>VXAX01004075.1:610140-628643 GCA_013399835.1 Leptocoma aspasia | reverse complement strand
AAAAAAAAAAAAAAAGATTAGCAGGAAAAAAGAGATTTTTTTATGATTGCTCCATTATTCATTTAGATGCTGCTTTTTAATAACTTCCAAATAAGAGAGATTAAAGTAATGCTTTATTGATAATTTCCTGACTAGTTTCAGGAAAACTTTCTAAAAACTTCTTCCTGATGCCTTTGAAACTGTTTGCATGGTAGGAAGTATAGATGCCATTAGGGACGAGTGATGTGTTGTGGGATGCAAAGTATATATTTGATATAGTTTAAATTGCTACAAAATTCACTAAAAAAGAGAGCAAGTTGCCTCTATGCTGAGTGCCTTGAGCAGCAAGTTGCTGGCTGGGTGTGCAGACCTGTTGTGCTATGGATGAGTTAGGTCAAGGTAATTAAAACCAGAGTTAAGACTGTAATTGAATTCCATCCAGGAAAGTACCTCTTACTTTGGAGCTTTTGTCACTGCTGCAGTATTGAGATGCTGCTGTTACTTTTGTTTATCAGGAAGGATTTAAGGGATCAGTTGGTACAAGTCTTTGGCTGTTTTTCTGAATGCCAAAGCTTCCTATTGAGCAGGACAAAAGGGTTCTTCTGACTTTACTGCAAACAAATGTGCTTAGGAGCCTGATGTATAAGGGGCTAAGGCCAAGAGGCAAGTCCTGGTGGTATTTGAGCTTGTGGGATTCTTGCCAATGGCTTCCCTAGATCCTGCCCAGAGTTTATGTAGCTTGGTATTGTCTTGCACCAAGCCCAGGTCTTCTTTTCTTCAGCCTCTGTTGGGGCTGAGTCTAATTACACTGCAGGACTGGCCAACAAGGAGGCATTGCACCAGTTGGGCAGCCATCCCTGCCTGACTCTCTCAATGAACTGCAACTAAATGAAGACCCTTGGGGAAATCTGCTGGAGGCAGCAACAGCTGTATATGGGGATGACTTTGAGTGGTGCCTTGTTGTTTAATGGGACTCCCTTTGCCTTGGGATGTACCGTTTGCCCCCCAGGCAAAGATGCTCCCTCAGGGAGTAAAACTAGATCCTTTCCCTTCCCTCAGAGATAGTTTTCTGCAAGGAAATGTAAAGCTAATAGGACTTGTTTCCTTTGACCATCTGCAGAATGGCATTCCAGGTGGCAGTGAGAGGTTGTGCAGCAAGGGAGGGCAGTTGTCTGGTCACAGACAGCAAAATGCCTTCACAGAGGAAGGAAACAGAATAGAAAGAACAAGCCAGTCATTGAGAGAAGGAAGGCAAAAGCATTCATACAGTGCCAGGAAGTTTTTCACCAACATTACCAAAGCCCATAAATTCACAGGCAATTAAGACAGAGAGAAAAACAGAAGGTTCTTCTCTCTCCATTACGGCACATCCACTGCCTGATGCACTTTAATTGCCAGAGATTTAAAAAAGAGCTGTTCATGAACAAAGATCTGCTCATATCCTTTCTAGTAGGAGCAAATGTGATGGATGGGAGCAGCCAAAGGATCAGCTAAGATCTACCTCTCATCCTGCATTCACCTTCCTCAGCTGCTGGCCTCCGGCTTAATGTCTAGCATCAAAATCAGCTCGGTTAAGTCAGTGCGGCGGTCACTCTTTCTGTTGTGTTACAGGCACAGGCAAACAGAACAACAATACCACGGCTCCACAGGGACAAAACTACACATGGATCATTTGTGCACATGGGTAGCTCTGCACTCATCCAGGTGTTAAGGCCCCAGATAGCATATGCAAGCCCCAGAAGGCTGCTGTATAGGCAGCAGAAGTGTTTTTGAGTGCAGCTGAAAACATCTGCTCCAGTAAGAGTGTTCAGTCTGGTTTAAATTTTCTTACTGGAATGGCTGTTGCCTCCATTGTCCTGGCTGTGCACATCCTTTAGGACATGCTGCTGCACTAAAACGAGAGGGAACACACATGTTGCAAATGGTGGGGAGTTGTGCACAACTCCAATTCAACTCTTGCTTTTGTTGTGGTGGCAAGTTTGACCAGCACTGAGTGAAATGAATAAACACGGCTCATCCTGAAGGCTGTATTAGAGACAGGTAGGGTTTGCCCAGGGAAGGGACTGGTGATGGGTTTGAAGGCTTCAGTAATTTCTTAAGCATGATGACTGTAATTTGGGTTGGCAGCAGTGCCAATTCCAGATGTAGTGACAATTGGCTAAACAATGCAGCGCAGGAATAGCTCAGGAAGATAAAGAGCTGCTTCCAAAATAGTAAATTGAAAGAAAATATATCTACCTCTGTTGAGATGCCAGATGAGCATTCAGAGGCAGTACAAAAGATAAAGACCTAATGATTAATTGGGAAACTGGACAACCAGTCACAAAGGAATGTGTGTGTCTGTCACTGCAAATCTGTGACCAGTCTACATCTTACAAACCAAACACTGTTGGTGCCTAACTAAAAGAGATGAGGAGAGGTGTCCAAGGCAAGAGGCACTGGCACCAATAGGCATAGAGAGACTTCCCAGGGAAAAGACAGTGAGTTGCCTTTGGCTCTTGAGAGAAGGGCTAGGTCTGCAAAATCACCACTGGAATGGAGAAAGTGATCACAGAGCAGCCGTTGCCTGCTGCTTACAGTGTGAGAGCAGGTCATCAAAGGATATTTTCAGGCAGCAAGTTTAAAGTAAGGGGATATGCAACATGTAGTTATTGCAGGGAATTTACTGCCACAGGAAGGCGAGGTGATTAGAAATAAAACCACTTTCAGCAAGTAATTTGACTGACTCACAGAAGGACAAACCCTGAGGCTGTACACAGAAGGATGCAGGTGCAGTGCCTGCCAGAGGAGCTCCCAGAGCCACAAATTACTGCAGGCTGGGAGAGCAGGTTGGGCAAGGACCCTTGGGTACAGGCTTCTTACTCTTTCCTCCATGTCATCCATGGCATCCTGGAGGCAGGATGCCAAAACAGATGGCTCCTGAATCAATACAGATATTCTTAAGGCCAGTTAGAAAATGCTGGTAATAGGTCTACAAAAGTTTCAGACATGACCTGGGTGCATTCCACACAGCCTGACATTTGTTTTGAAGTGCCAGAAGTCTGGAAAAAATGCTTGTGTTTAAATAGGATTTCAAATTTCAAGTGTGTATGGGACAACCTAAGATAATTACAGTCCTGTCATTCTGGTACTGTTTTGAGGTGAAATAATAGAAAAACTGATTTGGGATTAGATTAATAAAAAATTAAAGAGGGGAAATATAATTAATGCCAATCAAAATGGATTTATGGGAAATAAATCCTGTCAAACAAATCTGATATCTTTTTGATGAGATTATAAAATTTGTTGCTAAAGGTAGTAGTGCAGATGTGGTTAGACTTTTGAAAGCATTTGTTGTTATACCCCACAGGATCTTGATCAAGAATAATATAAAATAAATCTCTGCGTATTAGATTAAGAAGTGGTTAAATGACACTCTGCAAATATGGACACAAATAGGGAATTATCACTGCAAACATGTAATATTGGAATGCTGTGCACACCGCTTCTTGCTCCTTGCCATATTTATTATTTTTATCAATACTGGGGAATAAGATGTAAAATCACCTGAAGGAAAGTTTATTGGTGACACAATTGATAAAATTCTGCAGACAAACCATGAAAAAGGACAAGGTCACAGATGCAAGACAATTGCAGATTTCTTGTTAAACTTGGCTTAGAAAAGCTGTGTGTGTTTTAATGTGGTCAATTATGAAACACTGTATGAAGGCATGCTAAGAGATATTAGTAGTTAGCCAGGTCTTTAACCTAAAGGATCATTTTCTGAGTAACAGCAATTTTGAAAAAATAGTATGCTAGTAGTTAGTTGAAAATAAATCTTTGTTCAAAATTATGCTGGAAGACGTAATTTGGAGGCTTTAAAGAGTTAACTGGGGCATCTCAGGTGTGACCTAGGAAGTAATATTTGATGTCTGAACTTGAGAGGTGCTCAGCTCCCGTGATTGGTGTCCCCAGTTAAAGAACATTACTGCTAAACTGAGGAGTCTCAGAAACCAGACCTGCAAGTGATGGGAATGTGAGGGGCCATGCTCCACAGGCTGAGGTTCCTGGAGAAGAGCCTCTTTAGTTTATCAGTGGGAAGCCTGAGGAGTTGCAGTTTGTAAATACCTACTTAAAGAACCAAACTTTAATAAGAGGGCACTTCAAGCTAGCAAACAACATATAAAAAGACCTAGTGGCTGGAACCTGAAGCCAGGCAATTTCACACTAGAAATGAGGCACAAGTTTTTTCAACAGTGAAAGTAATTAAACATTGGAACAATTTACCATGGGAATGTGGTGGATTCCCTATCACTGGCAATTTTTCAATCAATACTAGCTGTTTCTTCAGAACATATGTTCTATCCAAGCATGAATTAATTTAGGGTAGTCCTATAAGCTGCGTTATTGAAGAGGTTGGCAAAAAAGTTCACTTTTCCTTCTGGCATTATAATCTCTATTTTCCCAACTGTTAAGTAGCGTCTTACTCCCCCTCCCTCCACCATTTTTCTTTTTCTTTTAAATCTTTTAACTTTTCTATATAAATGACCAAAAGTATTTCTCATCCTGCTTCTGTTTTAAACAGAAGAATAGGATTTATTTTCCCCTTGGAAAATGTTATGTTTTCCACCTCCAAGTTTTGAATGTGAGTTTATTGTCATTGATCTTGGGTTTGGCCACAGTTTACTGTGTATTTTCACGTCACAGTTATAACTGCAGTTCTCCAAAAGGGCTTCAATGGTGCTCCTGTGTAGAACAGTCCAGGGAAGGTTTGCATGCCCTGCAGCCAGCTGGCACAGCACCGCTTACTTCCACAGGGCTGAATTATCTTACCATTCCAAGCAGTGAGGCCACATAAGAGCAGCCTGTGGGGGAGATGAACTTTGGAAAATTTCATCTTTCAGCTTGCTTTGAAATGAAAATGATTGCAGAAGTTCCTTCAAAGAAGGTGCCTTTTTTTGGAAGGAGTGGGGAATGCACTAGATCTCATACCTATGTTTTTAAATGCGTCTCTGACCTCTCAAAACAAGTTGGTTCTACTTGCCTACAATCAAGATTGGAGTTCAGCTTCAGAGTGCAAACCACTGAATGCAGATATCAATGTTATCCAAGTATCTGTGCTCTCATAACCTACTTTTCTGCCTATGTGTTCACAGCTGCCAAGATAGATTAGACATCTGCATTTGGTTGGCAAAATTACTCTCCAGACTGCTGAATCAGGGCAGTGATTCAGTTGCCTAAATGTAGGTTTTTGGAGCCACTTTAGTTGCCTCCAGTTGTGAAGATCTTCACAGATGACATGGATAACAAGGTCACAGGATTTATTCAATACCTGTCCTCCTCTCTCTTCAGGTGATTCCCTCCTCTTATTAAGTGTAAAAAGAAATGTAAAAGTGTCTTCCACAAAATTTAATTAGCTGTGGTACTTTTAGCTCTTTCAGCTCTCTCTTATCTGCCCTGACAGAACATGGGGCACCTCTTGGTGAAATGAGAAGAGTTGCTTACTTATGCTACTGTCTTTTATTTTCAGTGCTGTATTTTATCAGTGCTTTATGCTTAGGGACAATCACAAAGATATTCTGAGCTGCTGCTAAGCTCACAACACCACTGCTAGAGTCAGAATCTGGAGGAAGGAAACACCTGTGTGCTGGTCCAGATCTCTCCTGGGGCTGGTGATAACTTCCCTGAAGAAGGACCCCTGGAGAGGGTAAACCCCAAAGTTACATATTTGAATGAGAACAGCAGTAAAGAAAATTCCAGCCTGAATTTCTTGGTATTGAATACAAAGTCAACCATCAACAAATCTAAGACATTAATTTCTTCATACCCATTGTTCCTACACCACTGTAGCAAGACCCTCAAGTACCATACACAGTTTTCAAGGATATCTTAGTTTAAAGAAGCATCTCGTTTCCAAGGAAGGCAACCAGTCCCAGCAGGAACTCTGAACCCAGGAAAGGACAGATGCCAGCACTTTTGTATCTACATATATAATAACAACTAAATGTGCTCTGGCCTGTAACCTGGTACTGAGGCCAACTATGATGGAATAGCCCATGCTGAGCCTGTTAAAATCTCTTACTCTCCCGAGCAGATTGACTGTGTCTGATTTGTCTGTTGAGAATGGGTCTGTTGGGAGTCCTAACCCAAAGATGTAACAGGGAACTGTTTGGCATAGTGTTGGTTGACTCAGGCCCAAAACTGTGTCAGGAGCCCCTCTAGCAGTTCAGCAATGCTGGTGGCTCCAGCACTGGGGAATATTTCCAGGTGCTGTTTACTTTCCTAGCAGGGCCAGCTCAGAACTTTGTTATTGCTGTTAATCTTACGTGAAAAGGGTATCTCAGTGATGAGCAGCTATGTAAAATGAATAGATAGGAAGGTATAGAAATAGGTCATGTTTTCATATGGATTCGATTTCGGGTCCTCTGGAGCTATGTGGTGGTGCTTGTATTCTCTCGGTTGGTTGAACTGGCATCAGGACTGACTGCTGCTTTCTGTAGATCTATTGGCAAGGGAGATCAGGCCAGTTCTGTTCTGCAGCTGTTGTTGCTGAAGCTCATTGCACGTCTGCCATTTGTTTGCAAAACTTGAGATGAGGGGGTTTCCACGTTGGAGTTGTAATATAATTAGTCCATTCAGCTGTCAAAGTTGGGCCCTAGCCTTTGCTTTCCTATAGTTGGCCAAGAAGGATTATGCTAGCAAGTATTTGGGGAGGATTTTGTTTTTGCAGGGTTGTGTTTACCTAGCGGATTCTTTATGTCATGCTTTCATTTTTAGATTGAAGCTCAGTCATTCATTAATTATGAGACCTCCCTATATATAATTTAAAAGATGTTCAGTGTCTCCTCTCTGTAATAGAATTTTACTCTGTTTTGTTGGTTTGGGTTTATTTTTTTTCCAAGTTTTATCGTCAGTTTCTATGCAGTGAACAATGGAAAACATCCAATCACGATAAAAACATCAGCGTGCTGTGGCAGCACCTTTTTCTGAGTTGATTTTTTGCAACTTGGGGTTTGAAGTGTCCAAGAAGTCCAGTAGGTCACAGGTGTTCCACTGACTCTACTGGAGTGTTTTACTCCCCATGCATGTTTGCATAGATCTTACTTTAAGCCTTCATGTTTGAATTGTTGTATGAATTTAATGAGAGACTCTTGTTTTTCGATTTATTTAACTCTGAGTGCCAACCTGAGGCAAAGGCCTTTATTTAAGCCAATGCCTTAGAAAAATACCTTTGCAGCTTTTGTCTGATACAGGCTTGTTAATGAGTGTCTGCACGGTAATGTGGTTAGCACTTAGTTTCCTAGGGAAGAATCCCATTTGAATTCTCTGGATTATGTTATTGTTGGCTAGATGTGGTAATGCGTCTTTCTTGAGGATGCTGCTGACTAGATGGCTTATAAAACACCTCTGTGGCACACAGGTCTAAGTGCATTTTGGCTTGTGTGCATTCGGGGCAGTTAGTTCATCTGATGTGTGTGCTCCTGAGGGCAGCTGGGTGGTCACCGTGCCGCTCTGTCTGTGTTTATCTTAGAGGAGGCTTCAGATAAACACCTGAGAAAGGGAAGACTGCATGATATGGAAAGCCAGAAGGGCTGAGGTGAGCCAGAGCCACAGCAAGCACACAGAAAAGGGGGAGTGATGTATTTAAACACTTAGCCACAGTTGCAGGGAGGAAATCGCAGACAGGCTAGAGCGGAACGCTTGTTAATTGCTGATTTTCTGGGCATTCTAGCATACAGGCACCCGCTCCTGTCTTGTTACTTGTTGAAAAGGGGCTGAAAAGGAAAAGCTATTTATTTTTCTGTGTGTGTTTTTAATTGTCCCTCCTGAGACAGGCTTTTGCATGATACTGTGTTCAATCTGTCACCATTTGTTTTCTGACAGCTGAGGGTCTTATCAGATTGCACCACTTACCAAAGGGTGTAAGGTGAGGGGACCAGTACTGCCCACCACAGTGTGGTCTGGGGCTGGATGGGCTCTGTCACACAGGCTTGGGTCACCTGCAAGGTTACTATTAGTCTCTGAGGCTGGAGGAAGAGACTCTGGTATCATTTTTGAAGTGTGACTCCCATCCTGGTGGGTTTCCATGTTTTTATGTCCTGTCTCTCCCACAGACCAGCTCATGGCTGTTCTGGGGTTTTCCTTGCAGAGGTCACACTGGTCAAAAATACTGTCTGGGCAGTTTAAGAGTTGACATTCTCTCTTCTCTCATGGAGAAGAAAAATAATAAGGCCTGTTGTACCAATCTATTGCTGTTGACCTATCTCCACTTGGTGATGGAGGACAGCTAGGTCTCCACTGTCCATTTAGTTTTTAGGTTCTCCTGACAGTCATGCTCTCATTTTCAAATTTCCTGCCAGTGTAGTTACCTCGGTGACCATGGAGCACAGAGTGCTGAGACAAACGTGACCCCCTCAAAAGCTTTGGGATTACTTGTACTGATGTTTCTAGCAGTGATGGCCGCAACGCAGAGATACCCAGCCTCTGTTTAAATTGCCTCATTTGCATGTTGGTGGCTGCAGCAGCAGGAATGCATTGGGAATTAAATCACTGAGTTCTTCCATTGTGCTTTGTGGGCCTTGCTGAGATCTGTGCTGGGGTTAGACTTCCCTTAGACCAAAATATGTGGCTTCAGTGCAAGGTTGGACCTGCCAGCAGTGCCCCGCTGTGGGCATGTGGCAGCTGGCCAGATGTGTTACTGTGCTCAAAGCAGAGCTCGGGGAGGCAGCAGAGGAGGTTGGCAGCTGTTTTCATTTGCCATCCCTGCAATGTCATACACAAGCTTGAGCCAGAGAGAGCAGGAGTGGGAGCATGGGAAAGAGAAGGATGGATGCAACTTCCTCACTCCCCATCGGAGGAGAAGGAAGGGCTGGATGTCAGATTCCTTCCAAGACCTCCTGCTGTGTGATGTATTTTCTGGAGAGCCTACCAAGGCCCATTTCAGTCCTTAGTCTTTGAAAGGGAGCTTGGTTAAAGAGATCAAAAAAGTTTAAGAACTCAAACTAAGCATAGTAATAAACAGGAGAGGTGGGGTCTCACCATTTTGGGATTCAATGTAGAATTTCTGGGGAAAAGGAAGCTGAAAACAATTCTTTAGCTTACCATACCTGCACAGACTGACTATTCTCTGCTGTGCTCTCTGTTCTCTTTTCTCCACTTTTCTCCTCTCCCTGTGCGTACTTCCAGTCCACTTTTCCATAAAGTCTTTGCATTCCACTTCCTTGAGGCAACATGGCCTTGGTCATGCCATCCCTCTTCCTGATGTGAAGCTGTTGTGTCTCCAAATAACTTTAGGACAATGGTTTGAATATCACACTGCTAAGGTGTGACTCCCCCGTTCCGCTGGATGCTCAGGCAAAGCAGTGCAGTGGCACCTTAAGGAGGAGTGTGCTTTGATGGAGCAGATTATACACATGTTTCTGTGAGACAGATTCTTTGAAGTAGTCTTGTCAGTAATTGCCACAACAGGAGGGAATGTCTGAACTACATTTATAGGCCTGTTTTCAGGAGTTTGTCAAAACAGAGTTTCATCCCACTTGGAAGTGTTAAGGCTTAAAACTTTTTCTTTTTTTCTCCTCCCCGAAAAGCAGATGGAAAAAAAGATGAAATCCCTATATTTTTTTATGAGAGAAATATTTAGGCATATGGGAAGGTTTTCTTTTGACATCATAGAGATATTTCATTTCTGAGATCCCGAAACACTGCATTTCTTTATCATCTCAACTTCTAAATGACTCAAAATATTTCAGCTTTTAAAATGGAACACAAACTGGTACATATTCTTACCTGACTAAAATTAAACATGTAAGTGACTCACGGTAAAAGCGACAATGAAAATTATTCAAATTTTTTGCAAATTATTTTTACTCTTATATGACAGTGATTTTTTTGTTTGTCTTGTTTTGTTTGTTGGGTTTTTTTTTTTTTACCCAAACAATTTATTTGAGGAACTTTTCACAAAAAAGTTCACAATGTGTTTGGAATGGAAAAAGTTAATAAAAAAAATATTTCATCTGAAAGACATTCACCCCTTCCAAAAGTTCTCCCCTGCCAGACTGTTGAGAATATCAGACATTATGGTCTTTGGAAACAGACTAGGGAATTGGCTGGGAGGTATTTGTCATGAATTTCAAACAGTGAGCATTTAGAATAAAAAAAACAAAGTACTAGGAAGATGGCAGAGAAGCACATTTTAAAATGTGATGTCAGGATGAGAAGGTAGTCCTGATTATACATTTATCTAATTTTTCCTCTTGGAAAACCCACATATACATGTATTTTCTCTCTTGGTCTCATTTGAAGATCTTAGGGACATTCAGATGTATTGTCTGTACTCCCCTTAACTAATTTACACACTGCAAGCATATCGTAGCACTCCAGAAGCAGTTCAGTGCACAGGCAGTAAGAATATTACTTATCTAACCAATTGCAATTAAGCAGTACCATTTGAATTTGGAATACAGAGTGTGTGTTGAAGCCATTTGTAAAAGAAAGTGCAAACAATTTAACAAACATAATTGGGAAACAAAAATAAACAAAACCAAATTCAAAGCAATGGCCCTCTGGTCATGGAAGGAATCTGAATTTGTTGGCTGTCTTATCTGGCATGAGTTAGTTGCTCAGCTGTACATACAGACATTGTCCACCAGGATTTGAATTGGGAGCCAGAAACTCATTGCTAGGCTTTCGGCTGGTAATGGCCTTCCATCATTAAAGATTTCCCTAATGGAAATTGCTAACATTTAGAAAGCTTTTATGGAATCTTGCTTAGTATTTAATAGAGAATTTGAGCCATCCTAGGAGAATCTCTTCCTTTTCCAGTGCTGTATTTTTAGAAAGCCATTGTGTGGATAGCCTATTAAATTTTTGTGGAGCCCTGTTGAGGTTTTCTCCATTGTAGTCTAAAGGGTTTTCCTGAAAGAGCTAGGTTGTAACCTGTCTTCTGAGCCATCTTCTACCCTTAAGCCAGACAAGTCATTTTGTGTTCCTGGTAGGTCAGATTCAAAGCTGGTGCTGGTCATCAAAGCTCCCGAGATCACCAAGAGGCATCACTGAGGCTATGCCAGTTTATAGGGGTGATGGATCCATCCCAGAGAGTTTATTCCTGTGCTTTCTCCTGTGCCATCCACCAGTATAGAAGCTAACTCCTCTTTACCAGTCTCTGCATGGAAACAGATAAATGTGAATAGTGACAATGGGATTTCAACCTCTTTCTATTCTTGTCAACCACAAATATTATAGCTGTCCTGCATTTTGCAGCAGGAACCTCCAGTACTGGAAAAGGAGAACGCTGGTTTTCTGCAAAATGCTTGGCAGAATGCGGCCAAAGAGAGGAGCCAGTATGTCAGGAAAGTACGAGAAGCAGCAGTCAGGCAACATGCTGCAATTAGGGATTTCTGGATGTTTGCATAGGCCTGTTGGTGGTGTATATTACTGTCTTTCAAAACATCCAGTAGTTAATTAAGGCTAAATGCAGACTACCATCTCTACTTTCTTGCCTGCTGTTTTTCCTTCTTCTTTTTTTTTTTTCCCCAGAACTTAAAGACTTGGATTGCTGCACTGACTAGAAGTAGTGATTTTAAATGACTGCATGTGTTCTTAGCTAGATGTACACCTGTCTAGAGCACGTGAAGTAGGAGCAGCAAGAAAGAGGTCTTAACTTATTTAGGTTCTTGTAACCCACCTTTGTATGGCATTCACTGCTACTCAAAGAACTGAATCCAAGGAAATGGACTGCACTTGAGTAGCAACTGGAGACAAACCACAGTTGTCCTTCTAATGAGCAGCTCCTCATGTTGATCCCACCCAAGAATCCGCTGGGCTCAGCACTTTAGGGAGCATTTGGGATGTTCTGGGGCCATTAGGGGTTAGTTAGGAGGTAACCAACAAGTCATTGGGCACAAACTCTCTGGGAGGTCGTTCCAGGGTGGTGGACCTGAGAACAAGGAACAGGCTTGGCCACCAAGGATAACAATGCAAAGAGCAAGAGAGAAGCAGGAGTGATACGTAAAACACATGCCTGGCTTTTTAGAAAAACTGATTGTGGTGTTCTTTTTTTTCCACTGAGCTGAGCTCTGTGACCCATCTTGCCTGTCCCAGCAGCTAATGTATGGCACCTGGGAATTGCTTGCATCAGTCAAGTATTGAATATTTTAGACTCTTGATTATTGCAGGAACAAGGTTTTCCTCAAGATCTTCAACTATAATAAAATGTCCTCCTGATGTACTGGGAACCAGGAGCACCATTTAGAATCAGGGGAGGACCCAGTTCATTCCTAATGTATGCCTGTGTGCTCTAAAATATTTATAACCTGTCTGTGCTTGGACAATTTTGCCAAAAGTGTGAACTTTTGCTAAGTGTTGAACAAGAACTATTTTAAGAAGCAACTAAAAATCATAAAAGCATTTTTGTGTATTATGTACTTATGAAGGTGTGTGACTACAAGCAGCATCCCCTGAACATATCTGCAGTAACTCTCTGCCTATTTCCCTCATCCTCCAGCTACAGCACCCAGGCTCTACCAGCCCTGAGCTCCCCAAACCCAGCTCTTCCTGTGCAGTTTCCCTTGCTCCCCCATGCACCAGTGCTTCCAGTGGATCCCATTCCCAGCCTACATAAGTCTGGTATTGTCACCCCAACCATCACTTGTGAGAGGTGTTAATCCCTTGGGTTCAACAGGGACAGGTAAAAGCCAGCACACACTGTTTGCACCAGTGTCATTATGGTGACATAATGCATGAGCCACCCAATGTCCCTTTTTTCTTCCTTGCAGATGGAGTAAAAAACTTTCTGACTTGACAGCATAAAAAGAGGACCGCTTTCTTTTTCTTTTTTTTTTTCCATTTTTTTTTTCTTTCTTTTTTTTTCCGGGGGGAAAAATTATATAGAATTATGTCACATCAAGAAAAACACAATGATTAAAATAACTTGCTATGAATATTCATTTTCAGCTTGGCAGATGGATGAAGTGGGCTGAGCATTTGCAGAATATTGCTAACTGAGCTCTCTTCCAGAGAATAACATTTCAAAAGAATTTCCGATGAGGTCTGTTGGCCAAAACTAGAAAGGATTTTTCTCTTCCTTTTTTCTTTCTTTGGCATTCTGAGCTTCCACCTTCCTGCTGAAATGAGTTTCTTTCTAATCACAGTTTTGGATACTTCTGAAGCCTCACACTGAGGCCTTCCAGATGGGTTCATTGCAGTCGAAGAGAAATAGTCATTATCGTTGTTATTATTATGATTACTATTATAGTTCTTAACTCTTACTTTACATTGTCATGATTGTCCTGAACACTCTCACATTGTTTTACAAACAAGTTCCATTTCCTTCGATCACTAAAACACAGTAACATCTGAAGAAGCAGCCAGCATTTGTTGAGTATTTTTGTGCTCAAGAAGCAGGGGGGACAGAGAGGGGAGTGATGCATCGTACACATTTTAAAGGTTAAGAGGTACGTTACTAGGAAGAGTGAAATGACCCAAACTGGACTTCAGCTGTATCTGTACCCAAGGAATTGTGAAAGATTTCCGGGAGGCAGGAATAGGCGGTGGGAAGCAGAGCTGTGCCTCCCGTGAATGTCACAGTGCCCCCTAGTAGCAGCTTTGATTATTGATCAGAACGGACTTAAAGGGAGCACTGCTTCTTCTCAAAACACCAGTACTGTTGCAAGCTCTGTCTCTACAAACCAGGTCAAAAAGTTAATAATATCTTTTCCAAGAAGAATGTTGAATGAAATGGCTGTGTTGATGATTTATTTTCTTTTGATGGTGGTTTAAAACCAGAGGAGAAGGGAGAAAAAAAAAAAAAAGGCTTTTTCAAAACTGAAATATTTCGGGTTTGTTCATTTTTCTTAAAAACAGAAGCTATCCGACTTTTTCACATCACTTGGAGATGTGCAGCCTCAGAAGGATGGAGACTGGCCCAGCCCATAGCTGTGTCACTCCAGTCAGGTACTTTATGATAGGAGTCAGGCAGAAAGATGGCTTAATTTGCTGTGACAGATACAGCTAGTCCACACCTTCCTTGCAGGCTACTGGAATCCCCACCAGGTGATTTGCCTGGCATACGATGCCTGCTTTGAGGTCGTGCAAGCACGTTATGGCATAGCTAATGCTCCAGCTTGCATTCTGCTTGGTGCTTTCCTGGGAATTTTTCTTTTATGTGGATGCCACAGTACCCAGTGCTGCTGAGCTGAGTAGGCCAGCAGCTCCCTAGGGAAGGACAGGATTCAGGTGTCACAGTGTAGTGCTATTTCACCCAGCTGTATGAGATTGAAGGAGGACTTTCCTGAGTTTGCTTTCCAGAGCTGTCACTACGAGTAGGTGGCAGGTGTGAGAAAAACATCGAGGCATGTTCTGCTTTGGATAGACAGGAGATTTAGTGCAAACATGACCATCCAGAAAAAAGGCAGAGAAATGCACACAAATAAGAGAACAGGAATGCAGCAAGCAGGACTCTGCTGCAGAGTGATTTGTTACCATCCCAGCAATAGCTCTTGTTTCAACTGAGCATGATCTCTCCTGAGAAGAGGAATCTAATCACGATGATTGATAATACCTTCAGAGGTACCCCAGCAGGTATCAGACTTACAGAGCAGAAAACCACTCTCTTCTGGGAGAGTGGATAGGAGCAAAATGCCTAGCACACTGCTCAGAGGGTCTCACCTCACTTCAGGTTCAGCCTTTGGACTGGGATGTTTCATTGCTTTGGAGAGCAGAAACAATTGTTTGAGGGCCATCCAAAGAAGGCCTCTGGCAGGTTGATGTGTGGAAGCCAGTGCTCTGGCTCTGTTTAATAAACTCAGTACCACTAGTACACCTCCCTGGCAAATGGATAATGACACATAGTGGCCACGCTTTGCCAGCAGTGTTGCCCGAGGCTTTAATTGCTTTGCACATAAAGTTATTTATCTCTACATCAAGAGGGCTGAGACCACATTTAGGGAGTAATTACAAAGCTGCCAGAGGGACTGGTGTTTGCCACGCCAGCCAGGCTGTGATTTATCGGTTCTGCTCGTATTTAGAAAGTGAGCTTCCCTCTCACCTCTTCCCTTCATTCAGTGCAGCATGGCTAAAGGCATCTGTATCCCCCAATTCCCTCCGATACTATCTGTGTGGAATGTGGGGCAGCTGTAAAGAATCAAATACTGTGAGTTTAGTTCTGAATATTGCTCTTGCCTGGTGCTGAAAATTGCTGTTTCAATCCTGAGGGTTTGGATTTTTTTTCATTATTCCTGTATTTTTTTTTCTTATTTTATAAAGCAAATGTTATTAGAATTCTCAGTAAGATTTCATGGTGATATTTGGGGAGTAAATAGCAACAAATTCTTACCTGCTTATGAAGGGTTTGATATGGCTCTGCCTTATCCATGGAGTCCATAGGATTTTTTTGTGTTGTTTCCTCTGAAATAGATGGAAATGCAGTGTGTTTGGCCTGAAGTCTTACTATCATGGTCTGCTGTCCCAGACCTGGATTCCACATCCAAATACCCTTCAGTCTTGGCCTCCATTTAATCTAGTACTTCATCTCTCTATTTTTTTTTTTAATTCATAATGCCAGCTTTCAAATCTCTTTGCATAATCTGAATCTTGGTGACATCACCAAGATGCTTTCATTACTGGACATAACATAAGTCCTTTGCTAACCCAATGGATTTTTAGAGGCTCTAGCATATTCATTTCAGTGGAATGGAAACCTTGCCCCAGCAGAAGTGTGATATAAATAATAGATAATTTCTTCAGCCTGTCCATTTAAATGTACTATTCTGTTTTAAGGGTTTCCTTACTTCATTTCCTAGATTCGCATTTATCTTTCTTATTTTACAATGCTTTTCTGATTCTTGGGTGGATGATGTTTTTCCTGTTGTCCTTAGGATAGGGGTTTAATCCTTACCATTTTTTACGTTACTTCTTTTCCCAGCCAACTTCCTCAGTAGTTTACAAATCCCTTTCAAAAAATTTAGTACCTCGTATGTGTTGCTTGGGGTTTTTTTACTATTTTTTTTTTGGTGTGTGCATGTAATCCCTGAAGGGCACTGAGCCTGTTTGTGGTCATTGTTTTTCAGTGCATCAACAACGGTTGCTTTGCTAACAGACTTTTGTCTTTCATGTCAAATTGCACTGCAAATAGTCTCCTGTCTCTGTGAGCTCTGGAGTCAGCTGTTCTAAGTGATAATTTATTTAAGACATCAAGAAATTATTTTTCTAAACTGTCACCCAACATGACACCTGACTCATTTCTGTAAGCAGATAACCAAAGTCATCCACTTTTTTCTGCTTTATTAGACTGATTACTGCTTTGATGTTCATCAAATTTATGCATTTTGTATTTTTTTGTTCTCTTGATCAAGAGGATGATAATGTAACCTTGCTAGTATAAAGAATATTTTTATATTAAGGGTTTTTAGGCTTATATATTGGAGCTTGCATATGAACTTCTCAAAACGCTCCCTCTCTGCATTCTGTGAGCACACTCACCTCTAAAGCCTCCTATGCTTCCCGTACAGTTTGAAACCAAAGATCATCTTCTTCCATTGATCTTTGTCATTTCATTAGTCTTTATTATAGCAAGGTTTTCTTTCATTATCCAGTGTACTTGTTTACTCATTATTGCTCAGAAGCCTATGCAATGACGTGTATACAACATGATGATTTTTAGTCTTGGCCCGGAGCCTAATTTTATTGAAATTCTGTGTCAGAAGACCTGTTATATTTCAGAATTTATTTCTGCATTTTGATGTGTCTTAGCTTTGCTCTAGCTCAGTTTTCTGTCCTATCCTCTGCTCCCAGATAACAGTTATCTCTCTATTGCTGACATTCCTAGCAGATGTCTTTGTCTGACTTGAGCACTCCTCAGCACCTGCCAGCTTTCCTAAGCTCTGAATTTAAGAAAATCTCCTCCAAACTTTATTAATTTTCAGTAGCACAGTTGGGGTCTGCTGCAGTTAAGATGGAACCCATTCTGAGCTCTTTCTCTCTGTATTCCCAATAATGTTTATACCCTTCCTCTCTAGTTGAACTTTTCCTCTCTACAGAGTCCCTATAATTCCGTCTATGCAAGCTAATATGGTGCCTGTGAAATATTTCCAAGAAACATGTTGTAGAGAACTAAGTGCATAATCAGTATAATTTTTTAGGGTCTCTCTCTTATGTGACCAGCTGTTCTCTGTTACAAGTGTTTGTTGTGACCAAGAACCTCTCGTCTGTTATTGATCTATGTGCTTGCAGAGCACTCCTGCTCCTTCTAAGCAAGGTCCTTGTAGGTTCCTTCAGTCATCAGCTGGAGCTGATTCAGATTCTTCTGGCACTGTAGCCTCTCTGCATCTTTCAGCTGGAAAATTCCTGGAGTAACATTCCTTTTCAAACGGAAGAAGATTCTGTGACTAAAAGCATCACCTTAAGAGATTTCTGCTGCATTTTAGCCTGATGCAGTGCTGCTCTGAGTCCAGGTTTTCTCCAGGGGTGGGAATCTGCTCTTTGTCCTCTCATTCATAGCTCATTTTTGTTGTGGGCATTTGCTTTTGAAGGCTGTGAGGTACTGAAAGCCATGGAGGTAGTCAGAAATTTGGATATCACTTCAAGAAACTGGCCATCTAACTTGTTCTCTTTCCTGTGGGTTTTGTGGGATTTGTTTGTTTGTTTGTTTGCTTGCTTGCTTGCTTGTTTGTTTGTTTTCTATGGGTGGGGTTCAGGTGTGTCTACCTACAGTTATGGGGAATTGGTCAGTTGCATGCTAGTTTGTTTGTTGCTCCCTTCTCAGACTACTGTATTACCTCTTCAGTTTCTCACTCTTTTCCCTCCCCCTCTCCAGCTTTTTCCTACACTTTCTTACACAGGCTTTCCCCAAGGTGCTGCCAGCTTGGCTTAGGAACTCAGCTGTGTACTGCACCCCATGCAAGTATTATAAAAAAATAATAACTTCATTTTTGGTAGGTGTCAGATTGAACCATTACCTCAGGTTTTGTGCTCTTAATGTAGAAGGCAATCCCATCTCTAAGGATTTTCTGCCTGCACAGGTCCATAGCTTAGTCTGCTGCCCCAGCTGCAGTCCATGATGCTTTGTTGCTGCTCTGCCTTTAAATGAGGAGCTGAAGGGATTTTTGTGTATGTCTTTTTTCACTTTATTCATTTTATTGAAGTTTTATTTTAGGGGGAGCAGTAGAGCACTCTGTTCAATTCTACCTCTAATTCCTCCTTGGCCCAAGATGTTTTTTTGCTCTTTCTGTGGTGGTTCTCAACTGGAAATTTCTTGTGAAGCATTATGGTCCTTTCCATGTACAGTAGCTGCAAGAACCAAAAGGGATTGCTGCATCAGGATGGGAACACCCAGGGGAAACAGAAATGACGGATGAGTTGGTGGATAGGCATGGTACACTCAGTTAAAATTGACCACAAATATGTCAAGGTCAGAAGAGCTGCTCTGGTGAAAAATGAAGTTATATTTATGCTATTTTTTTGTAAGTGCTATAGTTATTAAGGTGATGGCTCTAAATGAAGCCTGATCTGCAATTCTAGGTACTTCTGAAAATTTAAAAAAAAAAAAAAAA
>VXAX01004075.1:572900-610069 GCA_013399835.1 Leptocoma aspasia | reverse complement strand
AAAAAAAAAAAAAAAAGCAAGGCAGTGAATAAAATTAGGAACATGAACCAAATACAAGAGAAAAACACATCTGTATTTGAGGTGCTGAAAATGGGGGTTTTAGCACTAAATCATTTCCGTTCTCTCATTTTTCTCTGCATTTGTCAGGCACTGAAGGTATAACACTTACTAGTGTAGCCTTAGGCAAGCCTGGGACCAGTGAACTTGATGGTAATACCAAACACTACTCTTTAATCCAGTGAGATATGGGAAAACTCAGCAGTGTTGAGCATTATCCCCTTTTTTCTGGGCACTCTTTATCATGGATAGGATGGGAAAGGCCAGTTCCTCCAGCCATTAGAGAATGGTCTGTATTCTGCACTCTGCCACTGACAAACCTGAAAGTGGCTTTGGAAATTTCACGGCCCCCCTATGGATTTCTGTTTCCTCTGAATAAGGGAGCAGCTGTTCTTACAAGCCTTTGACTCTGTTTTGGAAATTTTTGAAAGAAAAGGGTTTGAAAACAAGGTATTTTGAAATGCAAAGCACTACTTTTACTATCAGCTTAAAACTGGACCTCTCACTTCACATAGGTATATTAGTCTCATTTTTTTTCTCATTTTTGCCCTGTTGACTTGTTATGCCCTTTCTCTTTTGGCTCCTACAGCTTTATCTGACCATGAGATGTATTATTCAAATGTCCTCACACTCCTCTTATTGCTAATTATATATTAAAGAGGTTCTGACTTCATTTTTGCTCACTGCAGAATCTTAGTCCAGCTGTGACACTGACAAGGCTGCTGGAGCTTGGTGAGAACTTGTGCAAATGGCACTTTCCTTTTCAGACTGTCAGTCTTAATGGAATATATGATGAGCCAGTAATAACTCCAGCACTCCTTGTGTGCAAAGTCAGGAGAGACCAAGGAGTCCTGTACCAGCTTCCCATTAGTAATATATGTATGCAAAAAGAACTTTTTTTTTTTTTCTGTAGAATGTTTTTCTGTGAATGGTAACCCTTTCCATTGGATTGGTCCAGTTTAGTCCTGCCAGGCGAGCTGTATGAAAGCTCCCTGCTGCCTAGTTTGTGCAGGTTTCATGGGCATCACAGAGAAAATAGTTTACAGGGATCCCAAAAACTCATCTACTTCATCCTCTGCCTCAATGTGTAGAAGTACTTGGAGTGTTCTGCCCAAATGTGGGTATTGTAGGATGTGTTTGTACAGATTGAAACATGAAGGATGATTTTGGTTGAAGTATGAACTACTTTTTTGTGAATTCACAGATTCATAGGTCTGAAGTCCAGAAAAAGCTGTTGTACCTTTCAGACCCACCACCATGAGCTTCAGAGACCAGAAAATTTTGCTGGATCTGATCCCAGTGCTTTGGCTTAGATTTGTAGTTATGTGTAGGTGCATTTTATAAATAATTGTGGAGATTCAGCATGGGACTCACTGGGGCTTTCCTGATAATATTTGGTCTTTCAGTGTGAAGGATCATGCTATTTGCTCTCTGCCGAAGTGTGGAATTAAGAACCCAGTTTTGGCCACCATTTTATGCAACCTTGACTGCTTATTGATTTTGTTTCTGATGAACATCACCAGCTGCTACAATACTGTAGTGATGGATGTGATATAAGGATGTAAAGACACACAAAAGTGTGTCTTTTAAACATAAAATTTCTTAATACAGTGACATACTGTACCACAGGTAAGTCTTTGGTCTGTCACCTGCATTTGGAAAATCTGCCCTAATGTGAATTACACTGTGTCTTGCATGTCAGGGAATCGGGACACCACAGGCAAATGTCTGTGATACCACAGAATGCCAGAGGCTATAGCAAATTCTGTTTCTTTCTTAGGTATAGCTAAGTTATATTTTCCTTTCTTTCTCTAAGCTTTATTTCCTTCCCCAGTTGGCCTGCCACAGATTATGGAATGGCCAGAAGAGCCTATAATGACTAGACTGCCAGGGCAGTTATATTGTGTATGCTAGAATTTTAGCCTGTCTCAATAAATTGAGATGAATTCTGAATTTAGAGTTCATTTTTCTCCCAATGAAGAAACATTTATTTTTTTTATTTAAACTCTCACTGTTTCCTCTGATTTATTTACTTTTCCTTTTTTATTGTATTAGACTAATAAGTAAATAATAATTCACACACATCAACTAGAGTGCAATAGATTAAATGAAATATTAACATGACATTAAAAAAATCAAAATAATGGATCTAAACAAAATGTTCTGAGATTAATGCAATGAAACTCTTGAATGTTTAGCCATCCAACATTTCATTGAAGTTGACAATTTCCATAGAGAGATTGGAATTTGATAAAAAATTCAATCAAAACTGTTCTGGCAGCTCTTTTTTCCTTTCTCTCCCAGAGTTTAGATGATTGATCTGCTAAATTTCATCATGACCTCTATCGATAAGGAGGGTCAGCTCACTGACCTGAAAGCCAGCACCCTTTTCAGGCATATAAAGAGCCAGGGTCTCTTAATCTCTTAACACAACTTCTGATGCTGTCTGCCTTGCTCACATCATGGATGTTTTCTTTTCAGGCCTTTCTGGCTCTAGAGGAGGAATAGTCTTTATGACTTTTTGCCTTCACAAAAAAAGGTAGTGAATATCTATTTGCTTACATATGTCTTGCGTGTAAAGGAATCCATTGCTGATGTATTCATATATAAATAGCAGACCTCAAAACAAGCTGCTCTCTGTCTTCTATCAAAGGTTGTGTCAGGGCAGTGTTTGTGGAGGAGGTCCTCAAGGAGCAGGCGTGTGATGCTTTAGCGGGGTACTGTTTGTGACTGCTCTTCTCATTTGATAAATATTAAATCAAACACTAGAGGGGCTGTTGGTGGTTCTGTGTCACCAGTGGTGTGAATAGATGTAAAATGGATGGAGAATTCACATGAGGTTGCTGTGGTGTGGTAGGAAAATGCTGAACACAAACATCTGAAAATTTTCTCTTCTCTCTGCCTGCTTGCAACAGGAAAGTGTTGTATTTCTATACGGTGGTAGGCCTTGAACTGAAGTAAGGGAATTGTAGGCTGTGTCACTTTGTGTTTTCTCAGTCAGGTTTACTTAATGTCATGGATTCAGTTTGTAAGTTACCTGTCTGGCTCGGACTCTAAGAGGTGTTACTGCCACACTTGGTATGTTCCTTGGTATGGCCTTAAGTGGGATGAGGCTCAAGGAACTCCTTGGAGCTTTAGGACACTCAGTAGATTCAAATCTCCTGTGTGACTTGCAGATTTGTCTCCTGTGTAACTTGTCTCCTGTGTAACTTTCATCTGCTGCACTGATTTTTCCAGATGATTTATTTCTTTGCTGCTTTTTGTGTTCTCAACTTTCTTCTTGCCACTAAGAGTTCACGCATTCAAATGGGCAACTGGAAGAGCTGAAATATGTTTCATCAGTCCCTGTTCATGCTATCTAGGTATTCTTCCTACAGCATCAGTTTCTTACCATCACTATTTTCATCCATATTATGACTGTAGCAGTGATCATTTTTTTGTTGCCATTGATTTCAGTTCTACCTTAAGGATTTCCAGCGTGCCTGCCACAATAACATCTGAGTTCTTGTGAATACCTTCTGAAGGCATTGTCTTTAAATTGTTCATACAGGGCTTGTTATAGTACTTAGAGGTGTCAGCTTGAATGTCTAAGTCAAATGGAAATGTGGCTGTCTGCCTTTTTAGCTCCTCCATCTATATGAGCTGGTGTCTTCACCCCAGACCTAAAAGCATTTTGTTATTAATAGAAATGTTTTCCCTGCAGCAAAATGCTTTGCAGCCTTTTGGGATGAGGTATTCTTCCTATTATACTCAAGGTAGTAAAGAGACGTGATTTCATTTGTGTTCAGTACTTGTAAGGATGTTGCCCAGGCAAACAAGGGTCATAAGGAACTGAAAGGAAAACAGTGCAAATGATGCTTGGGCCATACTGTTTCCTCTGATGCCAGAGTAAAACTCAGCTGCCTGTTGACTTCAAGTTTCCTTATGCTGAAATCATCCCACTCTCTCACAAGACGTTCCACTAGATTTATGCTGGTGAGAGCATATTTTGGCCCCTCAGATGAAACTCAAGACAATTACATCTCCATTAAGAAATTAATTCAGAATTAATGCAGTTATTGTGCAGCGATTAAATTCCAAACTGCTGTTAGGAAAACTAAATTATCGAGGTTTGCCATTTAAGCTGTAGCTTGTGGGGACGTAATGAACTGGCCTTTTATACTGAACGATAAACCTCATGTTCTTAATAATCACTTGGAATTGACTTCATGTAAATAACTAGTACAGCTGAAGCAATCATCTCCTGAGATGGTGCTGCTGTCTTGCCAGGATTTTTCTGGTTGCTGCATTCTTTTTCATTGCGGAGTTACTACAAAACCAACCTGCATGGTCTCCTAGCAGCTCAGTTAATACCTTGCATAACTTCTAAAGACCTCTTTATAGTTATAACAGGTTGCTTATTGTAGGTTAAAAATATACCAATTGAAATTGAATGTTGCCGTTATTATTGTTGATGGAGTTTTTCCAACTCTGTGAGGAGAGATGTATAAATTACATGGTGTTTAAAGCTCAATAAATATGCTTTAGCAGTAGAGCAGTTTGTATTTAATCTTCCATACGAGGGCTGGTCCAGTAATCCAGTGAGTGATAGGGCAAAGGTGTGTTCATGCGTGGAGCGCTGTGTGTGCAATTTTAAAGGTGGCAAAGGGACTTAGGGCCACATGGCTTTTGGCCATCTAATTCCTTTGCCTACTTTAGCCAATGGAGTAATCTCAGAAATAAAACCTGGCTTTCAGTGCATTTTGCTCTGGCTGAATCTGATGTTGGCTGGTTTATTTTTCCAGGAAGTGTACTAATTTCTTAGTTCCCAAGCAATAAGGCTTGGAGATAACATATTACTTGATTTTTGGTGGAAAGGCTATAAGAGCATCTTCCTTCCTGTCCTAGGACATTGTTTTTACCTCCCTGCTTGGATTAGAGGGTTTAGGATCTGAATGACAGACAGTAAAATCAGTGCAAGCAGCTATAAATTCAGATATTTTTCAGTTGCAAGCCTTTAATCTAGAATCTTCAATATAAACTTTGAAATCTCTTCAGTTGTCTAATTTTTTTGGAAAATTGTGACTTGTGACTTGTATTCAGCTGTTTGAAAGTGAACATGACGACTCACCTATGTGAGAAAGAAAATACCTTTAGTAGAATGTCCTGTGCCTTTCTCTAGCAGGTAGTAGCATCAGACATACTAGGAAAAACCAGCATCACCTTTTCCTAAGTTTTTTTAATCTCCTCCTTTTGTATTCATTGATGCCAATACTACTGGACGTGGTCTATGTCTACCTTAGGTGTTTTAGTAGTACAGGATTGCTCATTAATTTTCTGTCCTCTTCTGTTTTCTGAGTCTGGTGTAGATCCAAAGGGTTAAACATGAGAAAACTAATCCCCCCATCAAATGTGTCTACAACCAGTGGTTTCTACTTAATCAAACGACTTGGGTGCTTAACTGCTTTCTGGAGTTTCACAGGTGCAGCTGTCTGGGTACCTATTTGTCTATGGTGTGCATATAATTATTATTTCCTTTCCAGATGAACTAACTGCATTTCTAGCCCCTTCTCAATCATCTCCTGCTTCTCTCTTCTCTTATTGGGGTGAAAATTCCCTGAGATGCTGTTCAGCAAAAATTTACAGAACAAGAAACAAATTGTTTCTGGAGAGTGCTATTTACCTTTTTTATTTTCTGCTTTGTTAGCGACGCAGAGGTTTCATTAGCAGGGAACAAAATGAATTCCAGGGACAGCGAGTAATATGCACACAAATTATATGGAAAAAAAAGAAAAAAAAAACCAAACAAACCAACAAAGCACTAACAACCTTCAAACATAAAAATAACCAAACCCCCAGCAAGAATACAGCTGAAGCATCCACTAATAAGAAAGCAAATGGTGTTCTGGATTATAATGCAAGACAAAATTACCCTGTTAAAGCCTTGGTAACCAGCAGTATTGCAGCCAAACCCACAGGGTCACTGAGCCTACCCCATGTTAAGTCGTGAGAAATGTAGGGGGAGCCCCAAACTCAGGGTCAGGGGTGCTGCAGGGCAGAAGAGCATGGCCCTGGCAGAGCTTGGTCAAATGGAGATTCTAGGAAAAAAATACTGGGCAATACTAAATTGTGATTTAGTAGCCTTTCGAAAGCATTGATGGGTGTTTCCTGCAGCTACTTCCACTCTATCTTTGTTACCCCATGTTCCAAACTCAGTGTTCCCAGCTGTGGGGCAGGTGTTGACTTCCTGTGCTTAGTGGAGGGCAGTAGAACAGCAGTGCATCCTGCGGATGAGCCTATGAGTGTGTTACCTGAAACACAGCACCTTGGGAACTGGCTGGCTCCTTTTGTACACACAGGACAATACCCACGAGTCTGTTGTTGGGATAACACCACCTCCCTGCAAGAGATTCTACCAGAAAAGCTTTGAATCTCTACTTACGGTGAAAAAAAAAAAAAAAAGAAAACCATCCACCTTCAGGCCTGAGGGAATGGAGCTTGCTGGAGCAGATAACTAGGATACTTTTATGAAATGGATCAAGCCCCCTCACCTCAGGGGAGAAAGTGTGGGGTGTTGATAAGATTGTACCACGCAGACGACGCTTGGTAATTAGCACTATCTCTAATGTAATCACTCACTAAGAGGTTTAGCTGGGATGTGACTTACCCAGGAGAGGCACTAGAGGAAAGGGGAAGAAAGGACAGGTGGGAAGAGCAAGATGTAAGTAGTCTTTGCCCTTCTTTAATATCATCTATCTGTGGATCTCAAAGAGTCTACCCCACTTTTAACAACAAGGGTGTAGTAGCTCTGTGGCATACATAGTATTAACCTCTTTCAGCATAGGCAGGAGTCAGGAACAGTAGTGTTAATGACTATGGCTAGGCTGCCTGGTTTGTAAGAAATTATGCTGGGAATAGAACATGGGTGCCAGGAGTAAGTGCTCTGCTCAGTGGTACTGAGATATGCCCAAACCTGGGAGGTGTATGAATGAGACAACCTGTGTTTATACTTCAGAACAAGTCTTGCCTTAAGAAGCTGGTGTTTACAAGCAGCGCATCAATCTCATTAGAAACAGTAAACAACATGTTAGTTAGTCTTTTCTCCAACAGTGTCCCTCTTGCATGTGGCTGTTGAGGAGTAGTTTTGGTGCAGGTAGCTCTGGGTGCGGCTGCAGTGGGCACTGCAGGTTGAGTTCTGGGTGGCAGGAGCCAGAGACAGGAGGCTGTGGGCTGCCAACCCTTTTCATAACAAAAGGCACAAAGGCTGGTGGACAGGCCAGGTGCATGGGCACTCGGAGACACTGCAAAGGGCTGAAGACCCAGAAGGGAAGCACAAGAGTTTTTTGAGCTTGGACTGTGAGGCGATAAAAGCCAAGGGGGTACTTTGCTGCTGGTTCCTCATCAGAGGCACCAGCTTGGGCTGTTACTGCACCCTAAATTAATTGCTTTATGGAGTGAGACATCTGAGGCTCTGCTAAGGGAAATCTGGGGTTGAACTGCTGAGGAAATCTGGTCTGACTGTGTGACTGGGGTATATAGAGAGTCAAGCAAGGCAAGTGCTGGCTCACTGGAGCCACCTGCTGCAAAGGGTCTTCAGTCCCAGCAGATAAAGTCCCTGGCCTTAGGAGTGTGGCTGCTAGAGTCTTGTGAATGGCCAGGTTGGAAAGTTTCCTTAATATGGCCATATGCCAGTTAAAAAGATGAAATTGAGTAGTTTAGTGATTTTCACATCAAGTGAACTGATTGTCTCCAAATAAACACGTCCTGTGAGAGTCAACACTTCCATCATCTGTGAGCTTTCTCGCATAGGTGCCACATGTAACGGCCACTGCTTACACCCTGATGGATTTGGTCTCCAAACTTACAGACACTTCTTAAATCTGACTTTGTGAGAAAGAAAGTGACACTGAATTGGAAGGAATTATGACTGGAATCTTCAGACATTTTAGAGGTTTTTTCCCTCATTTATGGATTTCATCTGATCCTACAAATTCCCAGTGGTGATGTGGTGTTATTTTATTTTTCTAACTTTGAAACTGAAATATGTTATTCTACCTAGGGGGAGGTGCTCATGCCACAGTCCTGATTCTTAGCTACTTGTAATATTCTTTCATTCAATATTTCTAGAAGTCTTTCTGTATGCAAAATTGGCTCCTGTGTTTGCACTTGATTCCTGCAGGGGCAGTTGGAGTATTGGTTTCTCCTCTCTGTCTTTCTCTAGTCCAATTCCCTAAGGCGTCACCTTCCTCTCCAGACAAATAAATGCCTTGAGGCAAGCAGACGTCACTGGTGTAGTCTCGTTTGCATGGGGAGTTGTCAGGCCTGATCTGACCTGCCTTTCCATCAGGATTATAAAGGTGACGGATAGTCAATTTCAGGGATTCATGATCCATTTTAGCACAGCGCTTCACCTTGCAGCTAAGTAATACAGCTGTGATAAAATCTGCCATAATCACTGCATCTTACTCAGCACTGCTTTGGCTGTAAATATTGCCTTCATATATTAAAAGAAAGAAGGAAAAAACCTCAAATGGAAGGAGAGGAAAAAAGAGATCTAAAGAGAAAAGGTCTGTTGACCATGACTGACCAGAGTGGTATTTCCTTACATAACGTAGCCTTCCTGAAAGAGTGGAACAGGGCTTGCAGGTGGTGGGTGAGCTCCTTGCAGTTCTAAGGAGACAATGTAGGATGCACAAATCTGAAGCATTCCCCATTACTCTGTGGGGTTCAATAGCAAAGCTGGGCATGAGATACTGCTTGAGAAGTTAATGAACTTTGAGGATGCCTCCATCTCTTTTACAAGTGCTTCAAATTCTGAACTGTTATCAAAATAATTTCCTTGCTTTCCTCTAAATTCAGTCTTTGATTTCCTGAAGGAAGCATCGTGACTGTTGTTTCTCTTTTGCAGAGCAGTTTAGGACTGAAATGGAAGCACTTTTAGCTTCTGTGAAAAAAAAAAGTGTTTTCAATCTTTGATTTATGTTTGCTCTTGGTGCAGCTGTTTGTTCACTGTTATCCCAGTGTAGAGGGGTGACCCTGGCTGAAAGCCAGGCACCCACCAAAGTCTCTCTCTCTCCCCTCTGAAACAGAAAAACAGGAGGACTTTCAGGAGCTGTCCCCAAAAGAAGGATTGATAGAGGCTCAGATGAAGGTATAAAATGGTTACAGCACAGTGATTTGTGTGGAATAGAGGTGAATTATGATGATATACTGTAGTTCCCTGTACAAATGAGGAACAGTTGGTGGGTAAAAGTGGATCCTGTCCTTCTCTAGTTTTGTTATACCTTCTCCTATCTAACTGTATAATCTGCCCTGTTCTGCTCTGCTTGTTTGGCTTTTTCTTCACCATTAATTTTGTGATAGTCCTTGTTTTGTTCATTTTATGTAACAGAAAATGGGGAGAAGGACAAGAAAAAGGGGAACATTGTCCTGACTTTAATCTAGAAAGGGCAAAAGGTACAACATTGCAGACAAGTAAGTTTGAGTTTACATTAACTGAGGGAATAGCCTGTACACTGAACTCCCGAGCTGCCTTTTTGGCAATCTCCTCACTAAGTTTGTTACACTGTGGTCTTTTAGATTTGCTCAGTTAGTCTCGTGCATGGAACTGCCTCTGTGCTGAACTTTGGTTGAACTTCATTGATCATCAGTGTTCATTCTGTCTGGTCTGGAAATTCGAAGAGAGAGAACAGAAGAAGTCTAGCATGAAGTAAGATTGTCTCAATAAGAATTTAATTTAGATATTGCACAGTTATACTGTGTTGGTCAAATCACAGGCCATTATGAGAAAGAAGAAAAGCATTACTCAGGTTTCCTCTTCCACAACCTATGGATAAACCCAAACTGCCCATTCAGTAACTGTGTTTCCACTCTTCCTTGCTTCTAAGGGCAAAATAGGCCAGTATATCTACTGATGATTCTGTGGGATGCCTGTGTCTGCTATGGGGTGTCTGTCCAGATGATAAGCATAAAATAGATTTCATATGGTGTCTGATGATGCCTTACTAGGCCAGGTCCCTTGCCTTGCTCCTTCCTGTTTGTGTTGTCAGGAAACCAGCTTCAGCAGCTGGCTGAGAAGTTGCCTTTCCTTGGGGATCCTTCAAGTAGCATAAAAATATCCACACAAACTTACTTCTACAGAAGTAGAACAGGAGATAGAAGTAAATGTGGCAGGTCTGCCTTGTGCTCCTTGAAATCAGGCCTCCCTGCCTCGCCATCCTCTGATAAGAAATCAAGGGGAATGTGCAGAAACCTGAAGCTCTGAAGTGTGGTGGGATAATTCACACAGTGGGAAATGACACTTGGAAGGCAAAAAGTGCTTTAAGCCAATGTTGGTGTGACAATCCTTGTTTATGTTGGGCTGGGTATTACGTTGGTTAAAGCATCAACATCTTATTGATATCTCTGATTTTTCATGAGCAGTGGGTGCTCTAAGTGCACCCCACCCCACACTACCCCCCATCAAATGATGCTCTTCACCAATTTTGGCGTTTAGTTAGGCAAGTGAAAGGAGGCTTGCTAAGCTTTTGTCCACGTTGCTATAACAGTTTCTACATATCTCAAAAAATTTTGGCTTCTGCTGTTGATTTAATACCGTCACTTGGTGTGAAGACCAGCAGATATGGATTGAACAGATTAAGACACATTGCTGCAGTGATTGTACCAGAAGCAATTCCTTCAAATGAGAGATGAAGCAGGGTTTAGGGTCAGTGTCTGGGAGCAGGTTTCTACTATGACTATTCACTATCTTTAAGGAGGAATTCAATTCTCAAGTCAATGGAGTCAAAATTCTGCCTACATAGCAATCACTTTTTGAAATTTAGAAAGCCTTCACAGTTTTAGAAGCAAAAATTTCTTCCCCTCTCATGATGTTTGCTTTTCTCCAGGAAAGACTGAATATAATTGAGTGGGCAAATTAAATGCACGTTTACAGATGCTGCAGGATTGCAATATTTGACTCTTATTTTCTGACAAATTTTAACTACCGCTTTCCTTTCCTCCTGGTTACAAATATCTCTGTGCTAGTTAACCTGCTTTTTCTATCCATCTCTGGTTGTCTCTTCTACTTTCTAAATATCTCATCCCTTTTTCCCTGGAGAAAAGTTGAAAAAAGGTGCTGTGGGGTTAGTGAGACCATGCATATTGCAGCAGCTTTTGGTAGAAACTGCTTCTAATGAGTGAAACACTTCCACTTCCCTGCCATCTGAAATCAGCATTTCCAGCTGAAAGGATGGATACTAGCATGACTGGTTCTGTCTTGGGAAACACTGGCTATAGGTAATAGCTTCACGTTCCTGTGCTGCCAGACTGGAAAAAAAAACCCTGAGACCAGAGAGTGTTGATTTCAGTGCAGCAGACAGTGCATCTCCATTGTCTTCACTGGAGTGGTACCCAGTGTATGAAAGCCTAGACGAATATTGACAAAGTTTGTTCTTTCTGTCATAAAAGAGCAGTAGTGATGACCCTGGAGGATTAAAAGGAGCAGCATATGTGTGGTAGGGCAATTGTTTGTTTTGGGATCTAAGTTGCTTGGAAACTGTTCTCCAGTATTCCCTGCATGTTGTTAGTGCTGATGTAGAGATTCAAGACTGTTTCCACTTTGGGAAAAATTTCACCTTAGAGGAGATGCTTAGAAGAAAGATACCATGTCAAACCTTCGAGTCGCTAGTGAACTCAGTCTTTGGAAGCACCCTGTCCAGCCAGAAGAGCACTTGGCCAAGGAAATGTGCATCTGGGATTTTACCTAAGGTTGTTCCTGAAATGAACTGGCTTGTATCTCTTTCCACCTTCCTTACTTTATTTAAGTGGATTGTGTTGCAAACTCTTTGTGCTCAGATTACTTTGTTAAAGTAGATGCTACAATTTGGTTCATTGAATCTTATCTTTTGTGTCACTTTCTTTTAAGTGAGACTTCTTTTAGGGGTGTACTGAAAAGCAGCTTTGTTACTATGCTGGCTCTATTTTGCCTGGACCTCTTTTATCCTCCCTCTCCTCTTCTTTGATATCCAGATCAAACTTCTTCTAGGGAACTCCTTCCATCACAAGGATGTTTCTGTCTGTGCTCCTGCCCATTCATCACCTGACCTCCCCAGCAAGTGGGAATCAATGTGTTGTTGCTTTTAGTTTGGAAACACAATCATCTTTATCATCCAGGGACCTTCCGGATCAAATGCACACCTGAGAAGGAATTGCTGTCTTGGCAAAAGGCCAGATTTTTTTTTTTCTTCTCTTTTTTTTTCTTCTCTTTTTTTTTCTCCTTTTTTTTTTCTTTTTTTTTTTCTTTTTGATGACCACTTGATGCTTCATGCATGTTGAACGGATGATCTTCCTTCTTCTGGTAAATTAGTGCTAGTGCCTTGGAGCATGTGTGGTGGGTCCCAGCAGGAGCAGCATGAGCTTTCTGAAAAAGGCCTGAGTCTTTTTGCAAGCTGATTCTTAGTCCTAGATCTGCTGTGTGCAGTGGGTTGGGAAAATGCACACGGAGTATATAATGCTGTACTACTGATCTCAGAAGGCAAACATGGCATTGTTAATAGTTCTGCTATTATCAGAGAGAGGTCTATGTAATAACCTTCAAGTCTGGTATTTTTTCTCTACTGCCAGAGATTCAAATAATGATAGAAGAATAGTGATCCAGCTACTAACTCCTCAAGGAGATGTACTCTGTGCAGGTAGCAGACTTTGGCAACTGTGTTTTCCATCTTTTGCAAGTTTCCTTGTACATGGCCATGGAAGGTCTTTGTGTGTGTTCTGCTGTTGTGGTAGTGGTGCCCAACCTTCCAGGACACAACTTCTAATGGTGCCAGAGACCTTTGCGAGGCAGCACCTCTAAAGTGTATGGGCCTTGCCCTTTCTTGCTTGTGCTACATGTACGGCAACCTTTTTTACTATCTCTAATTTCTGCTGTCTCTACTATGTGCTTAAAATGCAGTAACCTAGGGGAAATCACTGGCATGACATGGATATCCTAAAAGAGCAAGTCTTTTTTTGCTTTCATTTCATAAGGCATATACATGCGCACACCTATCCTCAAAAATTCAGGGGAGGTGTTTTGCTAGCAGTCTTAGCAAGCTCCTATAATAAGGCTTCTTGGGGGATTTTGTAGCCCTTTCCTATTATTAGGTAAGCTTAGCAATGCAAAGCTCTGCAAATCACATAGAAAGGACACAGTGTGCAATTACAGATGCAGAAATGTACAGCAGAAGTGTGACTGCTGAAGTCTGAACATATAACTACGAAGATCTAAGCTGTACTGTTTTTCCAGAGGTATTATTTAGCTGCTTTCCCACCAATCTTCAATTTTCCCTTGTATAAAAACAAAGCCACAGTCGAGGAGGTTTCTGTCACTGTGGGAGTGCAGTTAATCACCCGAGCAGCCACGGTGCGTGCAATCCAGTGGCTGTATCTCATAACATTGACCTAAGGCCAGGTGTACCAGAGGAGCAATGAAATAGGAGCCCAAGGTAGGGATAGAGGTATATCATACAACTCTGTTATATTTCCTGTACTGACTATGGCCAGAACACTCCAGTAAGTAAAAATTCCTGGGTGGAAAGGTGGCTGTTGTGTGAACGACATCACAAATTTGCAAGGCAGGATTTTCCTCGTAAGTGCTAAATCTGGTGCTCCAATTTGGGTGTCTGACATGAAATATGACACCTGTTTAAATGGGTCTACTTTGGCTTTTCATCTAACATGGAAAAGATAAATGTGCTGGAGACTACTGAGTTTGTGCTGCTTTGTTGTTTCAGTTACAGTCTGAACCAATACTTTCAGAATGTCAAAAAGTACTTAACCCTGGGTTTTTTAGAGAGATTGATCATCTGGGCATCTGTCATTCATACAGTCCACTCAATTGGAGGGGACAGGAAAGGGGATTTGGTTTTGAGGATTTTCTGTTTGTTTCCTGGAAAGCTGTGGAGTTGATGGCTTCCCATTCATCTTAGTTCCATGTGTTTCAAAACAAAACTAGCTCAGTGTTCTCACAGATCCTCCTTCTCACTTTTTTGAAAGCAGAACCTCAGGTGATCTACAGAGTCAGAGTTACGACAACCTAACGCTATCTGTAGATGTACCCCCAGGTTTCCTAGTATGCAGTAGTTTTCTGAATTTTCCATCAGAGGCTGTCTAGAGTAAAAAGAATATAAATTTAAAATGTTGAATAGAAGCAGGAAAAGAATCCCTTAGGGCTTACTTTACACAGGGAAATGAACTGGTAGAACTATAGTGGAATAATTATAATTATACCGCTGTGGCCTAGCCATAAATGAGATGAAGTAATTGTATCAGAGGCATCTTACTTTTATTCTCAAATACAGTGCTCACATAGAGAGTTATTCTGCTACTGCTACAGCAGATTATTATTATTATTATTATTATCATTATAGTTATTGTTGTTATTTATTAACTAACATTTAATTTAGCACTTTTGTTTCCCCCAAGGATTTCAAAGTGCTTGAAAATTAAATCTGTATCATCATTCCTGTTTGAAGTACTACTGTTGTCCTTCAGGCCAGTTTATATGAACTCTTAAAAAAATCCTAACACGTTCTTTATTCATCATCATAAAAATGAAAGGGAAAAAAATAGGCACATACCCAAGTATTTTTCCCTTGCAGATCACCGTAAATATATGTAGCCAAGAGCCAAAAATGATAGGTTTTATTCCTGGCTCTGCCACTGACTCTCTGTATGTGACCTTGGCCAAGTTATTTTACTTTTACAAATGAGAATAATAGTGCTGACCTTGCAGAGGTATTATGAGGCTTTATTTCTAAAGCTTGCAAAACCTTTTGAGATCTTAAAGTGGAAAGAGATATCAAAGTTCAAAGTACAACTAATATTAAGCACATTTATCATATGGGTCGGATACAAATGTTTCAGCCATCTGATCTCAGTCGTTTTCATTTTTAAACTTCAAAACCTAATTGAGATTTAGTTTCTGTAAGTTTTACTGATTGCTTCATTTCCAGTGTTTGGGTGGTACTGTACATTCTCTTTTCCCTTCCCACAACCCTGCAGAACACACCTGTGGCCAGCCTCTATCCATTGCTCTGGCCTCCCGGCCCTTCACCAATAGATGGAAGATGATGTGGCAGAGCCTACAAGATCAAGTGTTGTTAGGTCACTGATCTCTGCACTGAAGATTGTAATTAGGCTCATCTTCTGAGCCCTCAATGGCCTAATTGTCGCTGGGACTCTTGAATCTTTGTGAGAGACCAAGGTGCAATCTTTGCAGGGTAATGCTTGTGATACCTTATCTTTGCTCCTAAAAAAAAAAAAACCAAAAATCATCCATTTTGTTTAATTTGTGAACACCATGAAGGGATTCCATAACAGCACCACCTCTTCACCATCTGTAGCTTTTGCCTGCTCGTTTTCGTCTTTAATGGCCTCTGTGGCTGGAAGCCTTCCCTGTGCCTTCCAAAGCAGTACCACACAGCGAGTCTTTTCCTTAGCAGAACCTTCTGCTTCAAGTGTCAAGCATATCTTATACATCAGGAGATGCTGGGGGGAAAAGAAGTCTATATATCTTTTACTTGAGGCAATATATTTTACATGTTTCCTTAGCACAGTAATATTTAAGTGAACAGTGCATGGTAGCCCAGAAACACAGCCCCTCTGCATGGACCCCTTGGTGATTCCTACAAAACAAACAAAACGTACCTCCCAGTCATAAAATCCTAGCATGGCTTAGGTTGGAAGGGACCTTTAAAGGCATCTAGTCCAACCCTGCAATGAGCAGGGACACCTTCCACTAGACCAGGTTGCTCGGAGGCCTGTCCACCCTGCCCCCGAGTGTTTCTATGGATGGCAGCACTTTTGTGCCCTCCAAATTGCTTGGTGGAGACAATTTCTTTGCTTACTTCAGGATAAAAGGTGCTTGTGGAGTTCTGTTTAAATGAAGCTTTCTTTGTGCTGATTTATCTTCCAGCCAAAGTCCAATACTGTTTGTACCTGAACAAACAGAAAGACAGTTATCAAAAGTTGAAGGTCTCAGATTTTGGCGGCACTGTTTGCTCTGCTGCATCATGGAGACACTAACTTTATTTGAAAGATGAGGGAAGAGTAGGGAATAACTGTTGGCATTGTGGTGTTGAATAAGGTTTATAATAGCAATGATCCTCCATGAAAACTGTTGTTATCATAGTTAATGTCTGCTTTGTCAGTGCGTTAACCTTCCCTGGCTTTGCCTCGGGCCATTAAATGACCAACCATTCGTTAAACACCTGGGAGCAACCTGTTTCAGGGGGAATATTATGGAGTTCCTCTCCTAAGTGAAGCACTTCAAATATCATGTGTGTGTGTTACTCGCTACCACTTACGCATGGGCACCTGTCCCAGCTCTCACACACATGAACTTGGCCACAGGGAGAGTTCTCCGTTCTCACGGGTGTCCTCTTTTATGTTCTGGAGTCCACTGATTTGTGTCTTCCCCTGGTAAACCTGAATCCAGGTCATGCAAACAGGATTATAAGAGGAAGATACATGATTATGAATTGATCTGATAAATGGGAAGAGTCATACACACAGGTTTTTTTCTCAGCTTTTTGTAGTTTCTAATTTTTCTGCCTTTCAGTTTCCTTTGTTATTTTTCCTAAAACAGTTGTGTTTTCACCTAACTTTCAGTGGAACAGTCACTCAGATGCACTTGAAAAGATCCCCAAAGAACTACTTTAGTATTGGCACTCCTCCTACTTTGACTTGCTCTTTTCCCCAGAGATTGACTTATTTCTAATATTTTTTACCCTGTGGTGCTAACTTTCCTTGTTGTCTTTTCTGACGACTGAACATAGGTCTTAGTCTTCTGCCTTTGAGCTTGACAGTTACTTTTACCACCTCTTCTATTGTCTTCCACTGTTCCTTTGCTTTTCTCAAGCAGCTGAAGTTGTCTGTCACTTTTCAAAGTGAATAAATGATCTCTGGGAGAGATCTAAATCCTTCTTCCCCACTGAGGAATTTGTGCTGTCATATAGCATCGGGAGCTGTATCATCACCACAACACTCACACTCTCCATCCCATGTTCCTTTAGGCCTGGCACATCTGGACTGGTTTGCTCCAGGTCAAGAATTCCACTACATACCAGAAGAGTTGTTCATACACTATGGGAAATGTGAATCCCTCCATGTGCCCCTTTGCATCTTTATTTTTGCTTGTATAATGTTCTATAAAAATATTGAACTTTACACCCTTTAGCACGGTATGTTGGAAGTGTAAATCTCTTGTATCTATCTCAGAGAGATTTACAGCTTTGTGTAGAAAATTGCTGTGTGAATTCTTCTGCTGATAAGCCCTGGTGGCATTTTAGTCTTTAAAAGTTCTGTAAGGCAGGGATCATGTCTTTCCAAGCGTCGGGAAAGCAGTTAGGACATAGCAGTACTTCTCTGTGCAAACATTTAAAAAAAGAGGAAAAAAACCAAAAGCTCTGCCTTATCATTGGGTTTACAAGGGTTATAGTGTTGTTCTGTCCTCCCTGATGAATATTGAAATCTGTTTGAAAACATAATGCTAGACAGCACACTATGGCAGGAGCAGCAAGAGGGCACGCCAGAGTCCCTGGCACCGCTTTGCACTAAAAGCAAATGCTACCTTGTGCCTCAGATATGTAGATGCAGGTGCTTTTTATGCTTCCTTAGCAATTCAGAAATTAAAATGGAGAAAAAGATTCTCCTTTAGTGCCAGCCACTCTTAATTGCACCTCTCTATCTCAGTGTGGATTTCGTTCCTTTTTAAGGGCTCCCCCGCTTTCCTTCCCTTCTTTCTGGCGTGGTAAAGTGCTCTCACGCGCTGCTTGGACACTCCCGAGTGCTGCTCGCTGCAGGTGTCAGTCTGACAGTTTATGAGAGCTCTTCATAATCCCGCAAAGAGAGAGGAGAGCACTTGGCAATGCACAGCCAGAGATGCTGCTTAGCTTCGTGTGCTCTTCACATGCAAATGAGGGAGGCTGCTTTCACTACACAGGCCCTTCAAGGCACACAGAAGTGCAAACATTTTCAGAGTCTGTATCTGGTAAGCAAACATCCTTAACTTTCCACAAGTGCATCTCCCTTGTCTTCCTATCAAATAAAAAAGCAAGGAAACTAAGTAACTAAATAAATAGTTATTAAGAATAGTTATGTTGACAAAATTAAATTGACTAAATAGCTAAATAACAAGATTTCCATCCTGTCCTTCTGTGAGACCCCGACCGTAGCAGGGAAGATCCAGAAAAGAAGCACGTGCACGAGAAGTTCAGCTGAAAAGCTGAGCATCCAAGGAACCAGGGCATAATGAGCTTTGAAATTATGTGGTTTTAAAACACAGTAAGCCTAAGGCTTGTCTATTTGATTCATAAGATGTTAGGATGCACTGGTCCATGTTGTCTTTGCTTTTAAAAAATTGGAACGATTACTGCTTTTTTCTTTAAAAACACAGCAAGAGGCAAAAAACCAAAACAACAACAACAAAACACCACCACCACCACCAACAACAAAAAACCCACCCATAATAACAAAAAAATAAACTAGAGATGTGGTTCTTGGCTTTAGAAATCAGTGAGTTTGAAGTAGAAAAGGCATTGCTTATTAGTAGACTTGGTATAATGGCTGTCTTTAGGACACTTATTTATAGCCCAAATAGCAAGGGGATAAAATATTCAAATTGCAATTCCGTCTTGCCTCTCTTCTACATTTAATTTACTTTTCATATAATTATTCATTACTTAATATAGCCAAACATTATTTGCCTAATGTCTGCGGTATAAAATGTGTTTATCCAAAGTGAGGTCATAACACTCTGTTGTTTCTGACACGTTAAACAGTACTCTGTTCTGCAGAGCCTTTTACTAACATGCCTTATTGTGACCTCCCATTCCTATCAGATAAATAAAGGAATATGAGAGCATGTTTTTAGATGCTGTCCTGCCTATCTCTAGATTTATAAAGCACTGCTGCTGGAATTTGGGGCAAGGCAATGAGCTGTTTGCTCAGTAGCCGCACACACAGCATTCTCCCGCCCAAACACGGAAGGTACTTTTCACAAGCAAGGAGAGACACTGGGAGCGGGGTTAAAAGTTAGGAGGTTCACTTGTTCTTCTTACTGATGTTTACTGCAAGACAAAAGCATGTCCTTTTGGAGCCTGTGGAGTTAGAGCAGTGTTTTAGCAACAAAGGATGGAAATCAGCCCCACGATGGGCTCAAATTTTATAATGCTGAGATGTGTCCAGTTTTGGTAGCTAGATTTCTCTGGGTGATGCAAATTCCCACAGTTCTTGCCCCTAATTAACATCATATAGAAACTAAGCCATTATAGTTTGTACTTTTAAAACTTGCAAGTGGCATATTAGCAACTGATACCGCAGGCATCAGCCAACATTCCCACAGCTTGTGCTAGGCAGGGCATTAGGAATTAAAATAGAAGCTGGGAAGCTAGGTGGCTTTAGGGATTGGTAATGCGAGTGTTAGCAATAATACTTCTGTGTCACAGATGTGAATGCAGCCTAGGAAATGTTGTTAGCGGCTTCATTGTGGTGTCTCAGGAGAATATGTAGGCTTTGCATCAGTTCCTTGTTCTTGAATTAAGGAATGTTGAGACAAACACAAATCCTTCCACTGATTTTATTGACTTTGTGGCTTTGGCTAACCTCATGGGCATCTGTTCAAACTGCATATCCCCAAATTGTAAACTCTCTCTCAAGGAGAGTACTGACAGAAGGGCCAAGCCTGAGGTCTGATCTCTGGCTTGGTGACAGTCCCTCTCTATCAAGATTTGGATGTGTCTGTGGTATAATGTATGGAAAGCAAGTGTTGTTCCCTGTCCTGTAGATTAATAGAGAATTTCCTGGGAGTGGTAATACAGCACATTAAAGCTAATAAAGACCCCAAATCAAAACCACCCGCAAAAATACCCATTAAAATAAATATCTATGTAAGTAGCATATATCTGAATTGACAATTAGGTTGTTGCAGCAGCCTATGTGTGATGTTCCTGTGTGTCATTCCTTCCCCTGCTGATTCTTAGCACCTTTTTATCCAAGGCTCTCAAAGTCGTAGTAATGAATTAAGCTGCACAGTACCCCTGCTAGTTAGGTAAATGCCATTTCTATTTCCACAGATGGGGGGGAAATGAGGCACAAAGAGGTTAAGTGCTTCACCTAAGGTCACGCTCTAATGCATCATTGTCCTTTTTTTGCATGGTAAGGGCTCAGGTCCCCCTGCCGGAAAAACTGCTCAGAACTGGATCCTGACTGAGCATATCTGATTAATCCCATTCATACAGGCAAAAATGAGAACTGGAATTATACTCTTGTCCTTCAGCTACCTAAAGCAGACTTCTTAAATTTAATTATAGGACATTTTATTAGCTATCTGTAGTAATGATAATTAATTAAACACATATTAATACCTCTCTATGGGTCTATCCAGTATGGAGAAACATAATTGTTGTGTATTACATCTATGTAGCAAAGTACAGGTGAAAACTGTCTTACAGCTGCTGGTTCTAGGGCAAAGAAAAAGCTTTATGGTGGCTAGAAGCTCCCTGCAGCCTGCCTTTGGATGTTTTAGGGAGATGGGCAGCATTCCTGAACATAGCAGCACTTTGTTTCTGTATTGATTAAACTTTTACATACACAGCCATCTTCCAAAATTTGTCATTCCACTCCTTTCTCTTAGCCCCATAGTTTCAGGAAATAGCTGTCATCACTATTTTGATGATGAGGGCAAATGGCTGAAATGACAGAAACGTCATTCTGTTTGCAAACAAGATAAAAGGAAGCCTGAAACTCAAAAGCACTTTCAAGCATCAAGTGGAGAAAACTGTCACCAGATCAAGATTTGATGGTAAAAAGAACCCATTCCTGTTCTTATTTTATATGCAGGCAGAGGCAGGAACCAATGAAGACTAGAAAAAGTAAGTTTCAGGATCCAACACCCCCAATTCTCTAGGGTCTGGTAGTCTTTTGTTTTTATATATTTACTTTTTTCTTATTTTTCACAAGAGCAAGCAAGATGTGCACAGGATCATACTGTCTTCTACTCCCAAGTGGCTTCCAGCCTGTTCTTCAGCTCATGATCTCAGACTCTGGTATGAAAAGTCAGTGTTGGTATGAAAAGACCAAGCCTCTTAATATGAGAGGTCTAGGGGACAAATCTGAGCTGATGAGACAAAATTTTGTCAGCTGGGTATCTTGTAAAGGCTATGGTTTTGGTGGAAAGGTAAGACTGTCTCCAGAAACACTTGCCAAGAACTTTGTTTTTGCTGCCTTGTTTTCCACCTTGCGGTGTCTCTGGCTGGTCAGTGGCCAGCGATTGCTGAGTTGTTGCCTTCTCCCACTTCTGTGCACAGTGTGCCTGTGGTTCCCACTGCTCTGCTCTGGGGCTGCTAGGGACAGCAGGTTGCTGTGCCAGTCCTGGCATATGAACAAAATGCTTCACTGGTATTTCAGGCTGGGTGCAACTAATTGGAAGGAGATCTCTTGTTCCTCACCTAATCAGAATGAAGGGAGGGAAGGAAAGGATGATACTCATCCTCCTGCTCTGCCTGTCAGAATATTTGGTCCTGTCTCATGCATGTGTTCACATGATGTACGCTCATGGTGTCATTATTAAACGGCTCCTGACATTGCTGCTTCTGAAACTTGCTGGGGTGTGATTTGCTCTTTTCCTTTAGGTATCTGTTTGGCTAGAGCTGTGTCCTTCTAACTTCATCTAGAAAACAAAAATCTGGAGTAATTCTTAGAGTCCAGAAGAAGGAGAGCTTCTCCAACAGGGCTTGTTTTTACATTTTTGCAGAGTTGGAAGGAACAGCTGTGTGTTGTTCCTGCACTGGTATTCTTACTCTGTCCTATATGCCTCCCTCTGTCAGGGCCAGTTGGAGAAGCAGGGACAGAAGAAGTCACATACCCTTTTTAAATCTGCAGGTCACATATCAATTACTTTTTGACAAGGTCAGGCAAGAATCCTGAGAAGAGTCAAACTCCCTAAGTAAATGCCTTCCCCCAGGTAGCTGATGTGTACTGAAGGACTCTGAAAATTACTGCAACAAACAAGGTTTCTCTTTCTGGCCCTCCAAGCAACAGTTTTCTGGTGCAGATGAAGTACCTTCATCAAAAATCCCCAAGACTTCTCAAAATAGAAGATGAAGTGAAATAAGTGCAAGTCTTTAAATTATTTATACTGGAGGGTATAAAATTAACCCTTATGCTTTACATAACATCTCTCTGATTCCAGATAATAGTTCTTCTTGGGTGTTGAATGTCAGATTTTTAAAATAAAAACATTCACTATGAAGCACCTCAGGTTTTCCTGGCTAGCTGATAGAAACGTTTGCTTGCCTTCAGGTACATGGATTTGTCCTTGCTTGTATGTACATTCTCTTTTCTTATTAACACACAAATATAGGCAAAAATCCATTCCCCTTCTTTCTAATCTTTTGGGCTAGCAGTTATTGTAAGAAACATAGGAGACTGTGATTTTTGCTTCTAGACTCTGGACTCTGGTCTTTAGACACCACAGTAATAAAGGCAGCAATGTTGTGACAGCGTTTGTGAAGCCAAAGATTGTACAATGTCCGCGTGTCCTCTGAAAAGGCCTTTATCCCTGGAGCTCAACACTAGCTGGTGCCTTCATCTTTCAGGTTAAGTTCAAGCACAGGGCTACAGGGATGAAGCTGCTTCCCGTCCTCTAAAATTATGGTTTTGCTTTATATTTCTTAAGTACCACTTCATTAGAAGTGGCTGGAGGAATGAAGATAGTTTCTGCAAACATATATGTGCTCAGTTAATAGATTTTCCTGAACTAAAGTACTGAGAACAAAGTCCTTCATAAATGTATCCAAAGGACAACATGCTTAGGCTCTGGAGCCCGAGGTTAGATATGCAGCCCTTAAAGTAAATCAACAGAAAATGTGTCCTCATTGAAGTTGATGGAAAATAGATAGCTAAGTTCTTTTCAACACTTGAACCTTAAGCAGTTGCAGCAAGGTGACATCCTGGAGCGGGGGAAAACAGAGAAGCTGGAAGGTATGATTTTATTATTCAGGCAAGTCATAACAATAACATACAATAAGGGTAGAAATTCTTTTCTCCAATATACAGAAGCAAAAGGTTAAGGTCAATAACATTAATTTTTTCTTCTTTACTTAAAGGATCATTCTGCAGACAGGGAAACAGGCAGTGCTGAAGTCACTCATAAAAAATTCTGACAGAATTAGGAACAGAATCCAAATTTACTAAGTCTTAGTACAGTGCTAGAAAAGTATCTTCCACAGGACTGTGCAGACAGGTTTTGGTATAGGAATGAGAATGTGACTTCCCTCACAATGGTTTTTCAGGTGCTGCTGACAAGCCCAGTAATTATTTTAAAGTTTTCTCTTCTTATGTAGACAATCTTTGAAAATCACCTGTTTATGTAAATCTGTTGGGCTAGAAACCTAAATTAACAATTATGTTGGCTACTGGCAGAGGAAGATAAACAACGGTGATTAATCAAGCTCAGGAAAATCCAAATTGTGTGGCTCTGTGAGCCCCAGGAAGTGGTTCCAGCCCTCTCTGTACTTACTCAGACAGGATGTGTTTATTGGCACTAGTCAAAGGCATCAGCTGAGCAGAATTGCACGGCACCACAGGTGATTGCCTTGGCGAGTGGAGCCAGGGATGCCCCTGCCTTCCTCATTTTACCCACAGATGTTGCAAGCCTGATCCTATGGGGATCTCTTCCCCTTCCTGGGACAGGAATGGTAAGGTCTCAGTTGTCACCCATTGGATAGCAGTCTTTAGCTACCCCTATGATGTTGGAGCTAATTATTCTGTTCACTGGGGATGATCTGGGTTTCTGGAATTCTGTGTAGGCTCTGCCAAGGTATTTGGTTTGGCCTTCACTTAATCATCACCTCTCCTGGGAAGCTGTCAGTGGGTAGGGGTGTTAGTCGAGAAGGATTTAGCTTTCAAGGCACCTTGTCAAACAGACAAGGTTTAGCTTTCAAGAGATCTTGTCAAACCTGTTCTTGAGCATTTATGGAGTCCTTCTGGCTGAGTAGTTGCTACATAACTTTAGAGTTGCGTATCTTCAATTGCTGCATTGTGGAATGAGAAATTGTGTGTGATTTACTCCTTGTACATATGGTGACCTCACCATGTCTCCAGCATCATAAACGCTTGTGTAATGTCCACATCTTCCACGCTTGGAAGTCTTATCTATCCAGAACCCCTCCCTACCCTCATTCCTAAATTGCCAGAGAAGGACAGGACACAAATCAGGACAAAGAAAACAAAGGGTGAAGGACTCTCTCTTGACTGTTCCAGCCTCCATTCAACATCCGTGTGTAGAATATGAGAGAAAAACGCTGCAATATTATCAGTTTTGGTGGGACTACTCCTTTCTGCAGGGCTTCAAAGTGCAAATGAACAAAAATAATGAAAAAGTTGCATCACTGAGTCTTTTTTGCTGTTGGAAAACGTGGGATTGTGGATTGACCTAAAATGCTCTGTGTAAGAAGACGTTCCATTGGAAAGTTAACAACCAGCATTTAGGTGGTATTCCCTAAATCTCGGGGGAGGCCTAGTAGTGTTGCTGTTTTAGCAGGAGGGATGATACTGCATTCAGGGAGAAGTGTGAAAGTGGAGATATCAACCAAGAGATCTCCTTTTGGTGGTACATCAAGGGACACCCCCCCTGAGGTATCCCTCCTTGGCATGTCACTTGGCATGTCACTGGTCCTAACCAAGGAGATTCCAGGGGAATACTCTTCCTTGGCATTTCAGCGATCCATACATGTGAAATGGCCACAGCTGCACTTCAGATGCAGGTGTATTTTTTGACTTTTAGATATTCAGCTCTGATTCAAACCTTGTTTAAGCCCTTCAAAGGATTAATATCAGAAGTAATGAAAAAATTGCTGCAAACAGCTGAGACTTTATTCTTTGTCATTTTATTTTCATTTCCCTAACACATTAACAGTGCTAGGCCTGGATTTAAATTTCGGGGTTTGCTTATTTCAGAGGCTTTTAGGAGGGAAGAATATTTTTCTAGTGCCTGACCAAGTGCCATCACACGTGAAGGAAAATCTACAGGTTTACTGAAAACAGCTCACGTATTGTCAACAGAACATAAATAATTCATAGCAACATTCAAAATGGTCATAAAAACTTCCTTTAAAATTTCTTCCATTTGAATTTTCTGCAAAATTGATTTAGAAGAATAATTGGGATTTTCCTTTAGATATCTTTGAATACAGTTTTAATCATTGTTCTTGTTTAGAATGCTTTTGTTTTTATCTTGAGAAATTTATTGAATTAGTTAATCTTGGGGAAGAAAAGGAAAACTGACCTAAAGTGTATTTTTAGAGTGCTTGCTTAGGAGCAAATTTTGAGCATCGATTTTCTGGTTTCGATTATTAACTTGTATACCTGCCTGAAGATCTGGAAAAAAGAGATCTTTAGACTAAGATACCTATTACCTGTTATAGCTCTGCTTGCTACATTCACTTTTCTGTCCTACCCAAGGCCGTGTATAAGCTCATGACATTCAAGGCTTGCTTGTAAGTGATTTTCAGAGCAGCACCTTTCCACTGGTGAACCATGACAATGACAGTAGATGATGGCATCCTGGATGTCTGCTCTTCCTCTCAGTGCTCCAATGACATTAACCTTGTTGCAGATGGTCTGCATCCTGAGTGGGCACTGCATCCCAAAATGGCTTATTTGTGTCCCCGTGCCTTTGGGCTTGGGCAGGAGAGTTGATCACTGTCTCCATAAACATCTCTGATAAAATGGGTCATTAATTTTTTAAAATGTTTTGCTGTCAAAATAGCAATATTAAGTGATGTTTGTTTTCTTTTAGCAACTTCCTCCAGCTTACAGAAAATCTTTCTTTGGTTTTCAGCTTCTAAAGCCTTCCTGATAGATATACTTATCACTTTAGAGAACAGAAAAAGTTAGAAAGAAAAATTCTGCTCTCACCTCTCTAGCATCACTGCTGTAAATTCTCTCTTCACTGACATTAGGGAAATGTTTTCATACTGAGTGTCTGTGTACTGCTAGGGAAGGAGGGAATGTGGGAATTTGAATATAGGTAGATATTTACAGATGCATAAATGGAAAAAAAGACACCAGTTACTGCTGAAAGGTCATGCCTGGGATTGGTATTTAATTGCTACTTTAGCTTTTTCATTCCTTTTTTTTAAACATCTCTGATGATGATTATATGCAAGTAATGTTAGCTTCAGCACACTCTGTATACCTCTTCTGGCACTCCAGGGATGATCAAAAGGAAAAGCAGTGACAACTTTGGTCAGCAGAGACAACGAATTTGATTAAATTTTCTTGAAGGACAGGTCTATAGTAGAAAAAGGAGCACATTTTACACACCTTTTTTTTTTTTTTTTCCAAGATCTTTAACACTTTTTCAAATACTAATTTCCAGCCAACTCTAATTGGGACATCTACCTCTGCCAGCAAGATTATTTTGGGGGTATTAATAATTTTCTCCGCAGTCAGTAGGAGAAGGTGCAGAGCTGAGTTCTCTGCTGCCTGTCCAAGGCTTGAGATAACCTATCAAGTCTTTAGTCATGATACAAGAAAGCATTTTTAATGCTCTTGATGTTGCTGGTTTTTCCACTCTCATTTGTGCTGATCCTTACACAGCTCTTCTCATTTGTTTGTGTACCCATTTTTCTGTGTCCGTCTCTCTCTGTCTCAGTCTTTATCTCATTCTCCCATACATTCTTTTTGGGTTTTGTCCTTCCTTGTGCTTCATCTTTGTCTTAACTTAGTCTCTGTTCTTTCTCTCGTTTTTCCCTTCGTCAATATGTTTTTCTTTAGTCTTTTTTTTTTTTTTGTGCATGTATCTGTCTCTTCCTCTGTGCTTTCCCTTCTCTACTCATCCTTTATCTCTTTCCCACTCTTTCTCTTTTTTCCAATTCCATTAGCGAAAGTAGATAATAACTTGTGAATTCAAGTGGAACTTCATTTCTGAAACCGTACACTCGTGCTGGAACCCATTAAGCTCGATAGCGAGAAATGAGAGAAATCATAATTATCAGGCCAGTAAAATACATGAAACATAAAATTTGTCAGGGAAAGTAATTGAAATTATTGGAGCAGTTGGGTCCTGGTGCTGTGCAGACCCTCAGTGATAATGGAAAGGTTACGGGCAATGTTTAGCAATGCTGATGAGGCCCAAGGTGACTCAACACCACCACAGTCAGCAACTTTATGCTCTGCTTACATTAATTTGCTAATCCATCTTTGGAAATGGCCAGGCTGAACAGCGCATCGGGGTTCACAGGACCCCTGCCAAAGAGCTGGTGCAGCCAATGTTGCAAAACTTTTGCTTTCGTTTTCCCATTACTTCTCCTCCCTCTCATCTGCTCCTTTTCACATCTCTCTTTTCCCTTCTTTAGTCATGCCATCCATTTCCCGCTGGAGCCATTTTAGAGTCTGTCTGTACAGTCACAATATGCCAGTTATTTAAAGTTTGTTCCAAGGCAGTCCCATCCGTTTCCCTAGCATTCCCTTCTGAGGAGCTGTATGCGCTTGCAAACTACCAGGGAAATCCGGGAGCTGTGGCTGATGTTTCCATTCTCTCTTTGTGGGAGGGGAAACTAAATCAAAGGAAACTGGAGTTGTCAGGATCCGAGCTGGACATAATATATTTACGTCTTTGGCTACACTGTCCCTCTTCTCTCAGCCCTTATTCCTTTCTTGACTACGGAGATTGCAAGGGCTGCGGCAGTTTCAGTGCAACCAGCCAGGGGATTTGTGCCTATGCTAATTCAGTGTATGCTGAGTATCCCTTTGGATTCTGTGTTATATAATAAAATGCTATTGCATCTGCTTCAGCAAGGCAGCCTTGAAAAATTGGCACGAACGTTGATCCGACAAGGTACAAAATCTATTCGCCTACTCTCATAAAGGCAAACACTAATGAACTATTTGTTCTGCGTGGAGAGAATGATTTTGCAGGGCTCCTTGTTTTTGAAAGGGAAGGAGATGAGCAAGGAGAGAGAGGAAATAGCATCTGCTTCTCTTTAGAGCCTGAAACACATTGTGAGAATTACTGAATCATCTAGCTCTCTCTTTCTTTCTTTTTGAAGGGTTAATGTTATTTGGAGAGGATGACATGCTGGTCTGTGTTTTCTCCTTAGAATCACTGTTAGGGGGTGACATGTGTAAGCCCCAATCAGAGCTGCCTGGTCTCCTCCTTTCTTTCTGTACCTGCCATCTACCCTCTTCCTGACTGTTTTCTTCCCAGTGTGTCTGCCCAGGGGCATGTTCACTCTTTTGGAATTTCAGCCCAGCCATGTGCAGTTCACAGATCATTCCTGGGCCATTTTCAGGCAGACTAAAATGTTCTCTGCAGGGCATCTGCTTCAGTCCCATCTAGCAGAGGTACATCACCCTGTTCCAGCTGCCTGCTGTCAGGCTCCTGCAGTACAGGTTGAGGCTGTTTGTTCTGAAAAGACCTGAAAGCCATCTACACAGCATGGGCAGAGAAATAATCACATTATTGGGATCCATGTGGCAATAGTGGTAGATTCTGTTACATTGCCTGTAGCTTCCTTTTCCTCTCTTTAGCCAAACTGCTCTGTGCTTTCCCTCCTAACTGGTTGCTGCTGTGGAACCAACTGCATTTCAGTAGTACTGTGTTGTAAGTACTTTTGTGGGCTGCTCTGACAGGAGGGGTCTGCCTTATCCAACTAGATGCACTATTAAAAATGATAATATGATAAAACAAAAAAAAAACCCCACCAATTCTAATGAAACTAAATCTTTCCTCCAGCAATTTTTCCCCAGATGTGCTGCTGAGCCTGCCATTTTCACAGCAAATATACTTAGTGCTGCTAGGTTTCCAGCCGCAGAAAAAATGGTGTTTAATGAAGTGTCCGAACAACCTCTTAGCAGCACCAGTAGGAGTAGCATAGCTTATTAAGGTTGATGCCTTGGCTCAAAGCAGAGCTCCTTATTATGGGGAATATGTTACATATAGCTTGTCCAAGAGGGCCAATTGTAGATATCACTTCTATTACTATTGCCATTAATACTTTATTGATGGCGATTTTAAAACCACTGGGTAGGACTTAGAAGATGCAATTTAAGAATAATCTATGGCCTTTTTTATGGCAGTCTCCCCTGAAACTCTTGTCGGGCACTGGATTTAAAAAGTCCCTGCACAGTCCCATCAGAGAGAACAAGAAATCAACAGCTGTAATGCCAGTAGATAATAGAGAAGTTATGTGGCATTGGAAGAAAATGAGGCATCATTACAAATGGCCTGGGAACAAGAATTATCACCAACTCCTGAAATGGCTGGCCTGGAATATGCTTTCTCTCCCTGACACTTGGGAGGATGGTCTTTACGTTTAAGGGACTGAGGATTATATTGGTATTTCTGTGCCTGGAAGCCTGGTTTCACTAAGTGGAGAAGTTTTGAGGAAGCCCAGGGGAAGATGGAAGAGAGGGCATCATTTTTTTCCTCGCTGAATTGTTTTTTGCTTCTGGCGAAATGTGGTCCTGCTGTTCTCTGGCAGTGTAACCTCTGCTCCTTCTGCATTGGCTCTGACCTAGCAGGTGAAAAATAGCTTAACAAGAAAAATGTAGTGTCCTGATTCCTATATTTTCACCACCCCCTTAGAGTCAGTTTTCTACCCTAAGTGATGTCTCGGAAGCATCTCCAATGGTGTCAGATATGGCTCCCCATTTTCCTGGGAAGTGGTGTCTGTCAAGCAGCGTGCTGTCTCTTGGCATCATGTTGTCAGCACACGAATTTATGATGAGCCTTGTGAGCATCCTTCTGCCCTGAAAGACCCCAACAGCTGAAATGTATTTTTGAGAACTTCTGATTTTAATTTTTTTAATTTGCAAAATAGGAAAAAATTGTCTGTTGTCCTGGTTGCAGAAAAAAACTAGAAATGTTATGCACAGATTTAAAAATTCAGGGGGAAAATTAGGAAAAAATGTTAACATTATTCATACTGATTATTTTTAGGAGATGGGGTTTTTTTATTGATTTTGTGAAGTTTTTTGTTGTTGTTTTTTCTTTGTATTGACAATAATTTGTCACATGAATGGAGATTCAATAGAGTTGCTACAAAACATAAATCCCAGATTATGGTACTTAGTCCCCTAAGATCATTATGGGAAATGAAATCTTATGTTTTTTCTAAACCTGTTCTGTCAGTACAGTTTTTGTTAAGGTACTCAAATAGGGTAGGAGAAGTAGATTAATTTGTTTCACTGTAGCAAGCTATTTTTTCTCTTGTTATGAGACTTCATGCAGTAGCACAACTGAGAACTGTGTAAGTTGAAAATGCTACAAAGTAATCTTTAAATCCAAGAAAAGATCATTATTTCTGTGATGAAGAGATTGGGGAGGAAATAATTCTGAGGCCATCTCTTTTTACAAGGGAACAAAAAGCATTTTTGGTGGCAGTAGTGAAGTTTCCTGGTTTCAAAACTTTCTTTTTTTTTTTTTTTTTTTAGTTTTGAAAATTAAAATCAAAGCTGCAGAAAAATAAGACTCTCAAGTGGATTAATCTGCATATTTTCTCATTAAAAACGAAAAACATTTTGTGGGTTTTCATGCAATAATATGAATCGTCCAGATTTTTTATAATGGACTTTAATTTTTAATGAGACTGATCCTACAGTCTAGTTATTTATAACTTCTACAGCTTAATGAAGTCCAGTGAGAAGGACAAAAAAGAAATGGAAGCATCTCAACCTGAGCTACCAAATAAAAATCAGAAAATGTAAGTTATGTGATTAGCCTGTAAGGGGATGCTTTAAATGTTCACTTGTCCCTTTAAATTCAGGAGCTGCAAGAAGGTGGAAATAAGGCACTCCAAGCAGGACTCCTGCTTCTAATGCTTTGTTAAAATGTCAATTTTAAGGAAAAAAAAATGTCTCTAGGTCGGTCTTTTGAGGTCTTGAAATGTTTTGTCTTGTGTGGGTGCTGCAGGCAAGCTGTTCATAGACACTGGTGCATTAAAGTGTCCAAACAATGGGGCGTTGCTGTGAGGAAGCAGGAAAATGACTTGTGAAGAAAGTGGCTTTTTAGTGCATTTTGAAACAATTCACAGGCAAAAACAGGCAGAGAGAAAAGGGCCCAGTTATGATCCACCTCAGCTTTCACTGCTACATGTGGAACTGGGGGGTGTGCACTAGAGAAGTATGTTTTGTCTGCCTGAAGAAAAGTGATCCAAGCCAAAAAGCATCCAAGCTCTGACTATGCTGAGCAGGACTAAGTGGCAGGTGGGTTTGGACTTGCTGCCATCCCTACTTTTTCTTTTTTGTGCGTCCTTTTGGGGGCCTTGGTGGCATTGTTCCAGACCAGCATTGTACGGTGGTTGAAGAACCAAGGGACTGCAACACTAAGAGGCCTGGATTGTGCATCAGTTTCTCCATTTGTCAAGCTGCTTTTTGCACTCTGAGATGGATAGCTGAGGATATTGGTGAAACTGTAGTGCTTTGTGACTCTGTCCTCAGCTTACTACAAATTCATGTTCCAATGCTGTGATGATTGTCAGTGCGAGTGCATACTGCAATATTACTGCTAACTCTTTCCACAGAAAGCGGGTGTTTTGCCCCAAGGCAAAAGAAAGATACAATAACATGTAGGCATTTGTAGTAAATCCAATTGTTCTCATATGGCAGAAGTAGATGCAGCCAGGAGCTGCAGGAAAAAAAAAATGAATTTCTTGGATTAGTAATTTCTGGAGTATGTGGGTCTTTCCACCTTGGTGCATTCCATCCTTCTGGTGTTGCTGGATAAGTAACTGTGGAGAATCTCAAGGTCTCAGAGTGGAGAGGCCATAGGGGACTCCTAAATAGAAAATTTAGGAGGAAGAGTTTTACTCAGATCTTGCTGTCTGGATCACACTAGATCCTTCATTACTCATGTCTGAACACAAGCACAACTGACACTGGAGCATCAGTGAAATGAGAAGCAGCTGATGGCAGAAATGCTTTAGTAATTCTGTTCTTTCCTGCAGGCTGATAAGAGTTTGCCTTGAGTAATTGCCTTGAGTATGTGAGCTTAGGCAGTCTTCCTACACCAAGGTGTGTACAGTGTGTTTGCTTTCTTGTAGAAACCCTCTGGGGTCCTGGCACAGCTCTGTCCATGTGTCTTAGGAGCAGCACAGGCAGGTCCCAGAAGGTGGATGAAGGGCATTATAAAGTTATCAGAAGCAAACAGTTCACAGGATTGGGAAGAAGCTGTCCTTCTCTAGCTGATTGTTTTCTCCTTTCCCCTTGGAGAATATGGCAGTATGAAGTATGGCAAAGCCCCTGCTACTCTTTCAGGAGTTATTCCTTGGATTATTATGCTCCTCCTTCTACCACCATACCATGCTATTACATTTAAATCAGTTTAAGCAGTGGTTCAGCAAAAGCTGTTCCCATACTGATGATTCAGACACATGCCAAGGAAAATACCTCTCTGTTGTAGATTCCTGACAGTTTGAAAGTTAATCAGTAGTTGTGTTTTAAGTCTATTCAAGCTGAGACAAATCCTGATAGTTTTCAGTGAACCTTCTATATGTGCCTAAATATGATTTTGTTGTTATTACTTCATTTCAGAAGGCTGGGAAGGCTTGTGGGTATCTGCCTTTTAGAAAGAGATGGCTGGTTGTATGATGACCTCTCTGTGTCAGTCATTGTTGCCTGTTCCATTTTGTGAATCACTGGGAGAAGAGAATTGATTTGACAAGTTTAAGATTTCCTCAAAATTGGTTGTCATTCAGAGTTACTTGCTGGCTAACATCCATAAAGACATTTCTGGGTTTTGAATAATATTTAAAGAATAGAATGCTTTCCATCAGTTCACTAAGTGTCTGATTATACCTGCTAGCTGTGTTTGCAGTCCTGGGTTGGCAGGTGACCCTGTTCTTTGTAANAAAGACTCTGGGCAGGAAATTCACTAGCTGGTGAGTGCTGGAAGTGAATAGACAAGTCATCCTATACAAAATGCACACATTTGTGGAATAATATTTTTGCTATAATGTCTTAAATGTATTAGTTTCCTTGCAAGTTATGTCAGTTCTGCATATCTGAAGCATCTATGGAATATATTGTAATTACATGGCTTTGTGTGTGTACAGAAGCTGCTGAGCTGAGCATCCAAGCTGTGTAGCATTACGAGTTACTAGAGCTTATAGTTCAGTACAAGTGCAGAGGCATATGTTTCCAAAGAAATAAAACCTGCCTTCCATCGCTGCAGATGTGTCAGACTTTTGAGAGGCAAAAATAAGTATCAGTAAATTAGCAATCATGTTGTGTGATGAAAACAAGATATCCTCATTCTTCTGGAAGCATTGAAGCGTCAAAATGAAGGAACTCACACATGTCCACCAAAGGCCTCATTTCACCTTAGGAGTTGTTTGTGTCTTCAGGTAATAAATATATCTATGTAGAACAGGTCAGTAGCTATAGCACTGTGAGCTTTGTGCTCTGCATACACCTGCTACTTACTGTTGTACCATAACACCAGTTCTGTGACGGATTTTAAGTTGCTTGCATAGCATTTTATATGTCCCAACATCAACTTGGAGGTATTTATTCCTTAACTCTCAATAGCGTGTACTCATCACCTCAAGCAACCTGAAAAGTTAATGTTCTTGGTGCTGCTCAGGTGTCCCAACTTGATGTAGTTGAGAGCCACACTGAGAGGGGGGAAAACAACACAGGGGAAAGAGAAGAGTTTTCAGTGCACAGGGGGATCTGCACATCTTGATGAGAAAGTGCCAAGAAATCCTCCAAGGCCAAGTGTCCAGGCAAGTTAGATAGAAGTCAGTTGATACAGGAATCTCAGGGAAACTGAGCTGTAGGATTCTTTCCTGCAGACAGGATTCAGGACTAGACATTACCTGTAGAAGAAAAAAAGCTTAATTTGTCAGTAATTAAGATGATCTCTCTGCACACTGAACATTTCCATGGGTTCTAGTGAGGAAGAAGTGGAAAACTCCCATAGGGCGAGAGAAGGGGAGGAAATGTATGGAGTATCAGGGCACAAAACCAAGACAAGCCACAGTGACATTCCAATTTCCCAATAGTATTTGTTAGATAAAAATTTCCAGTGAAATATCATGACAGTGCAGCCTCCTCCCACATGACATCTCCTATCAATGTGTGGGTTGCAAGCACCTGCTTGCACCTTATGCTGCTCCATACTGAGAACAAAACTCCATTTGGAACAGAAGCAGCTCAAATGTATCAAAACCACTCCTGCCCTGCAGCTCCCTCTGCTCTCCCAGTGTCAGACTGTCCTAGGAACCAGGAGTATCCCGTAACTTTTGGGGCCAGGATGATACTTTGAAAGTACCTGTGAATGCCTTTTGTGAGGGAATGTGAGCTGTTCTTTATGTAACTGCTCTGAGCTGTTGCTATTACATCTGTTTAGTATTCCTGACTTGTTTCAGTTCCCAAAGTTTTAGATATTTAATGCAAAACAATAAAGGGGAGAGGGGACAGAACCCTCTCACCAGTCATTTGTCTTCATCCCAAGAGGTGCTCATCCCTCATTTCCATGGTGACCATGCAATTCTGTGTTTTGTTGAGGCTACACCTCCCTCTCAGTTACAAAGGAGGAGATGCTACAGGAGAGGCCAATGTAATTACTAACCTTTCAGCTATCCAGCAGCCCTAGGGCATATCTGTTTTCATCAAGAGAGGATTGTGCCTAAAGTAAGAGGACCTGACAGTTAAGGGAGTTGTGCTTCATGGAAGGGTGAGGAAGGCAGCGCTGCAGGAAAGGTTTGCTTACCTCTAGAAGACACCTAATGTGAGACCTGAGTGGAACTTTTTGTACAGCATTAACTGCAGTTGGAAAGGTCTAAGGGCTGATCCTGCAGGTATATTCTGTCTCTCACACGTGCACTCATACAGGTACTGTCACAGACAATCTGGAATAGCTCCATAAGTCAATTTATACACCTGTAAAGCAGGGTGAGGTGGTAGTAAAATTGGTCCTTTTTGATGTTAGCTTGCTACAATACAGTTTCAACTTCCTTCGTATGAGGGTGTTTCTAGAGCAAGCAAATGAGAATTTAGAGGAGAACTAAGAAAGCATCTAACTTCTGTGAGCCCTAGTACTATCTTATCTCAAAATGGAAATGTGAGGGGTCACTCCACCTCAAGCAAACAAGGTCTGAATCTATAAATCAGCATGGATTTCAGGTACCTGTTTAAAATGCAAGGGGCCAGACATGTTCTCTGAGTGGCAGGACCTTCCCTTTGAATGTAAACAGCACAGTGAGACATTTAGTATTAGTATGATCACTGATGGGTATGCAAAATAAGCAACAATACATAGTTTGGGGACCACAGTCAGCTATGGAAGAAGTGATCACAGCTCTTGAGAAAATTCTTGATTCCTTTTCATTCCTCAGGGGGTATAAATGATGTTGCATAATAATCAAGGGGAAGTAACTGGAAAAAGAGATTATTAATTCTAGTTTATTTGCAGTTTCTTCTTTTCCTTTCTTTTGCTGTTTTGTGTACAGTAAATAGAAATAAACTAGAGCAAAAGGAGTTCAATAAATCCTATCTCTGCTGTGTTCAGGATGGGTCAATAAGTCTTACACTGGGGTTGACACCAGAGGCATGCTCAGCACAGTCCTAGTCCAACCACTGAGGTTGCCTGTGTGGTACTTGCATGTCCTACTTCATCACCTATAAAGTGTCATTTTTTTTTTCCCTAAACCCTCAGCTTGAGGCCATTTGAAGACTTTTGGAATGTTGCTGGTAGGAGAATTACGGTGAATTCTGAGTTGGTTGCAGAATACCTGTCAGACGTGCTTAGGAGCAGAAGTGCTGTACTTGTCAAGTATCAGTATCACTGAAACTTTCCCAAGATCTTACATACAAATCATTATCTCCTTCCTCCTCTCTCCCCCACATGCCAGCTTGTCTGTAGACTTGGACAGTAACACAGCCACAGGGAAGGACTGCTTCTGCTTTGGTTCTGCAACACAATTAATTAGTTATGAAAGTTATTTTAGGAATGTTATTTCCATCCTGTTTCCTTATAGCATCACAGTAGTGTATGAGATTGCTAGAAAATCATGCAAATTTTATCAGCCATTCCATAACTATTGTGGCATTGACCCTTTTCACCCAAAAGTCATTGTACCAGTCATCAAGTGATCACATCGTTGAAGTGTTTATGTATTGTCCACAGCAATTTTCCTCAAAGTACTGTAGAACCCATAATTATTGCGGAGAGAATAACATTTTACCCATTAGACCCGGAAACACTCTGAAGGATGGTCTATAGCACTGTCAACTTTTACAAGAAAATTGCCACTAGTTCAATTTAACTTAATATTGATGCAGGTGGGAGACAGAGCAACCAAGGTCGTGGTATCCAGGCTTGGATTTTACAACAATTTCATACAGTACAGTGCAGTATTGGTTTCAACAAATATAAGTAAAAATGTCAGGGTGAAATCCTTAGCCTTATTAGGAGTTGGACAGTTGATTTCCAACATGCAGTCGGCTGCATTGTATGTGAGTGACTGGGAATGGTAGAGTTGGTCTAACGAGCTTCTTGCTTATATGATGAATAAAAACTAACCGACTTGAACTAGGTCTGAAAATTAAAAACTAAAGTTAAAAGCCTGAGGAGCACAGTAATTGGATTTGTGGAGGTGATCTATCTCTTCAGCATTATTTCTTCCCACTTGCCTCCTATGGATTTTTTTGATTGATACACCACTTGGAACTGGTAGTGGGGTGACAGAGGGTGCAACAGGGGAGGCAGAGAAAAACAAGTGAGTTATTTCTGTGTGTGTCTACTTCTAATTTTACAGAAATGGCCTCTGACTTGTGGAGAAACAAAGCAGGGGCTCTCATCAGTGGGAATTCAGCAAGAGGAACTGTTTCATGTGGTGGCAGAACACCCCTGAGCCAAGGCAAAACTGGGTTGATCAGAAGTATAGAGCTCACCTGCAAGTCCTCACAGGCTGGGAGATACTGCTACTAACACTCTTTGTAAATCAGGACTTCACATGTGAGGCTGGAAATTTTCAGGGAACATCTTATGAAAGGCAAAGCGATGACACCTCTTTGCTTGCATTTAAAATATTATGAGCAAGAACTAGAGGAATAGATGGTTGTAAGAAGGAATGAGATATTTTCTATATAAAATATATATGTAA
>VXAX01004075.1:421059-572857 GCA_013399835.1 Leptocoma aspasia | reverse complement strand
ATCCTATATATATATAATATATATAGAAAATATATATAGGATTACAGCATAGCATAGAATCCCAGGCCTGGAAACACTTCCTCTTTTGTTCAATATAAACATTTCAATGTTTTGTTTATTGTGCATTATTTTAACTTAACAAACCCTGTGGACTTAGAGCTGTCACCCCCAAAAATCTGAAACATTAAATGGATACACGTGCATAAATAACAACTAAGAAAAGGTTGAGATATGAGCAAAATCAAGAAAAGTTGCAAACATGAGTAGATCCTCATGGGCTGTATCATCTAGAATATAAAAAACAAAAAAGTTGACTGTGTCTTTAAGGAACAGAGGATATTCAGGATGCAAGACAGGTAGACATGGTGCTTTTCTTCATGAGTCTGCAAGTGGGTTCAAAAATAGCAGAGCATGGGAGGGGCAAAACCTGAGAACTTGCAGCTCTGGTAGGTCTTCTAGACTTGAGAGCATTGGGTTAGCCACACTTGCAAAAGGGAAGATATTTAAAAGCTGTGGTGTCATTGCTAGAAAAGCAGCATAAGATGTTACCTTGGCAAACGGAGATGCTCTGTGTTCAACAAGAGGTAACACAGGGTTTTTAAAGGAGGGTTTTTAAAAGTCTGGAGAAAAATCTTCCCTAGAACCAGTGTGTTGGTGAATGGCTCTGCAGAGGAGCAGTCCCCTGCAGGCAGGCATGGTAAAATACTGAATGGTAGCTACTGAAGCCTGCAGTCTCTTGTGTGTGTCAGCAGCTAAATCTTATTTCTTCCTGGGATCTACAGTACTTCTGTTCATTGATTTGGCAGGGAAGGAGTAGGAATACGTACTTCTGTAAAACATCCTTTTATTTCCAGTCATGCAAAATTTGCATTTAAAGCATCCTGTAGCTAAATCTAACTCACTTTCAAATTCCATGGCAAGCAGCTTTTTTAGGTATCGAGGTGACCCTTTGCATTACATCTGAAAACTGCACCATTACAGCAACACAAAGCAGAGAGAAGTGGTTTGGGAAGGGGAACTCAAACTTTGTGGTTTGGGTTGTGACAATGCCAACCTATCTACATGCTGTGGAGCCCTCCTTGTGCTTATGGGAAGGTGTAGTTTTGGGTACTTCAGGGGGTCTCCTGTAAGGCAGGTCGAGGTTTTCATGAGAGCAGAGCTTTAAGAGATCATGAGAATATTTGGCTATTGAAAAGCTCTCTAGTCCATCCTGCAGCCCAGGGAATAATCAAGTTGCTTTTGCCATTCTGACAGACCTTTGTGAAACCTGTTCTTCTAAGAAAAAACGTCTGGTAGAGAGGTTCTGTAACTGCCTGAGGTAGTGAACTTCTAGTTCTTGCTCTTACAGATAGAAATTTCTTTTGAACATCTAATCTTACTCTGTTCAGTTGCAAATTAAATTAATTACGTTCTGTTCTATCCTCAGCAGACATGGAGAACAATTGATCACAGTTGTCTTCACTGCATTTTGCATAATGAGAAACTGTTATCGTGTCCTACCTCAGGTTTTCCTAGACTAAAAATCTAATTTTTGTGTTCTTTTTTTTCTTTCTTTCTTCCCTTTTTCACCCCCTTTTTTTTTCCTTCTTTCTTTTTTTATTCTATATTCTAATGTCCTATTTCTTTTTGCTTTTTACTTTTCTCAGTGCTGTGTTCATGAGTTTTGTTCAGTCAAGTCTTCAGGTGCAGATGCCAGTATTGGACAGGTGACACTCAGAGATTTGGATACAGTTGCGGTGGGATGCTAGGGGTGATATGTTTTCCGAGAAATAACATGACAATAAACATGAAATGGCAGTTTTTGTCACCCTTAATTTATTTGGTACAGCATTATTGACAAACAGTAGAGGACTTAGAATTGCATCATATTGTCTGCTTCTCTGTATTACCTGGACAGATTATTTTTCATTTATTTATAAATAAAAAGCAAGCCACAATATTGTTGTGTGGTTCAGGGAGACTAGCAACCAAGTTTCTTTTCAGCAGTGAATGCATACTAAAGTGAGTGGGGCAACTGAATATTTTTTTATCTTCGTGGAAGGGTAAGTAATACAGTTTCAGAAGGCTGGGAAGTAAGCACATAGAATAGTCTTTCCAGTCTCTGTCAAACTAGTTGCTAAAGCCAAACATGAGCAGAAATGACTCTGCATCACTGAGGAGTTGCTTGGTGTCGCAGACTGTTTGCACAGACAGCAATGCCATTAATTCTACCTGGTGTCCTTCACAGATCCTCGTTTACTTGTCTAGTTGCAAATGGAGCATCTGAAAAACCACCCTCAACCCTTCTTTCTCTCTGGGAATTGTCTATGAACAATGTGGGATCTCCTCGAGTTATTCAGTATTGACAATCATTTGTCAAATAATATCTAGGAATAATTTTTTATGTTGCAGCTTGTCCATTATCTGCTTATTGAGAATATTTAAAATCAGAGCTGACTGATGAGCTGTGATTGCACACATTGGTTACCTAGGGCAGTGCTAGTCCCTGATGGGATGAGCCTAGGCCTTTGAAGCACATTTACACAGTGAATGCTTATGATTAAAAATTTCTTTATAAATAATCTCTAATGGCCACTAAAAATTGCTGTTTCTGTGAACACTTCTGCCAGTAAACTCATTAGCTAGAATAATTGCACAAAAAGAACACAAAAGGGGGAGCAAAGCAAGGCAGGCCAATTTGTTTTCAAATCAGAATGAATATTGGTGAAATATTCTACTCTTCCCCAGTCCTTTGAGACTTGGCTATATAAGAATATTTTGTGGTCTTGATAGGCCTTTTACTCCTGAAGCTTTAACAACTCCTGTTTCTGGCAGGAAGTATCTTATGGATACAGTGTTGTCATGTCCCTGATTCCTCGCTGCTCTGACCCATTTCATATTAAGCAGATAGAAAGAAAGATATTGCAGAGCTCAATATGCTACTCAAATGGTTTCTTTTTTTTTTTTCTGAATAACCAGAGAAAAGCAGAGGGTTAAACATGGAATAAATGGATATAGATAGCCTAGATTATTTGTGCCTGATTATTCTACAGTGCTTTAACACTCTTTGGTAAAATAGAGAGAGCAGATACTTGCATTCCAGGGATCCCATGGGTTTTGATTTTACTGCTCTTGGTTTCTTTTATGTGTCTGCACAGGGAGAGAGAGTGAGCTTCATTTTTAACTTCCTTCAGAGGCAAAAGCTTGTTTTCGTGTTGGGTGATTAGCTTTGGAAATCATGCTTAAGTAGATGTTTAGCTGTAAATTTGCCATTGTTCTGTCAGCTTTAGTTCCCTTTGGTTTGGTCTCTTTCCTTCTTTTTCTCTTTTCCCCACTCACTCAGGACATAAACTTTAATGATGAGATTTCATGCTCAGTCAAGTTTTTGAAAGCCACTTATGTGAAGCATCAATCAGATTATATACCTGCCCTGGCTGGGTGCCTGCTTTTCCCTCCCTACAAGGGGCTGATGGTCAAAAATACATAGTGAACTACTATTGACAGCTTATCAGACTATCACCTCTCCCTCCCCTCCTGCCACAAAAAACCTCTGCAAGTGATGGCTTAGTCTGTCACCATGGAAATTGTTATTGCCTGGCATTACTCTAGAAAGTATAATTGTGTTTGCTTCTTAACACATCCACTGACACATTAGCTACCTTACCAGCCTTTACAGAAAAAGCCTGGTAAATTGGTAAATCTCTTCTTCTTTCTGTGCTTCTGTCACTGACCTAGCACTGGATCTCATGTTTCTCTGTAGGTTTTTACCACTTTTCAGGTCAAGAGTCTCATTTCTGTTAGTCTTACTGCATGGCCTCTGCTACTCTGGAGAAATGTAGGAGAATATTCCTACAAACAATAAAATCAATTCAATCATGCTAGCAGTTTTGTTGATAAAGTACAGAGTCTAGCAGCTGCTAGTTCATGTTAAGTAAATATAGTTCCTTAATTGTGTTAAAAAATAATCAGCTGATTATTTGCCTCTGCAAGGACTTAAAGCATCAAGGTTTTTACTGTCCTAGCAACATGACCAGCAGAAAATGTCTCTGTTCTTTCCACATCTTTTCTTCCTGTGCTGGACTTCAGTGCTGATGTATCCTGTTTTCTATTGACAGGAAGAAAAATCCTGTATTTGTGTACGTGCTTGTGAGATGCCTGGGAATAAGCTGTAGCTGGAGCTTATGTCATTTATACAGCACACTGTATTGCCCGTCCCTGATAAAGGGGTCTCACCCAGAGCACATCTGGTGGCCTGCAATGCAAAATTTCACAGCTATTTAAACTGCCAAAGGCTGCTGAAGAGCATGTGGCACTGTGGCACTCACCCCTTCCCCCGAGGTGTTTGTTGCCAGAAGGGAGGAAGGATGGACAAAGGGGGGCCAGCTGTGGCTACATTTGATGAAGTTCATCTTTATCATCTTTGTGTCCCAGGAATAGAACCTCCTAACTATAATCAGCTCTGGATCTCTGAGGTCAGCCTTACCCAGTGCACTGTGCTGCTTCACTCACTGCACTGTGCTGAATATTGAATATTTTTTTGTCCACTCCACGTCCAAGGCAGCATTATTATTTGTCAATTGCTGTCTACCCAACTGCTGCTTTAATGACCTTTCTAAATGTAAAAAGAATAACACATAAGTATCTTCCACCAAATAAGAAAGTACAGTTATTAGATAAAAGAGGTTTCATTATGTAGCTCTGAAGTAGAACACAGTAGCTATCTCATAAAGTGTCTTGGTTTCACCTGACAATATAGAACAGAAAATAAAGTAAATAATTGTTGCCGTTTCAAATCTTGAAGAGATTTCACAGAGGGAAAAACCTAATTATTGATATTTAACTCTGTAAGGATGTTATGGCAAACAACCACAACTCTTGCAAAAATGTCTCAAAATGTATTAGTTTTGTTGCTGACATAAGAAACCTTTACAAACATCAGATGTTCAGTTGGACCAATATTTGATGATTTTGAAGATGAATTTTGTTCCACTAAATAATGAACACTCTCTTTGATGAACGAATTTGGATTTTTCTTTATTGTATTTTGTTCTTCGAGGCAAGTAAGCTTATTTTATTTGTAATCTGTTATATTCTTGAAGTGTCACTAATCTGTAAAGTCTGCTTTAAGTGAATTGCTGCAAACTTAAATTGTCTGGGCCTCTGCTTTGCCACTTTAACGGCTTGCACAGCAAAATTAAGCTCATTAAGGCTTCCCACTCCGGAGAGGGGGTATGAAAAACAAGCAGTATGATGAAGGCCTGTCTTTGCATTGTTTGCCACCTGAAGCTTTATTGCATGAGTGACTAAGAAATGTGCCACAAGCCCCCCTCTGCCTTTCTGCTGAGACTGTCTGAATTGTGCAGCACTGTTTGTCTCCAGGATTAAATGCTAGCCCTTGCTCTGTGAGCACCGCATCGCACCCATAATTTATTTTCAGATTTGTTAGCACCATCAGAACAGTCACCTGTTCTTCCCACACTCTTGTGTGCAAGCCTGTATTCTCTAACACCTCCCTAGCTGGGCAAATACAGTCCCTCTGACAAACAGCTTGTGTTTTACATGAGATAGAACAAAATGGAACTTGCAGCCCACATAATAGACAGCTTGTGCCTTGAACATTTCTGTTCAGGTTTGTCCCTGCTTCAGGTCCTGAAATCACAGACTGTTTTATTCAATCTCATTCTCAGCTAATCCCATATCCTCCCCACCAACTCTGCTTTGCCTTTCACAGCTCTCTGTGAAAGGGCCTCTGTTTAATGAGTTGAAGAGTTGTTTTCAGAGATCAAACACTGTTTTCAGTACACATGTGCCTTCATCTACTAAAACAAATTCCAGTGGCTTTGAGAAGAGAAGGGTTGACAGTGTAGGAAAAAAAAAAAAGACTGATGAAGGGAAAGGTGATTGCTGAGCATTCAGATTTGGGAGGCAAGGAGGACTAGTGTTTTATTTCTCCAGGGTTCTGTGTATCCATCACTCAGACAGAATCCCTGTTAGTGGAAATCTAATTCTTCAGTCACTGGCCAAAGTTAATTAATTTGTAAATATATTTCATCTTCTAAGTGACAGCCCTTTCTGACAGAGAAGCTGATAGAAAGAGCAAAGGGGTTAAGATGGCATATAACACCACATTCATCCCAGGAGACTGAGGTGGCATCAACTAGTTCCATCTCCTCCACAAGCTGCCCTTCCTAGCATGGAAATATGGTGATTAAAGTGAGGAGGGAAGCATTGCTCTTAATGCTCTGCTCCTGCTTGTTTCACCTTTTATAAGGAGAGTCCATCTAGAGCTGTGTTTGTCTATCCTTGCCATTTCTTTTTTTGTCAGTGATTCCTTCTCCAGTGGTCTCATCTGTCTTCCACCTTGTACTGCTCTACTATTTGGGTTCCTAATGAGCAAGAAGGGATTTTCTAGTTTTGACTAGAAGTTAATGCCTTGAAGGGGAGTGGTCACATGAATGTGTGCTTTGGAGATGTCAGAAGTTCCATTGAGAGACCCTGAGAGACTTGAGAACAGGGCTTACTGTGATGCCATGAAGTTCAGCAAGGAAAAATTCTGCATCTGTGGTAAAATAATCATAGTCATTCCACATCAGGAACAGTCTCTTGGAGTATCAGCCCATCAAGGAAGGACCTGGGGGTTAAGGTATTAAATAGATAGCTGAGTATGAGCCAGCAAAATAAGACAATCGTCTTCCTGTAGCCCAATATAAGTGTGATTAACAGAGCAGGGGATGCTCTCATTTTCCCCTGTGCAGCCATGCTGAGCCTGCTTGAGGATATTATATCCAGTTTAGACTTCCTAGTTCTACTGGAGCGTTGAGAAACCAGGGAGGGCCTCTGAGATGTTCAGGAACCAAGAAGGCATAGATGATGAGGAAAAGTTGAGGGAATTCTGTTAATTTAGTCTGGTGGAAAGAGGCAGTAGAGTGAGGAAACTGTAACTGTTAGTTGCTTGTTGAGTAGCAAAAATAACAGATAAAGGCTCTTCACAGGAATGGCAAGTGTTAAAGCAAGGATGTCCTGGTTTTGGCTGACATAGAGTTAATTTTCTTCCTAGTAGCTGTTACATACATCATTATGAGAATAATGATGATAACAGACTGATGTTTTAGGCATTATTTAGTATTGGTTCCTCAAAATCAGGGACTTGTCAGCTCTCCATCCTCTTGCCAGTGAGCAGGTGTGTGAGAAACAGAGAGGAAACACAGCCAGGACAAGTGACCCAAACTGGCCAAAGGGATATTCCATTCCTGAGAATGTCATGCTCAGTATAAAAACAGGGAGGGGGGGGTTGTTTGGGAGGGAGCAGCCTGGACATTGGTTAGTGGTTGGCAAGCTGATGGATTGTGTTTCACTTGTTTCTCTTGAGGTTAATATTTCTCTTTTTGTCTCATCCTCAATCCCCCACTCTCCCCCCTGCTTATTTTCATTGCATTTTTTATTATTAGCTTTAATATTTTATTTTGTTGTGTTTCGGTTATTAAGTGGTTCTTATCCTAACTCATTAGATTTATCTTTTCTTTCTGATTCTTCTCCCCTCTGCAAGTTGGATGTGACAAGGAGCTGTGTGGTACTTAGTTGCTAGTGGGGTCAAACCACACCAAAGAGTGGATACAAGATGCAGGGTTCAGGTGAAATGTTAGGAAAATCTTTATCCTTGGGAGGAAAGTATTCCATAACAAAAGGTACAGAGATTGTTGCAACATCTCCATACTTGGAGGTTTTTAAGTCTTGCCTGGACAAATCCACAACTGACTTGATCTAGGTTGGAATGGGAGAATAGAATAAGTGATCTCCAGGGTTCCTTTCCAACAAACATTTCTGTTATTCTGTCAGCTGAATTTGTTCACTTTGATATAAAGAAAAACAAAATCAAAACCTTTTTAAGATGAAGTTGCCAACACATAAAATGGCCATCAAACCAAAAGCTTGCTATTCTGGAAAAATGAGCCTTGTGAAGCAGAAATAACAGTGTCTCTGTACAGCAATTGTAGGTTGTCTAGGACTCAGTCCTGGTCCATTTGTGCTGTCAAAATCCGTTTTGACAGAGAGGAAGCTCTGCTTCAGCTTAATTTAAATAGAATTTTAATGAATTAGGTAGAAAATTAATGTATTATGGGCAGCATCTTTCCCGATGTAACTTATTTTGCTGTGCAATTTCTGAACTGATTATTTGGGACTACAAAGAAGCTGACACCACTAAAGTAACCCAATGGTGAAATAGGTGGTAAAGGGGGCATTTAAATCATCATACTTAACTTTTGTAGTTACCATAACTTTCAGATTAGAGATGTTTGCTATTTTTGGGAATAGAAAAACAGATGGTCAGAAGAACTTTGCTGGATTGGCTTGCACTTTGTTCACTTTTCCTTTTGGAAGATAGAAGGGTTAGAAATACTCTTGTGAGAAATTAAAGTGCAGGTTCCAGGTCTCAAGACTCATGACCTGCAGGAAAATCTTACTTGGCAATTAGTATTTCCATATTAACTTTCTTTCCTTCTTTCTTTTCTTCTTTCTTTTTTGAAAAAGTCTAAGAATTGATTTGGCTAGTTTTGGCTAGTCTGTAGTTTTATTTTTGACATTGCACTAGAGCATTTGTTGTGAGCAGTGGCTAAATTCTCCCTGCAGAGATTAAATATGTATTCCTTTTTCCTTGGCATAATGTAGAGCTTATATTGTGTGTAGTATAAAATTTATGGCACCTTAAATTGTTTACTTCAAGTCTTCTTGCTGGTTGTAAACAAAGGGAACAGGAGGTACTTACATCTCTTAGCAACTTTAACTAGCTCAAAAATAATAAAAAAAAAGTTTTTGATTATAGAACTTCCCAGTTTATTTCACATTTACTTTTTCTTCTTCCATTAATAAGTAAAGACATAATTTGTTAAATTCTTAGTAAATGGGATTGAAGGGTCACCAGATTGCTAATAAAGGAACAAATTAAATATCAATACTAAATTAAAGTATTGTAGAGAGAACTGAAAAACAGTGTCTGTACTCTATTAGCAGCTTGAAAATCATGGAAAACTGTCAGCAGAAATCCACTGTCTTCCATAAATCATCCACTATCTTTGATGTGGCAGGCAAAAGAATTCACCAATGACAGGTGCTGTCACAGAATATATTTATTCCACAAGTTTTTATTTTCTCTATCAGCTACAATGATGGACAATCATGTCTTGTTTCCTGAATGATGGCAATTTCTAAGAAATTCTACAACTGCTGCCCTTGAAGATTGTCTGTTTCGTGATCCAATGTCAAAATCTATCTATATGCCTGTATAAAACACTTATCGCTGTGCTATTTAAGCACTCTACATGGATTAAAAATGAACAGTGAAGCTGCCTGGAGGATAGTCAGTAAAATCTACTTAAGTTTTGGATTTTGTGATATAATGTGATTTCATTGGGTTGACAGAGGGACACAAAGAAACATCAGACACTTCACAAAAATTTGGGAAAAAAAGCTGTTCTTATTTTTTTAACTCAAAAAGGGATTACAGTATTGAAAAATTTGAGAATAAATTCCAGTTGTCAATGTGACTTAAACCTTGACATGCAAAAGAATAATGGGTTTTTTACTTGTTTTTATGACGATGAGAGGTGTGTTTGTAATCACCTTATAATGGGCTTTGCCACTAGAATGGCACCTCAGGAGAGGGAAAACTCTCACTGTCCTGTTCCATTTTCCCCTCATCATTATGACAGTTGAGTATTAACAAATAATTATAGCAGCAGGTTAAATGATAGCTTCAGGATGGAGGTTCTTTGATTTCCAAGACTTCCATTAAAGGTACCACTTCCAAAGGCAAGTTGCTTGACCCTCGCAGAAAGTGGTCCAGCATCATATTCAGCCCAACAAACAAAATACAAACCCTGCAATATGGGAAAATACACTCTCAGCTAATGGCTTGACTGTGTTCTCATCATCTCAGAAACCAAAATTTTGATAATCTTATGCAATCAGCCTATAAATTACGGGTTCTTTAGAAATTCTTGTAATCATTGCACTTGTTGTGGATAATTTGGGAGATATAAATGATACATTTGATGTTATGTACCTCTCATATCTTACTGTCAAGCTCTGAACTCGTATATTGTTTCCATAGCATATTTTTTCACTATAAAACTGTTCCACACCTTCCTTTTGACTACATGGGCTCCATACTGAGTTGAGACACACAAAAAAAGACAGAAGAAATTAATGCACTCAGCCAACACTTAAAATATAGGGATACTAATACCTGTTGGGTAAATAACAGTGAGGAAAGGATAAAATTTCTCATAGGATCATTGCTGAGATATGCTTTGTCAGGCTATTGGTTGCATCAAGGTGATAGATCTGGTGGAGGGAAATTAAGTAAAGATTAGCTTGTGGATGTCCCTTTGGAATTGAAGTAGGTCCCTATCAATGGGGTTGGCAAAGGTGTATAGCTCTTGCCCCTCCTTTGAGAAGAGTTTCTTTTCCCTTAGAGAACAGATATGAGTAGGCTCTGGGAGTCATGCAGGAACTGAAAGAATTGACAGAGGCAGATGGCTCCCTACACCTGTGCCTAAGGCCCACACAATTAAAGCAACATGCCAAGAGCAAAAATTTCCATTGCTTTACAAGAGTTATTGACTAATTCCAAGTATCTGTCTATAATTAAGGCATCAGCAAAATTCTGGCTTGTACTCTTGCCATCAACCATCTCCTTGGCACTTTGAAAAAAATAGCACCAATTTGTGTTGTGTTTGGCATTCACTGAGAAACTGTATTTTGGGATGATGCTGGAGAAGCTAATAAGGATGCCTGCCACAGCGAGGGAGTATGTAAATTCCATGGGGTAGACAGTAACTGGGAAATTGTACAGACAGATCTGAAGAAGATTCCAGCTGTCAATGATATGCCTTCCCTAACAAACTGAGGGAGTGTGCAGGTTGGTAAGCAGATGGCTTTTTGTGGCTGTCCTGATCAACAACCTCAGATCAGATTCATCCAGAGATGCCCAGGAGAGATAGGATGCACGTTCTCATGAAGAGTTAGAGAAATAAATGGCAGCTAAGGACCAAGGTCTTAACAGACAGGTAGTAGTTAATGTTAAACACAAAGCTACCAGAGCAGGTACCCGAGCATTTATCTATATAATGTCCTCAAAACTGAAGGCCAGTGAGCTATGTATCATAGCTGCAGCAAAAGCTGAATCTCAGTATACACAAGTTGAGAAGGATGTCCTCGCTTAGCTCACGGTGATGAAAAATTTCCAGGATGTGTTTGTTGGAGGCCTGTATTAGCTGAAACTGACTGCAAGCAATTCATTGTGGTTTCCAGGAAGCATTGAGCAGACGCCTGCCAGGCATAGAGGGATTATTTTTTCTGACCAACTGCAAATGTATGACTTGCAAACTGAATAGCAGAGGAAGAGGTCTGGTAGCTGCAGTTATACTCTTGAGCATTTGTAAGAAAGATTTATAGGAAAGCATACAAACAACCAAGGATATGTCAATCCGATTAAAGAAAAAAAATCTCAACAACCTTTCTATTATCACAAAAAAAAATGGAATTGTCCTGATAATATAATTAAGGACTAGACCTTTTAGAAAATCAGTGAAACTATTGGCCAGAAGTTTACATGCCCCAGTCTCTTTTAGGATTAAGAAGTTCTCAATACTGCAAAGGATTTTGTTTAAGGGCACCAGGACGATGATCTGAAATGTGTTACAGGGAAATATGATTAAAATGATACATGAAGGTCATTTAGGGATTGAAAACTCTGAGAGAGGTCAGAGATATTTTCTAGTGTTCCTCAAATGAACAGTGATACTGAGGAAACTACCAAAGTGTCAGAAATAGAGGTCAGTGCACTAAAAGAGACCAGGTTGGCAGCACAGAAACAAATTTGTCCTTGAGCTAGGGATACATAGATTTGCAGAAAAAAAAGTTTTGGTTCCCTTTGAGAACTTATGTGATGATGGTGCAGCCAAACAGGTGTTTGCACATATCAAATCAATTTTTGCTAGAAATAGCATATGTGATACTTTCTGAAAAATGGGAAGTTATTGTGGTTGTGAAATGTATTGCTCCCCACTTGCAAAATGGAGGAAACCATACGGCAAGTTGATCCAGTGTAGGAACATAAATATGTGCTGTGACCCTGATCCTCAAAAGTGTTCTAACCCCTATTAGTTATACAAAATGGATGTGCTCTCAGGGCATTACTGGGGGGCACTTTTTTCTTTGCATCATGCCTGGGGTGGGAATGCTATTAAGACTTCTTAATGGAGGAAACAGGCTAAAATGGTCATCTATGTAGTGGAAGAAGGACTTTGGAGGTACAGTGTCTTGAGGGCATAACTTAATCAGATTTTGGAGTTCTTGATAACTTCTGGGTGTATAGGCCAGATGAAGCCAACAATAGAGATACAACTCATGAGCCTAATGGAAAGTTTTTGTTTGTGTATTTTCAGAATGAGATTAATAGGTTGGAAATTATATTTCACCCCAAGGTTTTCTCTAACACTGCATATGATGTTGGAGCCCAGTTCTTGCAGAAGTACAGTAATGATCTATATCTGTTTTGTCTTTTGTGGTGAAATATGACTTCATTAAACATGTAAAGGGAACACTAAGGAAATATCAGATATAAGCAAAGAATTGGAAGTTGTTGGAGAAAATCTTTGTCATTTGCTGTGGTTTTCTAATATATTTTTTCTGCATGTGTGGCTTTTAAGTGTCCACGAGTGCCCAAAACACAGAGTTTTGAGACCAGTGCTAGTGAAGTGCCATACACTGTTTTGTCTGGAGCTTTTTGCTTTTCAGAAAACACATAGGGGAGTGGCAGCCCTCATGTGGGAGGCTGTGCTATGCTTCTACAGCACTAACCAGTGTAGGACCGGGGAGTTTGGCCCTTTAGCTCTCTGCCCACTGTAAATCCACTCCTGATCTTATCTAGAGTAGATATTTTATATTTTTCCCACTTGTCGACTTACAGTCTTATTGCAGGTCTTATCTCAGATTATCCCTCTGATTCTTTCCTACCTGTGCCACTTAGTCTTTCCCCTTCTATAGCCATTTATTATTTAATACTCTTCTGAGGTCGTGTTTTGTTTCCAAACTCTGTAAAGCTGCTCAGAAAGGTGTGCATAAAAGAGCTGTACGAGCACGCTGTTTTGTAGCTGTTTCACCCAGGTTCTGCATGGACTATACACCCCAAGCTGTCTGACACCTCTGCACCAGAGGGATGGAGGCAAGTATCAAGTGTAGCACCCATGCAGGCAAGTTGCAAAAGCCTCTGTAGCTGCAGATGAGCAGTAGAAACATGCTAGCACTGCATACTCTGCAGTTACTGATGGAACAAAATAGGGGTCACATCAATTCAGAGTTTCACTTCTGGGAAGGGGCAGCTCTTTCAGTTATTAGTTTGGAATTAGCATGGAATATACCTTTGTAGGTCTTTGTAGAAAGCCTGCCAGTTTTCATTATTTCAGTCCAAAATGTCAGCTCCTGGGGTATTCAATACAGTTGAAGCATCTATGTTCTTTGTATACTTTAATTATGTAAATTACATGTCAGTAATATGAAATCCCAGGTGGTGGGGAATAGCACAGCACAGGCAGTCTTCTAACAACATTGTTAATAGAGAACAAATGCTGCCTTGCACGTGTGCTTTCAAAAGCTGTCAATATTTAGTGCTTGCAGAACCTTAGAAGGACAGGAGAGAACAAAAACTATTCACTGCCTCAGAGCCATCTTTCCAGCCCAAGTCAGGAGACAACAGCTGGTAGAGCAGACAGACAGACAAGGCAGCACAAGGTAGTGGTCCCAGTACAGCTGAGTTGCCCACAGGCCTGCCTTACTTAAGAAATAACTGTTTAAGAAAGAAACATAGGGATGCTGAACACAGTGGGGGTTCTTCATTCTGTCTCATTGCTCTGGCAGAAAGGGGACATTATTTGTCTTGTTTTTACGGAGACTTGGAGAAACTGGTGTTCTGTGATACCCTGCTGCCCAGCTATTGCATTGGAATGCTGCATGAGCTGCACCACATGGACGTCTGAGCAGTTTCCAGGCCTGCCTGTCCTTTCTGCTGAGTGGTTTTAGAGATGCTGGTACCAGTGCTTGCCATGTACCCAGGATTTTGTTCATCCCTACACAGAGCAGATACTGCAAGTTGGTGAGTACCCTTTGGGACACAAAGCACCAGACCACATATAAGCAGCCTTTTCCCTTCAGATACTTTTGTTTCTCCCATCAGAGACACAGAGGACCCTTCCCTTTCTATTGCTCCTGTGGTTTGCATACAGCTCTTGGCACAGGCACAGCAATGTGCTAGAGATTCAGATTTTTGTCCAAACAGAAGAGGTTGCTAGGGGTGGATGGCATGGCCAGCTTCTCAGTTAGAAAACCAGGTTGCCAAATGTATTAACAATTGCTGCGTTAAATATTTGCTACAAAACAAGTTTGGAAGAAAAACTACTGGTGTCTAAATTTGTATATAAACAAACCCTGTCTTTTAAGAGAGTTTCCCCCACCCTCCACCCCAGCTCCTCCAGGGGTTAACAGGCAAGTAATCAAGTAAGCGTATGAAAAGGAGCCCATGTCATTTCTTCTGCTTTTGCCATGGATGACTTTGTCCTTCTGCCTGTCCCTCAGCTCTGAAACACTGTCAGCATCTCCACAGCACCTGTATCCCTGTTCAGAATTGTTGTGCCTAACTGCACACCCTCCATTTCCCCCAAAGTGCTTCTGGCTTGCAGGATACAAGAGGAGGAGGTTGATTGAAACCTCTGTGGAGATGTTAAAGGAACATAAAACAGCTGTGGGAGACATCTCCATTACAAAGGGTTTAGGAATATACCTTCTGTTTGAATTTTCTCCTAATTTCTATTCTCAGGGAAAAGAATGAAAAAAAGGGCTCGAATGCTCTCTTGGGCACAGACTTTCAGAGTGGCCATAATGCATGTCACTCTGTTTCTGTGTTTCAAGCCTGTATAGGGTTATAGCAATGCTCCTTCTCTGTTAAGGATTTTCTAAGGCAACATATAAATAAGATTTTGGAAAGCAGAAATAATGCCATGACAGGTACATAAGTTATAAAGCATCTAAAATTATGTATACTAATTAAAGTGTATGAAAAAAAAATCTAACAGTAATGTAGTAATACATGGCACCTGCTTTCCTTTTTTTCTTTTAAAACACTTAAATTTACAAATGACTTGTCTGCATTGATTTTGAGAGAAATTAAAAGGCCCTTCATATTCCACTGACAAATCACTCTCTGGATTTGTTTACTGTTGAACTCCACAAGAGAAAATGAAACAAGATTATTTTTGAAGAAGAAACTAAAGCTTTAACAGTGACTGGTCATTGTATCTTAAATCTCATGCTTTTGATGACCCCTTCTGTTTGCAGAAGTTTATAGTGTCTTAAAGCAGTAGTTGAAACTGCTAAGTTCTGTTCCTAGATATCAGGAGTGTCTAGAGAATGAGGGGGGGTTTCTTTTTCTTATTTTTAATCTAGCATTTTAGACACAGTGTGTGCATTTTAAGGGTTATGTGGACTCTAGTGATCAGTACTGCATTGTGTGGAGTTGCAGTGGCTATTTTCCGTATCACTGAAAATTACAGGTGCTTGTGAATGTTCCATGGGAATGATTTTCTGGGAAAAGGTTTTTTAGAAAATTGAAACTTTCTTTTGGGAAATCAAAATGAAAGACTTCATTTTATTGTCAGTTAAAGGTAAATCATAAAACTTAATTTTACAGAGGTGAGCCAAATGTTTTATTTTGACTCAGTTCAATACATGTTTAATTTCAACTTTCCAGTTTGCTGGGGGACCAGAATGAAGGTTGAAATGCCAATATTTCTCACTGGATGGGAATGTTACCCAGCTGTACTCAAAGTGTAGTTGAAAAATTCTTCTTTAGGTATCAGAGACCAAAACTGCTCATTCTGAGGCTATTTTCAGTATATGCTGCTTTTGCTGGGTGGTGAAGCAAGTCAGTCCAACAGTTCTCTCCTTAGTCAGTTGTAAATCAAAAGCAGGACTTAAACCAGTGACATTTCAAGCATAGCACCTCTAGGTAGCACGTTAAAGCTCAAGCCTGTACTGTGTGATTTAAAATCTCTTTTTCACAGACAAAACTGTATCAGGATCTGTTTCTAAATTTTGCCCAGGCATTGCTGGCAGGGAAAGGTGGTCCATGCTGAGCTGCTCCAAGTGCTGTTCTGTGCCAGGCCTTCCTCCATTTCTGCTACCAGTGGCTCAGCCCCATGGGTGATGGTGTTTGGAAATGCTTGTGCACTCAGCATAACATGTAATTGCTCGTGGTTCTAAGCAGGGGGAAAGGCCAGTGGCCATCAACATCAAAACTGGAGCAAGACCCAGTTGGACAGTATGAGGAGGACTTCAGTCTGGGGAGGCAGAAGAGACTATAAAACTGAACTGGTTCCCAAGCCAACTTGAAAATCAGTGCACCCTTCTCCATGCTCTTGCTGTCCTCTCTCCAAGGAGCAGTGCTGCCTGTGCTTCTGCCTCTTTCTCCTTTTTTTCCCCTGCCTACTCATGGTGTTTAATCTGGGGTCCCCAAATGTGGGGTGAGACTGTCTTTGCAAACACAAGAATGAGTCTTTACATGTGTCACCAATAATTTCTAGAGCTTAAGTGGCGTCTTATTTAACATAACTGTTAAGTTTCATGATCCTTCCAAGCCAGCTTCCTTGTATTTCTCTGTGGGGAGTGTGTGCAATTGGCGTTTCTGAGCCCTTCTGCTGTTGTCTTGCATGCCAAGCCAGGAGTTGTGTTACTTCAGTCTGTGAGAGCCTGTAATCTTTTGGTGAAGAGAAGAGAGAGTGAAGAAGCAGCTTTCCCCTGTGCTGCTCCCCCAGACATTACTGACTCATTAAAAGCATTTACTTCTTATTAATGCATCGTGGGCAGTGTCTGAGCAGTAGCTGTGATGGGAGTTAGGAAAACAGAGGCCCGTGTGTTTGAGCAGAGAGAAACCTGCATGAAGGAAAATACCCTCTGCCTTTTTTGTTGTCTTGAAGAATGCAAGTCAAGGTGTTATTAAACAAATTAATCTGCTTCAATAGGATGTCAAGGGTGACAGCCTCTTCTGTTCTCTTCGTGATTGTCCTAAAAGTAGATGTTTGATCAAGATCACATACTTTGTCAGGGGAGATCCTACATTAACCACCCCCCTCCTCCTCCCGGCCCCAAAAGCAAAGGTCCCTTTAATCAGCTGCTCGAGTGCTGTACCAATTACCTCCCTACAGGGTGACCTTTTTATCTCGTAATGGCATTTTGGAATCCAGTCCCCCTAACCACACTGGGAGTGTATGCATGTCACATTTCCAATTCTCTCCCTCACTTTTTCTCCCTGCTGTTGTTGGCACTGAATACGGACTAATATATTCATGACCTAATTAGGGTAATTTTTGCATAATAACGACCTCCCGGAGGGAAACTTTTTTGGGTGATTTTTGCATGTGCATGTGTGTGCACACTCACACTGTTCAGACACATTAACTGGAACAAGTGTTTCTTAATTTTCTAAGTGTTTCTCTGGTTATTAGAAATATTTTTATGTCATTTAAAATGGAAATGATGGAACAGGAGACCCCAGAGGAGGCAAAGATTGTTAAAATTTTTGCTCTAGATTTCCTCTGTTATTGTGAAATTTGTGTCCTCTCTTCTGAATGTCCAGGACAGCATCATGCTGCCTTGCCATTATTACACCTCTGTGCTTTCAAGGCTTCATCTTATCCTTACCAACTTCATTCTCCCCCTCTGTCACTCAGCTGTTTTCACTCATATCCTCATTTAACCTTCAGTTTTCAAATGAATCCTTCATTTCCTGTAGTGGTCACTTATTTGACCTTATCTTCACTGATGGCCTGTGCTCTTTCCCTCTGTCTCTGACACCTCAGTCCAAATTTTTGTGATCTGCTGTAGTTGGTGCCCATCTTTGCAGGCTGTCTCTGCCTGTCATGACCCTCATTGCTTTACTGTCTGACTTACCAAGTACTTGATGTCTCCTATGTTCCTTTCTGACCTTTCTGTTTTCCCTCACTTCACAGTTTCCACTTTCTTCTCCTCTTCAACTTGTGTAGATTGTTTTTCCTGAAATACAGCTTCTGCTCCCAGCCCTCTCTTCTTGAGCTCCAGTTCTTTCTTTGCTTCCAGTCCTTGCTGTTTCTTAGCTATCGTTTTCCATTTTCAGTTTTCTAGAGATTGTAAGTGCAACCCTTTCTGCCAGAGATCATAGGCCACATTCCTCAGTATTTCAGTGGTATAACTAAAGGAACTCTATTGACTTTGACAATGTTAGCAGAGATTTGCACTGGCAGGAGACATTTATTTTCATAAACATATTAATCATATTTTCCCTAAACCGCTGTTTAAAGAGCATTAAGTGATAGCATTCAGAGCACTTACTTGGTCTAAAATGATGCTACAGGATGGGTTTGCTGAAATTTTTATTATATTTGTTTTCTGTTTTCCTATGTATTTATTTTAGTTGCAGTAAATAGTTTGCTAGAGTTTATGTCAATAAGGAAGACCAGCTTTCCATAGTCAAATGCTTTCTAGTGTTGAAAAAGTTCCTTATGCCTTGCTGCACTCCTTGTTCTTCCAGTCGTGGGCTCTTCATACTCAATGCTGCTGGATTTGTCCTGTATTGCTTCCTGTGATTCCCTGTTTATCCTTTGTACATGCAAATCTGGAAACTTTGTGAAGGCCTCGTGTTATTGACTCGAGCCTATCACTGTTTAAAAGCTAGGATAAGCTTTTGCCTGGATCTGCAGATCCGCTGTCAGCTCCAGTGTGTGTACATCTGCCAACAGGGGATGGAGAACTGAATTAGCATACCCCAAAAAAGTTGTTATCAAAATCTTGTTTTGTAAAAAAGGCTGTGGGAACGTATCTGTCCGTATTAGAAAGCCTCATGGCACGTTCCTCAGCGCTGTTCACTGTAACACAAATGGTTTTTGGGATAGCTGATAGATACAGCATGCAAAACTGAGAGTGTTCATAAGCTTGCTGCACATCTGGCACCCCTGTGTTTTGATGTTGGTGCTTGCATTGCTTTTCTACATAGGAAAAACATTCCTACATAGGAAAAGCATCCCTACAGCATACATAGGCTGTGGCATGTACAAGGGAATGTGCACATGATAAATGGGAACCACTGCAAATATAGGATGCAGTTAGAAAATTGCTATCATCTCTATAAAGCCATAGCTCAAACACACCTTATATTTCATAGTCTCCATGTGCAGATTCAAGCCAGGCACATGGATTGTGTATTAATACCTGCAGACTGGGGGCTAATGGGCTTAGGAGGGAGTAAGCAGGTACAGATGTCAAGGCTCTGAAAGTCTCTTGATTACTGTATAAAACTGAAGGTGCTACAGGAACAGGTGGGCTTGGGTGTGGGGATGGAAGACAAAAAGGAAGGTGCAGATAGATTTGCGATAATTCTGAATATTTTCACAGAAGTTCTGCCTAATGTTCCATCTGTGCTTTGTGCTGCACACAGAAGGGACAGTGCATCCCTTTCAGATCACTACAGGAAGGGTGATTTTGAGGATTGTGATAAGCTCTGCATATGGGGGAATAATTCATAACCAGAACACAAGAGGCTGTAAGAGTCCTGTGCCAAGTATTTTTGGTAACATTTTCAATCTGCTGTCTGTTGTTCTTTGTCTGTATTGTTTCCTTCAGTCAGGAAAACTCATATCTTATTTACCCCTTTCTTTCTTGTAATACTCAGCAGTGACCTAAGAAGGAATATCTCTTGGACTAAAATAGAAAAACAGAGGGATAGAAGGAGACCACTGCATTTAAGTGGGAAATAGAGAAATGGAAAACACATATTTTGATTCTTTGCCATAGAAAAACTGTATTCCCGACTTTCCAAAAGTTACATAGGACCTAAAACTTTTATTCCCAGATTCTTTTATTCTTCAGAGCTTCAGTTAAGAACATCAAAATGGGTATGCTTTGGGTCTGAACTCTGACCACTTGATTCTTGCATTTAGGCTTTTCAAAGCTGATTTTCTTAGGAAGTTGCTGCTATATGCTGCTTCTGTTACCCACTCCTGTAAAAATCATTCTCATGGTACTTCCATGAGCTTGACCAGAAAATCAACAGAGCCTGTGACATCATGACAGCAGCAAACACAGGTAGACAGGGTATCTTTGAACTGGAAACAAGATTAAGTTTTTAGGGTACCATTTATGAAGATCTTTCACTAAACATAGTCACCATCCCTTTCTCTTGGCCTTTTTTTGTTCCTAAGAAGGGAATAATGTGGGGTTTTCTGATCCAAGTTTCCGATGCAGAAAACTGCTGCTCGATTGCAGGATCTTACTCTCAGTATTTTCATGTAGGTTGTTGTTGCAGTATCCCAGTTCTATTGCTCTTATCTGTTCTATGTTTACTGGAGTAAAGGTATTTCTTGATTAATTCCTCTCATTACCCTTTCCTATGAAGATGGATCTGGTGACAAAGTTGACCACATATTAGAAATCAGGAGCTTTGGTTCAGCCTTTATCACTTAAAAAACTAACAGTGACTCAGGATGCACTAATTAGATTTTCCAAAGAATTTACTTCAGAAGTGCAAGGCTTGACATTTAAAGAACAATGAGAAATCAAAATCATCACCTACTGTTTTCTTGACACCAGGTGCGTCTTCTTGCTGTACCCAAATGGAACAAATCTGGAATAGAAAAGGGACCGACACTCAAGAGTACTTGACAGTCTGGAGCTCTCAAAGTCAAGAAAAGAGAGAAACAGAGAAAGCAAAGCAAAACAAAAAGCAGAAAAAAACCTGTTAGGCTGAAGAGAGGAAAAATTAAATTCAATATCCTCTGACAACTTTCTAGGACTGCTTACAGTATGGTACTAGGACAGTATGAAAATATTCCCCTATTCCCTAAAAATCTTGAGATGAGTAAAGATTGAAAGGCAGAGAGATCTTGCTTTCCTTTTTTGACAGATTTCCACAAACGCATACTTAATCCTTAAATCTTGTATTGTCTGCTTTGTTCTGACTATATCATTTTAGGTCCAACCATTTCAACCTCTTGAGGATTTCTAAGGGAACAAAACCTCAGCCTGGGAAAATGGGGTTTTATTCCTTTGTCTCATGTCACCTCTTTTCTTGATTAAGTGCAGCAAGTGTCTTGGGGAGAAGGGAGTCTGTGGCTGCTGGGTAATCTGGTTCAGAAGGTTTCTTTAACAGCTGGATCAATAACTGCTTCTTCCAGATGCCTGTTTCCTTGATTGATCTGGTTGACTTTTTCCCTTTTCATCATCCTTTTTTTTTTTTTTTTTTCCTTGGCATTTCATTTTAATTCATCTACAAATGACCCTCCCCCTCTCCAGATGCCACTGTATATTTAAGTGCTGCTTGGCTGTTCTGGGGACTTGGCATATCCCTAGCCTTGAGACCATTATATAGGAAAAAAAGCCTCAAACTCTCATTAAATAGCCCTTTCTGGGCAAGGCAGTGGACTGCCTTTTCCTTGCAGAAGCCAAGCCTCCCCTGAGAAGGAGGGCAGGTCAGTGCCTCACTTGGTCACGCAGAGGCAGCCCAGACCCAGCAGGGTTTATTAATCTGGGCTCTGCACCCCACCTTGCTGTGAGGGAAATGTGCCTCCCTGCTCTGCTGCCAGCATTTTCCTCATCTCCCCTCCCAGCCTCACCTCCTGGATGTGCAGAAGGCACTTTCTTTGTGTTCTGACCAGAGTAAAACTGGCAGGATGCCCACCCATCCTGCTCCTCGATGAGGCACGTTGTGTGAACACCAGCACCCTTTTCCCATCCCAGGAAGGAGAGATCATAAAGCTCTCGTGTACCTGTGAGAGCACTGAGTCCCTCACATTGCAGTGCTCTCTGGTTTATGAGACTGTGTGACAATGCTGGATTCTCCCCTCACACACAACACTTCATAAGCCCCAGCAATTGGTTCCATCTCACCTTCCAGCAGGGATGAATTTTTTCATTGGAAAAACATGAACATTTTCCATTGGAAAGTTGTTTCCAATTTTTTTTTCATTTGAAAGTGGTTTTTGGTTTTGCAATATTAATTCACAGTGTTGTTATATAATTTCTGAATCAAGAAACTGTAAAAACATCTTGGTTTCATCTAAATACAGTGCTTCCAATTCTCTAAACCAAATGTTTTGATGTGTGTTAAAATTTTATTTCATATAAAATGTCAAAGTTGTTTGGCTTTGTTCTGACTTAGAATGAAATAAAATCTTAATGTTGCTTTCAGTATGGGGAAAATGAAAGAAAAAACCCAAAAGCTCTCAGCAGGAAAAGTCTCCAGGTCTCTAACCCACTCTAGGAAAACTGATATTCTTGTCTGTGTTGGGATTTCCCTCAAACTCCACTGTAGTACACATATCTCTACACAACCACATATCTCTGCTGATTGTGGAAATGGGAGATTTACCAGCACACTGGGGTGATCTGTTCCCCCATTACAAAGTATTGTCTAAATCCGTTGTGTACTCAAAACACTGGGAATTGGTCTGCCAGCATGTCGGGCATCTGTAGCTGTGCTCAACCAAAATAGTGAAGGGTTGAGAAATAATTTTGGCAAAACTCAGCAGAACCATACATTGCCAGGCAGAGATGCTTATTAGTTTTCTGGCAAATTAACTAGCCTTTCTTCATTCAGGGTGATGAGAGCTCCTTTTGAGTTCACTGAGGAATCACCAGTTTGTCTTCAGGCCTGAGACCTTTGTGCACCCATTCCATTGCTTTGCTTGATCTGGGACCAGAGACACACATGCAGAAACACTTGCATCCAGTGTTCCAAGCTGAAAGCATTGCAACCCAAAAAGGATTTTGAAGAGAAATTGCCTTTGGTTTTTCAGATTCATGAGTCTTCAAGGGGCACCTTTTGAGATAAACTTAATTAAGCAAGTCATTCTATTAATCAGTTCTAATTACTCATGCAAATCACAAGTGCTCTGGTCTGTGGTTAAGTGAAACCTGATTTGATCCCAAGTGCAGCCAGGCTTAGTAAGTCCAGTGGGTATTTTCAAGAACGTGCCTTAACTGATCTTCCTGCTTCTCTCCAGATACAGTAATCTTCTGGAGACTGTAATGTGAATTGATTAGTTGTCATGGGCCACAATGCTATTAACCTAAACACTGGGAAAGGGGATGGAAAGCAGAGCATGGAGCACAGGAATTCTTTCTCTCCATCTGTTTGGTACACATGTGTGCCTGTGCATAGGAGAAGGTCAAGACTATGGGCACATAACAGGAAAGGCAAACTATGTGTGTGAAATGCCTTCTAAGTCATAAAGAGCTGTCTACCCTTTTCAAAGCAGTGATCTGCAGTGACTGTTTCCTGGGAACCAGGGAGCCAAATTTGTCAAAGGGACATGACTCAGAATAGGGCATGATTCTGTGTGACTTGGGGCCCCAACATGCCATTCTCCATCTTAATCCCACTATGTAAGACAGCTGTGAATAACTCAGTATTAGCCCGACAGGAATGTGGACAGCAGAGGTAAATGAGTGAGTGATTGCTGGCTTCACCTTGATTGATTTGCGTAACACTTGTGGTGGTGTTGGTTAAAGGGCTGTGAACATGGGTTTGTTCTTTTTGTGGCTTTAAAGTGTCAGCAGCATAAATATTCATTAGCATAAGAGCGGTGTTAACATTTCAAAAAGGTTCGTACTTCACAGAGTCCAGCTGTGAGACCTATGCCTTTGATTACATCAGAGTAGAGAAACTCCTTTTGCTTGGCCTGGGATTTCCCCGGACCCTGGCTGTAGTTACCATCTCCAGTGGGCTGCATTCAGAGTATGGCAGAGGAGCCAAGGGCCTTATCAGTGCAAGCTTCAAGGCAGAACACACTCCTTCCATCAGCTTGAACCACTGTCTTGCAAAGCAAGAGTTCAGCGAGCAGAGCTGAGCTAAGTGTTGGTCAGCCACTGGCTGAAGATCCCTCACAGGGCAGCCCAGGCTGTGGGTTCATGATGATTATTAGTTTATTTGCATGCATGCTCACCCTGCACGCAGGCATCCATGTGCATTCTCCCTCCCTTTTGCACTTGCTTGCATGACTGGCAAAATAGGCTACAAGCAGATAAAAATTGAAACACAGAAGAGAGCAAATTACAACATGTTCAATTATCTTTTTCAAAATCATTCTTCATCTCTACTCTACTCAGTGCCTGGTAATGTTTCCGTTGTAATCTGACAAGGGCATTTTTTTTTCCTCACTTGTTTTATCCCCTCTCTTGGGTGGCAAGGTAGTCACAGAATGAGGACGTGGGGAGAAGTCATGTAGCAGGGCCAAACATTTCAGACTTGTTAAGTGGAGATCCAAAAGACCAACGCTTTTTTGGTCTCTGTTCAACAGCCTGGGCAGGGAGTTCTCTCTCTGACAATTGTGAATGTTTTTCCTTGTTGCATGCAAATACTACAATGGCAAACACTGATTCCCTCCCCACCACTTTCTTGCCAGGGAGGCAGGCAGAGGTAGCTGCGCCTTGTTTACTTCCTCGCTGTTTTACTGCACTCTTGACAAGCACTGCCAGCCTCCTGTTGGCCTCACCCAGGGCTTTGATAATCAATGGGCTCCATCTCCTGGCTCCTTGCACCAGCCCTGCAAGATAAGAAGGACTCAGGTAGCCATGGCTGCCTGCAGTTTTCATTCTCCCTTGATTAAGAAACTTTAGCATTCCTTCTGGATTGAAAGTGCTGAAATTTTTCTGCCAGTTTACCAGAGGAATGTTTTTTTCCATATCCTTGAAGACTGGCACAAAGGGATCACCCTTTGGGTTGGGAGGAAGTTTTGTTCTTTATGGTCCTTTTAGCTCTTGGCCTCTCTACTGAAAAACTGTCAGAGAATACAGAGTCAAGTGCAGTAGTAATAATGTTTTAATAATGAGGATGCCTGTCTGCAGTAAAACAAGATTACATCAAGACATTTTATGCAGTTCACATGTAAGTTAGAAATTACTTTTGGTGATGCCAGCAGGGCTTGCATTAGAGGACTGAACAATAAGTGCTAGAAATTGACCATTAAAATTGTGAGAAATTTCTTCAAGTAATGAAACATATTTAAATGTGTGCGTTATAAAGGTGAAATGGTTGAGCTGCTTCCAAGTCATATTATGTCTAGTAAAGAGCCTGATCGGCTTAACTCTGGAAATGAATTTTTTGTGGTTTAAAGTAAAAGCAGGGCTTGTTTTTGGTGGTTTTTGTGGTTTGTTTGGTTTTTTTTTGTTTCTATTAACACCAGTGTGGTAGGGTTGGTGGGATGTTCCCATACAGGTAAGAAGAGAGTAGAGAAGAAGTGTAAGCAGCCCGAAGCACTTACACTGCAACACCTAGACAAGACAAAGGATGGCAAAAAGCAATTGTCTTCCTCCCTGCTTGTGGGAGGACTCTTGCCCGCAGTTGCTCAAAGACCTGTTGGAGGAACTGGTAACTTAGCCCATCTTTTGGGAATCTTAGCTCAATACTCACATCTAAAACAATGTTTTCTGTTGGTTACCGTCTATGTTCATCTTTCAGGGGAAGACTTGAGTCTGGCACGTTAGTTGTCCTCAGGCATTCTAGCAGCCGTGACAATAGCCTTAAACTCTTTGTCCAAAAACCCAAATAAAAAAGCAGTGTATTGATGCTGAAAATCAATGAGAGCACCTAATGAGAAAGAAATTGCACTTGTTACGACTGCAAATACTAAACCCCTGCCCCAGAAAACCAGAGAAAGTAAGAGCACCCTTTTGTATTTTTCTCCAGTGAATATATGGGAAAAATAGGAACATAATAGGGCTGTTATTTAACCAGCATCACATACGAAAACAGGGAAAACCTTTTTAAGGTCTACATATTATCAAATATAGCATCATTTTTCAAGCCAGTAAAGTGAAAAATGCAGACAGTCATGGTGTTGCATAAATGACATTTGAGGTGCTCCAAAATGACAGCTTAAGGGACTTGCATGTTTTGACTAGCAGTTCAAAACACTTTTAGCAGGAGGCCTCAAAACCAGACTCCCTAAATCACTGGCCACTTTTGCAAATGCAGGCCTACATCTTTTTTTAAATTCACTTCTAATAATTTAAAGTGTCATCTAGGGAAGTAACATTTGGGTTTAAATTTATGGAACCAATTGAATGTGTGATATAAATCTATATCATTCAGCAGTTACTCCAGGAGTGAATCTTGCGGAGATTTTTACCCTGATAGTAGCCCTTTAAAAGAAAAAGAGCAGGAAGGTATTGAATTGGAACAACCCAGCATCTCTGTTGTGTTTGTCTTTGATAAACACTGCAATTTATTTAAAGCACATGGAAGGGAGAAAAAAATATGGCAAAGTTAAATCCCAACAAATTGTTTTATATTTACAAATGAATTAGATTATTTGCATTTGTTGTGTTTTTGAGTTTCTTTGAAACTGCAAATTAATGAGAAAAAATTATTTCCGAATCTTATTTTACTTAAAGGCGAGTTTAGCGAAGGCAATTTGCATGTAAATCAACGTTTACCTGACGTGTGCAATTTCCACAGTTAGATAAACCATAACATGAAACAGATGAAAGACATGGGAACTGTATAAAAATTCTTTGAGAGATAATAGGCGGCAGTTTGCAATAAATATTCATTAAGTGAGAGGGTGCCCTGTTCTCTCTCTGTGCTGCTCTCCATACAGCGCTCACCTCTTTCCGACAGCCTCCTTGTTGCATATCTTTGCTCTCCTCTTTCTTTCTTATTTAATCTGTCTGCTTCCTTGCACTGTAGCAGGGGTCACTTTCATTATGGGATGTTCTGAGCATTTCCACCACCAGTCTGTCTTTGTGCGATTTATAATGCAGACGAGGAATGAGCCATGCGAAAAATCATCAAGGAAGCAAGAGCTATTCCCAGGCTAGGAACTGGCAGCCCTGGGCAAAGAAAACAGTTGCTGGGGGACAGTAGGCTGCAGGAATGGGGTGGCAGCTGTGGCCCTGCTGTGACTTACCTGCGAGCTTTTCCTGATGCACAACCTCTGCAAGCCAGGCTGGATGCATATCCTGCCAGCACCCCACCACAGCTAGCTGAAGGAGTGTTGGGATGCAGGACATGGTGATGGTGATGGGCAAGGATCTACTCCAATAGACACAGAAAGTTGGGTGACCACTTGGCTTTCCAGCCCTATCCCTTTCATATTTGTGGGAAAAAAATCTCTTTCTCCATCGGTCTAGCCCTTATCTCTGGGGCAGCAATTATTTCATTTGGCTGATCCCAAAATGTAAAGCTCTGAGACAGTTTTCTAGGGCACAGCTGTAATCAAAAGGACGCCTGAGAGAAGTAGAAGCCAAAGGAAGCCACATGCCAAGTCCTGTGTGCCTCTATGGTATGGGTTGGCTGTTTGATGGCTCTTAGGTACACAGGTAGCATCGGAGATGTTGTCAAGTGTTTAGAAGTCTGTGGAACTTCTGGGAGTGATTGAGCATGCTTATAATTTCAGTCAAATAACTGATACTTCAGCTAAAATAGACCACACATTTACCACACTCATAATATGGCTGATTTCCTAAAACTTGCACTTTTTAAAACAATTGGTATGTGGCCAGTTCAAAGATCAAATTTGCTGTGTTACAGTGAATTCACACTGCATTTTATTGTATGTATCTTCTGCTACCATTATTATGTGGTGTCTGATCTCATGCCTAGAGAGCCATCAAAAGCTGTGATGTATGGCCAGATTGTGGACTGGCAATATGCTGTGAAATTATAATAGCAGCAGGTTTGCAACGTATCTGGAAGGGCTGTGTTCCCACTCCCCAAAATAAGCCGTTTTCTCAAATGATTGATCTCATGTTTGATAGGCAGTATGCTCCTCATGTGCTGCACTGCAGGATTTCCCCACGAGCAGCAAGCAAACACATGCTTGCTCAGGTGGCTGCTGCAGAGCAGACCTTCCTTAGGACAGACCTTGCTGAAGCCCATCCCCTCACACCACAGCAGGACTGTGGGCTGGGGGATCCCTGCTGTTCTCACTATTTAAGTGCAGTTCCTATTGCTTTGTTGATTGTGTAAGAGTCATCTGTCACCTTCCTTTCCTAAATTTCATCTCATTCCATCCTGCCAGCCTGCAGGACTGCAGCTAGAGCATGCCTCTGGGGCTTGGTATGTCCTTGGGAACAGCCGTCATCTTCCCTGCTACTTCCTCCTGCGCCTGCACTGTAGAACTGTGTGACCACTTTCAGCTACAGAGCCAGCTCCACTCGCTCACACTCTCTATTTACATTTAATATCCCTTAAATGATTAAAGCAAACATTCCTAATTAAATGTTAACGTGCTGTAAGTATCTGCAGCCAACGTACTGTCCACCCCTCTAATCTCATATATGTGGACATAGCCCCTGGACTTAAGGAGAAAATTACTTTTTGAAACTTTGATGGGGGAAGCACGAATAACTTATCCAGTCATCCCCATTAAGTTAACTCTTTGCCCTTGGGAATATCATTGTGCTGCTGCATTCTCAGGGGTGGATGATGGCAGCCTGCATATGCTCAGGGCCTCATGTGGCTGGCTCAGCACAGGGCAAAATCAAGCCTACAGAGACTCTGTATGGGCTGAAGGGACAAGGAGGAAATCACATTGTTGTAAAAAAGGGAATTAGATGTGGATTAAAGTAGTTTTATTTTTCTCTCTCTCTCTCTATGTATATACGCCATTAGATTGTTTGCATTTCTCAGTCTGCTTTTTATTCCAATTAAACAGTGGAGTTTTGTTGGTGCTCTATTTTCCTCCAAAAAAGGTTCTTTCCCACTCCTGTTAGACTGTGCCAACACCTTTTCCATGGTGTGTCACTATTTACTGCAACACTCATTGCTGCAGTCAGTGGAATTCCTGAGGAAGATGTTCCCGCAGTTTCGCTCCCTCTGCTGACTATTTCTGCAACACCAACACTGACAGAGCTTAAAAAGTGGTGAGAATTGCTCCAGTGCCAGGATATTCCTTGAGCAGCACTGTCGCTGTAAGACAGCTGTATGCACTCTACCATTTGCTTCCCTGGATCCCAAAGCAACTTTGAGGTAGACAAGAAACTGTTGCAATCCCCCATTTTTTCCACTTAGCTTTCAGTCAGTCTGGTCTTTACGTTTTTTTAGAAGTTTTTGGGGCTGTAAGGTGTTTCAGAGATACCTTTTATTTTGGGGTCGCTGTGGTATTTTAGACATATGCTCCCTGTTCTTGCTGTCCTTTGTGGTAACTAACTTTATTCTTTCATAATTTTTATTTCTTCAGTATTAAAGGTAGGTGTTCTAAAAATAATCTTGTATTTATACAGACAAGATAGATGTGACTAATTCAGTTTTAAGTCCAATGTGTGTTTCTCTCTAGAAGTTTCCCATGCACAATATTTTGGCTCATTCCAGTTATGCTAGTATTCAGTGTTTGAAAAGATGATTGAAATCTATCCACATCTTGGCTGATGAGAACATGTAAACTTGCTTAGGATCTGAAACAGTAGACTGCATCTTCACATGGTTTATTCCAGTATGGCTTCAGTGATCTTTTCAGTTTTAGTCCCTCATGTTGCAGGTCCCAGAGCACTGGAGTATCAGCCATAAAAATACTTGCAAGCCATTTCCAGATTGAGCAGTTCTTGAGGAAAGGCAAGGTGGCTATAGAAGTACCTTGCTGCTCTTAGGAAGACAGCTTCTTATGTGTGCTTCCTATATTAAAGTTGTCATCTAAATATTTTATCATTATGCTGCAGATGATGGTGATTTTCTTTGCTTGATGGGACAGTGTAGTTGGTTGGAATCTTCTCACCTAGAAACTCCAGAGACATTAAAAAAGTCTGAATTTGTTCAAGCTTGCTTTTTGAGGTGTTCTACATTTTATTTAAAGAGATGTGAGTGTTCATCAAACTAGAGAAAAGTGTCTCTCTCTGTAGTCCCTTGGACGTGCCAGTCACCAGTGTTGTAGACATACACAACTAGATGATGGCACTTACTGGTGGCTGACCCCACAGAGCAGGAGAGAATCTACTCCAGCTATTAAATATGAAATAAAAGCTGAATACTCACTTGTCAAATGCTTGCTTAGTTGGCAAGGGCCTGTGGTTTCACAGCTGATGGTTCAGTTTCTTAAACCCAGCTCTCCACATGTGTCAGCATCCTTGTAGACAACAAACTGGATATAGATGCCCAGGTAAATAGAAATGAGTTTGACAAAGAATGAAAGGTGTGCCTCTTGGGTGCCAAACAAGGTTTGTTCAGTTTCCCTGGGGTAATATCTCATTCATGGGGTACTAGAAATATTGTATTTGTTGGTGCTGAAACTTACTCCAGACTCTTTCTGGAAGGATGAGCAAGTCCCTTCATGGCTTTGTTTTAGATGGCTTACAAGGCAAATTCTTAAGTCACCTTCATTCATGTCAAGTTCCTGTAAGAGAAAAAACTATCATGAAACAGAAGCTACAGCTATAGCTTTTGTTTAAGAGGATGCTGTCAAGCCCTTTAAGCACAAATACCAAATGTCTCTTCAAAGTTCTGAATTCTCCTGAGGACCATGCTCTATATTCCACTGCAGTAGTCTTGCTTTTTAAAACCAGTCCTCTGGTACTTATTAATCTGAAGGAAATACAGGACCCTTTCAAGCAGAGATAAAAAACATGCTCACGGTTGATGGCATGGAAAGCTAGTCCAGTATTCTGAGCAGCAGTTTAACTTTGTGATGTCTTGTCTACGTTCAAATCCCCAGTGCACATGGTTGTTGGGGCTTTTTAATAGCAATTCACATGCATGCTAATTTTTCCCTGTCTCGGTCCTCCATCTATAAAATGGGGCAATAGGTTTGTGGGGATAAGTGTTTGCAGTGTTGTGTAGAATTCACACCTTGAGATGACAGAGTTGTAAGGAAGCAAGCAAAATGCTCCTGATTAAAAGTCAAAGTTTCACACTGGTCCCCATGCTCTTCACTGCTGCTGAGCATTCAGGTGATTAAAGTTAACAATTTGCATGCTGTTGTCAGGTTTTGATTAATGTAAAAATATTTACTTGCACAAGGAAATAGAGTTCAAAATGAGTGGTATTTAATGTACTTTAGATCAGCCAGTTAGGAGACAGAAGCTGTGCTGTGTGACTCAGGTGAATATTGCAAGTCATTCTGTAATCAACTGGATACTTACTGCCACAAGCTCAAGAAAGGCACAGGGGCTACATTCAAGCTACCCTGGAGAAAAGCACTACTTCTGACTCATTTTCAGAGGTGTCATATGCAAGGTACAAATATGAAATTACCGAGTGTGGGTTGAGGGGATGAGTCGATGACCGTGATCTCTTCATCCAAAGGTCATATGATGCCTTCCAATAAATCTAAAGAGAAATGTAAGTCCTTGTCTTTTTCTATGCAGTTTACAAACCAGTGCAGCTGATAAGAATGTTTTACATTGCACAGTTCATCCAACACCAGAAAATAGCATCCTTGGAAGTGTTATTTATACAACATATTAAATGTACTTTTACTGCATTTCATAAATTTCCAATTTCCACAATAACTGATATTCTTCAAAGTCCTGACTTAGACATCCTGTGACTATGGTATAATCACAGGTTTCCTGTGTTTGAATGGAAAATATCCATTTTCTTCTTGTAGCTGTGAAAAATAACTTGAAAGCATGATTCATAAAGGCTCAAAAACTAAATTTCAAATTAAAAAGTCAACATGCAGGTTTTCAAATCTCAGTCTTTAATCCTGTCCTGGGATTTCTTCTTTTAGGCTTGGCTCATTATTTTTGACATTATTTTTTGTTTGGGGATGACAATCCTGTAGGTGAATGTTGAAGTCTTGCTTGGTTCCATTGTGCCTGTTTAGCTCTGTGCATGCATGCAGCAGTAGCTGAAGTGAGGGTTGTGGTGGTGACATTCATGATACTATTGAACTTCTGATATTTCTGCACTGAGGCATCATGTCTTTTTTAAGACAGATTTAAATTAAATGCTTAGGGTGTCCATACCCACAGAATATTCATACTGTCTTTTATATTGTTCTGGGATTGGGAAGTACAGCCAAGGGGCAAATATTAACATATCTTTGAACCTTATAAACCTCCTGAGAAATGTTACAGCACTAACATTCAATATCCACCAAATTATTGAGAATTATATGACACCTATCAGTCACTTTGATGTTCATGGGACTTGAGCAGTGTGTATTTGACTCACCCTTGCTTTGTGAGTGGTCTACCCTTGTGCAAAGTGATCCTCTCTTCCAAGCCTTCCTTGCTGATTGCAGCACATCTCTTTCTTTATCATGAGTATGTTTCTGTGCCGGTTTTACTCCCTCTCAAGAAGCTGCTTCAGCCTAGGCCGGCTCTGCTCTTGTGCCTGTTGTCCTCTGCAGCTGACAATGCTGCAAACCCATGCTGGCCAGCAGAGGCCCATTGCCTTGGCCAGCTACAGTCACCTGGATGGTTTGTTCCCATCTTTTGCCTTTTCAGGACTTATGCACTCCATGGGGATGACTCAGCTGGTTACTTTTCCTTATTGCCAAGGTTAGGTTACCAGCACCAAAAAGCAGACTGTGTGTTACACAGCCAGGTACCCCAAGATTAGTGCAGCACTGACTTCTTGGGGATTTTGCTACCTGTCAGCTCTTTATTTCTTGTGGTGTGAAGCAAATTTTACTTTAACTGAAGCCAAAGTCACTGGTTCTGTAGCACATGCAGAAGGGTGCAGTTTATTTTTTACTGGACATGTACGTCCCCACCCGTGTAGCATTGTAATTTTTCTTCAGTGGAGAGACCCTTGGTTATATAGTTTTTTTAAAAATTTTTTAACTACTTAAGATTTATTGAAATCTTCATATTCCATTTTGAGAACAATCCAGCTGATTAAAATCCATAATATTTTCAGTTACAAAAGTTTTGACAGCATAAATCTACTTTTTGCATTTTCTTATATCATTAAACTGTTCTACTCTATGCTAATGCTTAGTAAAGAGGGTTATTAGCACTGAGGGTGAACCTTAAAAGGGCTGGAGGTTTGATTCATCTATGAAACACCGACAAATTTGGATTAATTATTCAAATCTAATCCAAACCTCTCGAGTCTGCAAAATTGGGCTGGAAGTCTCAAGAGAACAGGTTAGCTTGTGGGATTTCCAGTGCTGCCTGCCTAGTTTTCTGATGAGTCTACATCACCAGTAAAACCTTTTAAAAGTACCACTTTTCTAAATTATATTTTAGATTCAGCATTGCCTGAACAATGCAGCTGGTGCCTAAAGTTTTTAGCATGGGTGACAATTGTTCCCCTGTCACAATTCTGCCTTTTTTTGGGGGTACATTAACCTAGCAGTTCCATGGAATTGAGGGTTAGGATCTTAAAAAGGAAGAGAAGAGGCTGCTAAGATCTTTGCCTTTTGAAAGTGATATCCACAGCCATGTTTCCTTCATTGCCAAAAGGTGTAAATTGCCCCAAATCTTCTGAGATTTTTTTTTTGTGTGTGTGTTGGGGAGTGATTCTGCTGTGAAAAAGTTAATGTTTATTTAGCATGACAAATACCTTTGAGTTTCCTAAAACTCATCATTTAAAGTTGTGTACATACTTAATATTTGATCCTAAATCTGCTTCCAGTTAAGTCCCCTGATAATTAGATGTTCTAGGGCTGTAAGAAATAGTCCTGTGTCTGGGCAGAAATATATCGCCTGTCAAGACAAAAATTATGCTCAGAGGGACAAGCAGTGAGTCTGGTTTTATATTTCCAGAGCAGCTAGCACAGCAGGGTCCCTATCTTGATTTGAGACCTCTAGGAACTACTCCAAGATAAATATCAAATGATAACTCACGCCATTCTGCAAGAGGACTACAGATTTTCAAGGAACACTAGGGAATTTTGATTTTATGACCCCACGAGGAATAGCACAGACTTTTCTTTCTATTTAATGGACAGGGATGCTTGGGTTCTCTTGCTCAGTGACAGGCCAGCAGGCAATGCCGACCCTTGTGTCTGACCTGTGATCAAAATTCCTCCAGCTTCTCAGGTACCAGCTTACCTCAGGTAAAAGAAGGTTCAAAGGCACTCTGTAGAAGGTAAGACATTCATCTCCTTTCTGGGATGCAGACAGAAAGCGTCACAGCTCATGGGTTTTGCAGTAAAAGGCAATTAATTATCACCTCGATGACCTCCTTTGCTATCAAATCACTACTCAAATGATTTTACTGCTCTTTATAATGTGGCTAAATCCTGACAATTTTATCTATTGATTTCAGTGAAAAGTGATGAGTGCTCATTACATTAGAAAACCTTGTATTTTATGGTTGTGCCACCTGACTTCAGGGAACTGCTTTTATACACATATGTGTATTTATATACTGTTCCTCTGCTCTCCCTTTGTACAGTGTGGTGCTTAATATAATCCAGTGAATATAAGGTTCAGAATGTATTCTGGTATGTTTTGTGGCTGGAGATCTGTCTAAAACCTTCATTTAGTGCTTGTAACCACTTCTGGAGATCAGAAAGAGATTTCTTTATTTTCTCTTTTTTAAGAGAATAATTATTTGGCCAGCCCCTGATTTAAAATGTTCAGGTGGATATCACTTTGCAGTAAAGGGTAAATTTGTTAAGCACAAGCTTTTCACCACTAAAGTTTCACGATGGAGATGAGGTGGGGGATTGGAAGCAGCAGCTTCATGGATTCCCTTCCTCTGCCCTCTCCTTTCTGGAGAAGGAAACAGGCCTGGAGTAGCTGCCCCTTTTCTCTTCCAATGTGTTTCAGTGCTGAGTCCCAGGGCTATGGAGCTCTGCACACTCTAGGAGATCCTTTTTGCTACAGCTGTTGCTCCTCCTTATCTTGAGAGTCCCAAAGGCAGAAGAGTCAGAAAGGAGGAGATTTTAGGCAGACATAGGCAACTTGCTTCTTTTCCTAAAGTAGTTGCTTCATCTTTCACCAATGAGCAAGGCAACCCTCCAGGGCTGTCTTCCCAGAGGTTGCAGCTCCCTTAATCATTCCTGTACCTTGATTCAGTCCCCACAGCTGACTCACTCAGTGGCCTCAATAATATCTGAGTTCCTTCTCTATCTCCTTGAGTTGCAATGATGAAGGGAAGGAGCGGGAAAAGAAGCAGTGGGAAGCACAGAGCCTCCATGCTTCTGAAGAATGGCAGGAGTAGTCTAATATTTTCAAGTGAGGGTAAAAAAAAGGCTGTGCTATCTCTGCTGTACTCATGCTCCATTCCTGTTTTAAGTATTGGTAAAACTAAAGAGAAATGTTTCTTTTTTTCTCCATACTGAATTACAGTGGGGAGACAATACCTCCACTTTTCAGTCCAGTCAGACTTCTGTACAACAGTATTGCCTGTTGTACTTTAAAGTCTGCTTGTAGGGGTTGGAAGGGTGCCCTACTGACCATACTTTTCCTGAGTCATTTTGACATTGTCTGTTGAAGAAGTAGGTTTTGGGTCCACTGCTCCTTAGGCAATGAGCAGTTAAATAATTAACTTGTCCTTTAAGGAAGTTCAAGGATCTTATCTCCTCTTGCTAAGGAACAACCTTGGCTTAAGCATGACTCAAGTCCCGAGCATGACATTTACTCTCCAGACCAAGTTGCCCAGCATAACTACTTTCTGTCTTTCTTAGCTAAATTATACCACCTGTCTGCAGCTTTTTTTCAGCTCCTCTAGTTGCACATGGTGGCTTTGGTGAGGCCTGGTTGGGAGGAGAACGCTATCTCCATGGGGAATATGCATTCTTCCTTCAAAGGTTTTCCTGGTTTGGGATTTAGGGTTGGTTTGTTTGTTTCTTCCATATTCTGTGATACTGAGTTGTGGTAGTAGCCTCACTAACAGCTGTCAACTCCCCCAACAGAGAGACAGGCAGAGCAACCAAACCCAAACAAGACACAAAACAAAATTCAAAATGTGTTCAGAGAAACCTGCTACTTCAAAGGCAGGTGTAGAGGTCCCCCTGGAGCTCATTACTCTAGTCAGTGGAGGGGAGGGGTAAGGGAGAGTGTGGAGTGGGAAGCAGTGTCTATTCTTTTCCAAAAACTATAAGGGCATGAATAATAACCCATCCCCCAATCTCTTTCCATGGGCCCACAGACCCTGGTCTCCTCCCCACCTCCAGTCTCCGCAGAGGTGGACTGGGCAGGTGTATCCAGCAAAGATGCCTGCTGTCAGACACATAGACATGAATGCTCCTCCAAGTAAAGCCTGTTTCACACAGACAACCTTCACTCTAGTAGCTCTTGCCTGTGCCACGTGGGCACACTGGGAGCCTCACCAGCAGGGGATGAGGCCAATACCCATGCCTTGTTTGCTTCTCCATCTTTCCTGAGACTGTCAGCCTGGGAGGCAAGTGAATCTAACTGTGGTTGTAGATGGTGTGCCCTTTGGAGATTCGGAAATTGGTTTATATTAGACCTGTCAAATTAATTTCAGATGGACTAACGTCCTGGGATTATTACTTTTCTATGAATTTGTTTAGCCAGTGAGCTTGAAGGTTCCTCTGCAAAGGGGTTATTCTAAAATTATCTGCATTTTTGAAAAAACTCTTCTGAGAAGAGTTTTGTAACTCTTGTCACTTCAATCTGTTCAGCTAGTCTGTCTTTCATGTCAGCTTGAAAGAAAAGCAAAAGTTAAGCAGGTAAAGGATCATCTACCAGAAATTGGCTCTTATTCTTCAATTGTTGCTGAGGTAGACAGCTCACAGTACACTGAGGTTATTTCACCCATGCGAGGATTATATGACGGAGGGATATGGGTTTTACATCATACATGAAGGAGGCAAGACTTAGAGTGTCCATGGATCATGTGCCAGCACTGCAGCAAGTTCCCTGCCTTCTTTGCTGCTTTCCTAGTCTGCTGTAGGAGGTGTCTGAGAGGACAGTAATGCAAGGCTGCTACAGGAAGCCATGGAGGGGCAGAGAAGGGCAGCATTGTACACAGCTTTCCTTCATTGAGGGAGTGTTAATGGAGAGCCTCTGAGTTACCACATGCACAACTGTGTGAGCTGGTAAGCCCTGTGGTGGTGGAGAGCACATTCTCATCTCTGCAGAGATTGTGTGCTGCTGGGAAGGCAAGAGGGTGATAGCAGAGAAAGGCTATGTGATCTCGTGTGGAGCAGTGAGGTGTGATAAGCAGCCTGGTGTTTTGGAGCCAGCCCTCAGAACTAGTGGGGAGAGATTGCAAGGCAATAAAGCACATAGATGTAGTGTGAGAAACGCTGTGAGAAGTCGGCACGCTGGATGTCACACACGGCAAATATTGTGATGCTGGGTATCCCTGGAGAGAGAATACAGCAGAGCCGGCCCGTGTTCCAAGGCTTCTAACAGCGTTCCCGTGACTTTGTTTGCCACTCATTCTCCCCATATGCAGGCAAGACCCACTGATCTGGGAAACTATTGCAGCTGTTGCTCTAAGCCTCCAGAAGGATCTAAAAACTAATTGCAACAGCTCAACCAGCTGTTAGAATAAGGACTACATTCTCAGTCCTCAGATCCTGGCGTGTCCCTGTGGGATGGAGTTTCTTCTTCAGATCTAGGAGGCTGAGGGGAAGCAGCTGCGTTCTTTGCTGAGCCTGACTAACTAGACCAGGAGAGACTTTTCTGCCAATCAGGAGACTGAAAACTAAACAGCTGCTGTCATTTCAGTCCAGATTACGAAAATTTTTACAAGGGGCTTTGATGCTGTGTTCGATTGAGGCACAATGCAGTTCGCCTTTCTGTTTCTTTTATCTGTTTCCTTTCTCGGTGCATTAGAGACTGACTGCACTAAAACCCCGTGGGTCACTCCATAGTTTTCAGCTTTGCTGGGAGAATGACATTTCAGCTCCCACCTTTCCTTCTGCTAAAAGCTTGTAAGGATTTTCTGCCTCCTGCATCTTGGACTTGCTGTAGCAAGACTGGAGAAGAGCAACTTTGGTGCATATTAGCAGGAGATTGAGGACAAGCAGAAGGATCTTACAGAGTAGTAGCAGTAATAGTGGGGAATCTGCTGTCTGCAATTGCCTTAATCCACCAGGCTGTGTATTGTTATTTAGTTCCTCCCAGGTGAGATAACATTGGAAATAATTTCCCCCATTTCAGCTGTTACAGGGGAAAGTTTTTCATCACAGGCCAGGACAAGAATGGTGAGCTGAGGACAGTGAAAGACAGTGGTTTGAGTAATCACCCTGGTGGGTGAGCACCTCTGAGAACTGTGCAATTGCTAAGGATGAGATGCAGTAGCACACCTGGCTCTGCCACCTAGCTAATAAGCTCACTTGGACTCAGTTCTTTATGGAAGCACTGGAGTGTGTCTGCTCTACAGTCCCTAGGATGATCCAGTTACTCAAATTATCCATTTTTTCCTTGTCCTGTAGGGCATCCCTGTTATCTTCCGTTCCTATTATCCAAGATAATAGAGAGCTGACTAGCAATAATGCAGTCACAATGGCTCCACAGTGTCTGAATGATTCCCATGTGATTGACATTGTGTGTCTGTCTGAAGCTTCCTGAAGAGCAATTCTCCATCAACGCTTCTTCCATCAGTAGGCATTAGACAGAACAGGGTCCCATAGTGCAAATCTATTAAAGCCCAAGAAGAAATCTGTTTCCCTATGACAAACAGAATGAGACATGAATTATACAAATGAAGGGGCAATTCTTTATGCTTATATGACTTACTGTAGATGTGGCTCAAGGTCATAGGGACATGGGGGTCTCTGTGTACTGTACCTGGGTTTCCTCAGCTCTCTGGGCCTACGGAAGTGTGCAGATAAGCAACAGAGTGAGCAACAAACATCTCAAATGTTTTCGTGTCTGCCACTAAGCAAAAGCAGACTACTTGAATGGAAATGGCAAGGGGGTTTAATCCCAAACTGTCATGACTCCAGTCTTTTCAGCATTTGGAGACTCTGGTCTGTATCAGAGAAAGCATTTAAGAAGATTTAGCCTGTTCATGCTTAAGTGAGTTAAGGTTTCCCCCTCATCGTATTTCTAGCCCAACAAGCAGGTCTGGAAATCTCACAAGAAAACTTAGTTTCTAGCTTGGTTTTGCTAACTTGGTGAAGATGGATATAATTCTCACTGAAATTTTAGTTTATCATCAGAGCTGAGGCTTGTGTGGTTCATCACTAGTAATCACAGCCTACTGAGGTTCATCTCAGTGGTACAATAACCCTGCCTTTGCACTGCAGGTGGACCAGTGTGGGAATGAGAACAGGATCTGTGTTCTCCACATGTTCAAAACGAGTTCTTCAGCATTGATGGGCAGGAGCCCAAAGGTGCCCATGGTTTGCAGAGCCTTTCAATTCAGTTTTGTGCTTTGCCTTGGCATCCAGAAAAACAGGAGCAACATGTCATGTAAATGAAGATCCCTAGTGAAGCTGAAAATGCAGTGAAAGGCTCAGCTCCTATCTGGTATAAATCATAATACTGACCCAGGTACACTGAATTATGCTGGCAGAACTGGTGGTCTAAATCTTATTACAAAATTGATATGCTTTCTATTCAGCAAACATTTTGTTGCTAGATTTTTTCTGCAAGTAATGCTAACTTCAGTTCTCAGCCCATTGGCTGTTTTGAGCGTTGTAGCTTTCAACATTCCTTTGCTTTCTCAGAGTGTTTTGCAACCCCTTACCTTTGTGCTGTCGCAGTTGCTGCTTAAGTAGCGTGCCATGTGTGAGGGGAAGGCAGGAACTTTAAAAAAACAGAAAGTGAATTATGCACTTTCCAGAACTAATCTTCAGACACTTGATCTGTGCTAAAATGCATGAGGCTTTAGGGATTTGTGAACATTTTCATGAATAATAAGAGCTTCACAAATAACAGGAGAGTGAACTCGCCGATCTTATTCCCAAATCTTTTATATATATAAGAGATATGATTCGGTCTAGCTTTCAGAAGGAGTTTGGCAGCAGGTCACTTTTTTTCTGATCAACAAAGAATAGGGCATGTGGGAAAGGAAGATGAAGCACATTATTTGCAGGCCTTCTACATCCATGAGTATTCTTGACTTTTATAGATTTTTCAGTAAATTAGCATAACTACATTATCCAAGATTTCTTGCAGTTGTTTTCCCTCCCCAGGTTGATGTGACTGAGAGAGAATGCGAATGCAACAGCTTAAAAAGAAGACGGGAGGAAATTATCATATTTAATATTGTTTATACAGAAACTGGCATACTTTATAGAGCATCATCTGATTAACTCATTTCCAGCCCTGCGGCGCGTATGCGTCTGTGACGGCAGGGAGGAGAAAAGAGAGCTAGGCCATGTTTTTTTTTCCTGGCATGAGGAACTGTTGCTGTAACACTTGTGTGGCTGGCAGCGTGAGACATAATATTACCTTGAAGAAAACCTTTAAGTGTTGGATTAATTTCCCACCATCTGCATTCTGTCTGTACTGGAATTCTAGATCCAGAGAGAAAGACTGGGGAACAGATCTGAGTAGTTGGCAATTAGATCAGGAGAAATGAAAAGTGTTTTCAGAGGCTCCTTACTAGTCAGCTGTTAGGTGGCTGCAGGGTTTTGGTCAGCTGAGGAGCCAGTTTTGGAAAAGGCTCTTTGGCTTAATGTCCTGAAAAGACTGGCAGAGAGGAGCAATGCCTTATTGCAGAGGTGCTGCCAGTTGCAATTAGAGACAGGTTGTTGGGTGCTGGCAGCTGAAAAAGGAATGCCAAGCTCTAAGCAAGCGTCCAAGAAAATTGAGCTAAAAGTTATGACCAAATGGAATTTACTCAAAAGGTGTGATGTTGTGTCAGGATGAAAACTCTCCACGAAGCAGCCATAGATGTAGGGAGAGGAAATGGTGAATGGTAGAAGATCAAAGCAGAAAGGACTGGAAGGAAGAGGGAGCAGCAGAAGGAAAAGGTGAATTTCAGGCACCTGTCATTTCTTCTTTGGCTGCAGCTTGCATCAGCAGTGAACCACAGAGAGCAAAACCCTCAGGAGAGAAGATAAGTCGCTGAATATTCAGTGTAGCTGTCTTGTGCAGAGCCCAGAAGGGATGGCCCTGTCTCAGCTGCCACCCAAAGCACAAAGGGTCCTTCCCAACGTGCAGTGTGACAGGGAGGTAGGGGGCTGAGTGAGGGTGGTGCAGCTGCTGGTGGGAGCTCTGCCTGCTGTAATGTGCTTATGTTTGTGTGTTACTTTCTTCTCTTTTAGGTAAGTGCATAAAGTGCTTATGAATGGTTCTAAGGTCCTCTGGCAGATGCTATACTGGGATCTCTCTGGCTTCTCCAAAGAGGAGGAAAATACAACACTCTCTGAAATGGTAACACCATAACCTATGAAGTAGATGTGTTGCTGATTACTGAGCAGTCCCCCTGTACTTCCATCTGTACATCTGGGGTTTTTTGAGTTTAGTGATAACCCAGAGCCAGTCAGAAATGCACACACTGTCTTCCTCAGCCTGGGCGTTCCACTCCCAGTCCCAGGTGACAACAGTCCCCTTGATGCCATAGCAGAGCTTGCATCCCATGACCTGCATCTTGGCATCTGCTCCCTTTTTTTCCCCGCTGTTTCCAGCTCTTCTTCAGGCCTCCCTATATGGTTGATAGATATTTTATAGAAGAACAGCTTAAATATCAGCCCAAAAGTATTGTGCACTTTGTTTCTCTTTCTGTCTTCAGAAATTGTTGGATATTTGGACACTGCAGAAATCCATACAGTCACATTTCATACCTTACCTCATCAAGTGCAGGGAGGTCCCTGGACGAGATTTTTCTAAATTCCTTTTCCTCTGGCTGACTTCTGGTTCACCCAGTGGGGGATTGTTTTGAGAACATAGTGACAACCAAGCAAAAAGAAAATTCAGAACAACACTTGGGGCAAAGCTCCTTGGCAGTGAGATGAATTGAGCTACTCAAGGGAAGTGCTGGGAATGCTATTGTTTGTGATGTTTAAAACTCTCTAGGTCAGAAATTGCAGGGAGCAGTTCTGTGCTTGGCAAATGGACATACTGGTGGAGACGATGGGTCTTTTTCGTCTCTGATAGATTTTATTTATTATTATAATTTATTGTTTCATTAGCTTCGGATCGTTGACTTCACCTCTAGTTCAGTTTTGCTGTATGTACTATACAGTCCATTATAAGCATGGAACTAAATGAAATGCTTTTGTGCTGATGTGGTGCTTGTTTGTTTCCCAGTGGAGCAAGGTGATATAAGCACATGCATTAAATATATTTATGACAAATTTCTCATCTATTACTTTTATTTAGAGTGGATTTGAAGTAAAGTAGATTCTGCTAGAAAACAAACATCTTTCTGAAGGTTGACAACAAATCCAAAAGCATATTTGCATTCTTACTGTTTTTGTGTTTTGGGTGTTTTGGGTTTTTTTAATTTCATTTTTATTTTTGCAAAGACAGCTACAAAGCTGCAAGGGAGGAAAAGAGATCACCACTTTGTTTCATATGCAGCTAGTGTAATAGATCCTGGCTCATCAGTGCTTTCTGGGGGAAGTATCACTCCCCCTTTTCTTAAGAGCTAGAGTAGAGACAACACAGCTGAAGTTATGGACCATGTCTATTCTTCATGATCCTGAGCTGGAACAGCTTCCTTGAGCTGGGAGACATTTTGGAGCTACTCTGTCAAATCTTTATTGCCTTAAGATCAGGAAAGCAATTCAGCATTCAAGCATATGACTATCATTAAGCAAATTTTGTATATGAAAAGCCCATCCTTTAGTAAAGAAAGAAAAGATACTGTTGGGAGAGAAAGGAAATTAGCATTTGATTTCTTGTCCCTAAAAAAATGGCAGATATATGTATCTGTATATGTTACCTGAGAGCTGCAGTGCTGTGGTAAATACCAAGACCTCATCTGTGTTTTAGGGCAGTTTGTACCTCCTGAAAGGAAAAGATGCTTACATTAGATAATAATGTCAAATAACTTGAAGAGATTTTCTCTTGAACTTGAATGCCTTCCTTCTTGGCAAGTCTGCTACTTCCTGTCCTGACAAACTTCAGGGAAATATTCTTGCTTCCAGACTTTTAATCTTCCCTAGTGTCCATCATTTCTCTAGGATATTAGCTTTTTGTTGTTGTCACAGCCTCACTGATAGGCTTCAGCAGGTCTTCGCCCAGGTTGCAGCTGGGCTTATCTGGCTTAGCCAGATAAAATGCAGCTACGGTGTCCTGCACTTGGACCATGTTTATGAACATACCATGAAACTGAAATTCCTCGGGAAGAAATGCTTTTCATCATTTCTTCCCATAGAGCTAGATTACCCTTATTAATAGAAACCTATTAAAAATATCCTTCTACTGTGAAGTGGCTAGAAAACTTTGAGTACCCTTTCATGGCAGTTCAGTTTTTATTTTTTATTTTTATCCTTTTTAGCCAGACCTTTTCCTACTTGTGTGGTTGTCTTTCTTAATTTTATCTGTGGTTTGGTTTGCTGTTTCTCAACTCACTTCCCCAAAAAAACAATTACGAGATTTTGGGGGAATCCTATGGTCTTCAGGAAGCCCTCTATCCTCATCTGTAACCAGCAGGAAGGTAGTTGGTATAAGAGTTTGTATCCATACACAGTTCAGTCAGCTGACATTACCTCTGATAGTGACCTTTTTTAGTGAACTGAGCTGGCATACGATGTTCATGTATCCTGTTTCTTGTTTTATTTTGTCTTTTTTCCCTTTCAAGTTCTGCACTGTACCATCCCTGATTGCACATCTTCTGGGCTCTTCTCACATCTTCTGGCTGTGGAAGAGACCTGCCAGATTCTCCCAAATGCACTTTAACAAACATTATTAAGGAGCCTCATGGATGGTGATGCCTACATCTAATGATGCTGCACCTTGCAGGCAGAGCAAACGGGAGGCAGGACTGCAAAAGCAATAGTGAGGACAGATTTTAATTGCCATGCTGAGATGTTAGATAAGAAGTCATGAGAGAGCTTGGAAAAATGTGAACATTTATATACCATAGTAAGACCCTAAGGCTGCAGCCGTGTTTGAAAATGCTTCCAAATTTGGCTACTAAAACCATGAGAATATGCAGGCTACTAACTTTTTCCTCCTCATTCCCTTTCTTCCCATATTCTTCACCAATTACTTTGCTTTTCTTCTCCTTCTCTAGCCTTTCTTTGTTTTCACATTCTGTTCTCTTTCTGATCTTCTGTCTTGATTGCCTGAGTGATTCCTCTCCATCCCGCATACTTATTTTTGTGTGTTTGCAATTTTTCTTAATCTACAATAAAGCCAGTGCCTGATTGTCTTTGAAAGTGGATTCTACCTGAGCTATTTATCAGCTATGTAGATTGCACTTCCTTCATCTTGTTAACTATTTGGTATATAAAGACATATTGCATGCAGTCAGTGGATAATTCAGTTATAAACTATGCTGCATAGAATTTCCATTTTTTGTTTGTTATTGTGGGAACTGATGTGAAAAGCTTCATCCTGATACAGTTGATTCTTTAGCTGCTCCTTTCTCTCAAGAATTCCTGGTCCTTTTCTCCCAATGTCCCTTTTGAGTTCTTAGTGCTCTTCTTCCATGGATCAGTTTAGTTGAATCTACTGCTGTGTGGATTTGATTGTGTGGATCCTCATTGAGTGACTAAGCAGAGTGCAGTGTTCCTGAGAACGAAGGACCCTGTGCACTTGCAGGTAGCATCCAAGCACTCATTACCCAGTGCAGGATGCTGTTTCACCCTAAAATGTAGCAGTGGGGGCCCTCTTTTAACACCTCTGAACTGAATTTGTTCACCAGTCACAATCAAACTGGATCCTTAATTCTTGCAAATTGTTGTGTGAGCCAAGTAGTGGATTTGCATAGGGTTTAGTACACAAAGCTCCCAGATCGTAGGGAGAGTGCTAGAGGAAAGGAGAAAATGTTTTGAGCTTCTTGTTGCATAGTAGTCACTTTTGTCCAGTACTGTCAACATTACTAATATAATGAGCTCAACGTTGGTCAGAAAGAGCCCAGATTTTGGCACAATATCAGAGCTTTTATGGGCCCCCAGAGACTGAGATGTTGTGAAAGTCTGGCAAGTCTCATCTGACAATGATATGCTGTCCTTAAAGTGCCTGTTTGTGTCAGTCTGTGTCAGCTGGTGGAACAAATCCAGTCAGCAGCTCTCTCTTGGTCCTGTCCTTTCATCTGGTGATAAAACAACTGTTGAAGTCTCCAGATGTGTGCCGTGGTGCTGTTCAAGTAAGGAGGAAAAGCAACCAGAGGACAAGAGGACCTTTGATAGATGCTACATTGAGGAGGGGAACGGTCATTCCTGTCTCCTGGGCTCGGGTCCAGGTGAACAAGCGTAGGTGGAGCAGAATGTAAATGTCTGTGCGGGCAGTGCAATGATCTGGATCTGAGCTGATTTGGAGGAGGTGTGTTACAGCAGTTAAATGCAGGACATTTATTTGCTGGGAGCTGACTTTGATCTTGGAACAGGACTACTGTGTGAAATGAATTTTGCTAGGTCTTGGTCCATCTCTAATTGAGTGACTCCTGCATGAGGAGATGGATGAGATTGGAGTGCAGCCTGCATTGCAAGTGTTAGCCTGGGTCCTCTCTTTGGGGGATGCATTTTCTTGGGACTCAGGCTGTGTCAGACAGCAAAACTGGGAGACAATGTCAAGAATTAGGGACCTAGAAACTGAGGGTATGCATAACTTTGACTTGCAAACCCAAGTTTCTCTCCAGAATTTATTTTTTATATCTTGCATCCCCTGGTTTATTTGGCGTAGATCCTTACATTGGTTTCTGGGATTCTAGAAGATCTCTGGTTTTCTAAAGGTAGTATCTCTTCCCACAGACCTATTTAAAAACCCCTTCTACTTTAGGCATCTTGTGCCTCCTGGTATACACAGAGTTTTCTGCTCATGGATATAATAAATGTCTCAGTTAAGGGTTTAGATGGGAACACAGACCTCTAAGGCTATTTCTAGGAAACTTGTGGAATTTTCCAGTACTCCTCTGACCTACACATAATGGCTGTAACACGTGCCACGCAAACCATGTTTACATGGATGACATTTAGGCTGAATGGAAATACTGCCTCTCCATTCAAAAATTAATTTCCCCACCACTTTCCTGCCCACCTGACTCCCTTTGTTGCTCACTTTCCCTCTCTTTGCCTGCTCTTTAGACACTGCGGCAGGATGACAGTTCTGGCTGCCCATGCTGTGGCTATCCCTGCCTTTGTTTTACAGTCGAAACCAGATATGCTCTACACCATCCTAGAAATTATGAGCTTCTCTTTTTTTGAGAGCTCAGGCTGTGCGAAGTACCCACTCTGACCTGAGTCCCTGCAAATCTTTGGGCCCACCACAATACCACCAGTGAGGACTCACAGCAAGGTCATTCCGTGCTTACATTGTCCTCCAGAGAGATCCACATGCCAGCAGAGTTAATTACACTAACAGCCACAGAAATTATATTGGCCCACCACTGGCCTAGTGAGATGAATATCTCCCTTTCTTACTCACAGGGGGATGTTAATGGTATTTTTATTAACTGGTGACCTGTTGACTGCTATTAGAATATAGATTGTATGCATAAACCAGGTCAGGGTACTGAAGATATGATTATAGAGCAATTACTGTGTCAGCCAGTGTGGCTTCTAATCAGAGCTGGCAAAGAGCCTTTGGAAGCCTGAAAACTGTTTTTGGAGTCCAGCAAGAAGAAACGGCTTTGGATCAAAGTGTGTATTGTGCCTTTGCATCTTTCTGGAATTAAATGTCTGATTTTTTTATGATTAGGATGGGCAGTCAAGGCAGAAAGAAATCTTAAGAAGCTCAGCTTTTAGTAGAACACAACTGATTAGGGGAGTTCAAAGTTTGCAAACTTTTTTTTCCCTTTTTATTTTTTTCTCCCTATTCTCCCTTTGTTATTATATGGTTTATGTTTATTTCACTGAGCTGACTGAGGATGCTAATTCTGCTCTTGCCCTTTAAAGTGAACTGCAAGGTCACGTGCCTGAGTGTCTGGAATGTCAGTAAAATTATTACACTAATATGTGCATTTCATTTCATGAGGGCCATAGCTACAGAACCAGGTTTAGAATTGTTTGACATTTGTCAGAATTATTAAAGAGAAAAAAGAATGATAAAATTAAGCTGGCGTGTCAGATGTAGAGCCAGGGTCTTGCTTTCTCTTAGGAGCAGCTATTCCTTTGGAGATTGGATTGAATACCCTGATTCCCAAAGAGTAGCTTTGTTTCACTAACAGCACCACTGATCCTAGTGAAGTGACTGGAATAGGGGGAAGAACCACTTCACATGGACAAGAGCTCAAGGCTCACTTGTGGCTGGACTGGTGCTTGTAACCACTTTTATATTATCTGCATTTATGGGTTAGACAACAAACTGTGTTGAGCTCACCAGAACACCTGTCAAATACACTTAAATTTGATGTTTTGCAGTGGTGGGGATTGGCTTTACTGGAGAGCAGGACACAGCACTATTTGCATATTTATGATTATCCTCTTCCAAAAAAAAAAAAAATCCTAAATCGTTTGAGATTTGAAACACTACGTAATCTTATGGTAATCTGAGGCTGAAACTGGATTTGTAACTCTGGTTCTCTGGTTTATGAAAAGAACATATGTGTTGATATTCAAGAGGAAATGAAATGCTTATAGATTTCACTTGATGATTAATATCTACTATATTGCATAGGAAATAAATTATCTTCACTCTATTTTGGAACTGGAATTTGTCTTAAATAGGAAAATAAAATTTGAATTATGAGTCTGTACCAGGCTCTCTGTTCTGGTATAGTTCAGTTGCATGCAAAAGCTTGAGTGGGAAGGCATGTTTGTATTTTTTCCGTCACATTTTGAATTATCTCTCCAGTTTCCGTTGTTGTCAATGTGGTTAGTCAGTTTTGTGTATTCTAAAAAAATCATCCATTGATCTTTTGAGATTTGCTTCTATTCTATCTGCTTTTTAATGTGTGAATGAAAAGGGCATATTCTGAGGGCATAGCAAGGAGGGAAGGGAAGAGCAAGTGATTAATGTGTTTCCTGGACCAAACGTCTTGTTAAAGTAAAGGGAAAAATGTCCTTTCCCTGCCAATGTGTGGTTCAGTCCACCACACAATGGTGGCAAGTTTTTTTCTTTTTCACCTTAAAGTTTACTTTCCATGTTGTTTCCATAAGAGTGTTTACTTCTTAAAAAAAAAAAAAAGGGAAAGGCCTTTCTTATCGCTATATGGGGGGAGAAAAAACTTGGTGATATGAAATCAGTAATGAGAATGGCACTGGAAAATACTATACATTATTATTTCAGGAGTTGTGATTTTAAGCTGATATGATGATTCTTTGTGTTTTGACTTATTATCTTTTAATACCAAGAATTGCTACTAAGGCAAATTTTCTTTCTTATACAGCTTTTCTCTGACTAACTTCCAGCAGTCTGGCATCTTATTTAATACTCTGTGTGTCATAAACTCCCATTTCAGAGATGACTCTGTTTCCATCAAAGCTGCAGCCGTACTTCACAATTTCACTTATTAACAGCCTACTGAGATAATTGGGTCTGCCCAGCTCATTAAAAATAAAATATTGATGTTTTCTTAGGGTGGATGTAATTATCTTGCCCCCACAGGGAACAGGCAGCATAAAGGGGGGATGGTGTGGTCTAATACGCATCCTGCTATGCACCTGCTTGCTGCTCTGCAGCGAAGGAAATTAGGGATTTCTGGTGCAGTTACAATGGGTGAAGGTTGCAATGCAGAAGAAAATATTTCCTTTCAAGCCTGGACAACAAGATTTTTTTTTTTTTTTTTAATTTCTCCTTTTACTTTTTTTTTTTCAATTTCTCCTTTTACTTTTTTTTTCTTTGANTTTTTCAATTTCTCCTTTTACTTTTTTTTTTCTTTGAACAAACTGGGTCCAACAGGAATGTGTCACAATGCTTCTCTCTGGTGTCCTTTACTGTGCTGTAGTATTCTCTATTGTATACAATTGCTAACACTTAATTCCAGACAGGGATGTCTTCTCAGACTTTGTATAACAATGAGCAGCAAAGGAGCATGTTCTTCTTCACTGCCCCACTTGAAGTTATTCAAGATGAGATTACTGGAGCCAGTTCTACAAGAAAAAACTTATATCCTCAGCTTGTCTTTTCTGAGATTTTTGTTTTACAGCAATTTCTTCAGTGCCCTGTATTTCTCTCTGTAAGGCACTGAATGGGTTGCTCTCAAATACAGCTGTTAGAGGTTATCAAATGTATGATTAGATAGCAAAGACATCAAGCCACCATAGAACCACTGGTGAACTAGGAGTGCTGTTGTCCTCCCATGACCTGAGTCACCCAATTTTCCTTGTCTGACTGTAACTTTGAGATGCTTTAGTGAATGCTCTACTGGCAGTGGGTTTTAATTTCCCATTGGTAAAAATGGATATGGAAGTCTTAAGTATCAGGAAAAAAAAACAGAGCACTTTTTGCTCCCCGTCTCATTCTTTCTGGTTGTTTTAAATGAGTGTTAGAAGACAGACACAAGAGAAAATCTTAAATATCAGAGAGTATTTAAGCAAATTAGATATGCCTGTCTCATTATTCTGTTTTGGGTACATAGGACCTCAGATCTAATTGAAAGTATCCTGTTCCATGTTCTCTGTGGTGTGTTGCAGCTCCTGCTTAATCCTGGCTAGAACTAGATTGAGATACCTCATTGCACCCATTGCAAATGCTCTGAGGGTTCAAGAGCTTGGTAACAGACTGTTGGGTATTCTCACTGTTTTAAAGGCATCCTGAACTTCCTTAGAGCTAGAACCTCACTTTTGGCTTTTGATCTTTTATGCTGGTCCAGAGGATCATTGCTGTGGAGTGGTCTGTTTGGGGGCACTGGTCATTAACTCACTCCCTTGGGCAGGTACAGTGTTAACTATGAGCAGCTGTAGTGTCCTGACAGAATCAGGCATGTAAGGCACTGGAGAAGTTCACCAATGTGTTCTTCTGGAAAGAACAGTAATTACTTCTGAGGGAAATAATCCCACATGGTTTTATAGAAAGTTTCTTTCCAAAAGCCCCCAGTCTGGGGGAAAGTGGCCACTGATGAGTTACAGAGTTTGGTTTTGTTAAGTACTGTTCCTCTGCTCCACCTCCTGTACGTACACCAGCCCTGATCCAGATGACTTTGGCACTAGGAAGAATTGCAATATCCATTTCAGGATGATCTGAGAGGAAACAAACTCCCTGCAGTTTTCAAGCCTGTGGTCTGTGGCCTGGCTGTAGGGTCACCTTAGTTTGTTTCTTTTCCAAGTTGAGCTATTACCAGCTTAAAAGCTGAAAAACTCCTGTTGTGCTCTCTTCTCTAGCAGCAGCATTGCTAAGGGATTTTTCTCTTTCTTAGAAGGGCTCCTATTCTGGTGTGCCACAAATGATGTATCTAGCTCTGCAAAATGGCTGGAGGCAGCATTATAATTTCACAAGTTTTCTTCTGCAGTCAGCTCTGAAGTGCTTCATATGGAGGTTGATGATAGATGTCTCTTGAGCAGGAATTAGGGAAAAATAGACTAAAAAGCAGCAGGGTTTATTCCACTTGTCTTTCAAGACCATGCTGTCTCAGACTTGGCAAAGTTGGGGCCCTCTCACTGTTACTGGGACTGAAAAGTCATCTACTTCCAACATTCCAGTGAACAAAACCTAGAAGATGGCCTTTAAATAGGCCACTTCCTCCTTCAGCAGACAGGGAAAAAATGGTCACGTTTTTGAAAAATCTGGCCATGTTGTGACTATAACTGTCACAGTAGAAATTGCTGGGCCCTGAGCACTTTGGTATCTGGCCTTTGTTTGGATAATGGAAGCTGAGCAGTTTGGAAAAATCTGTCCCTAATTATTGGTGCAGAGCCCTTGAAAATCTGCCCCCGAGCTCTTCTCAAATAAAAATCTGGCCTCATGGGCACAACACTGTCAGAAGCAGAGCCTGGCATAAAGTGCTTCTTATCCTTTTCAGTGATTTTGTCCTCCTGTGAAGTTTCTAATTTATTTTAATTGCTTTAAAACTTTTTAAATGAGGCTATTTAATGGCTAGGATTTTGACTTATGTATCGAAGCTTCAGTGCACTCCGCATTAAATGGCGTGTATTCCGTTATGCCTAAATTCTATTGTTATGCCTGCCCTTTGTGCCGGCTTTTCATTTTCCAGTTTGGGGGTAGTTGCATTTCTAGGGCTCCCATCTGTCATAATTTAGTGTTTCTTCAGCACTTTTTCTCATCTTAGGAAGCCATTCAGCATGTCCAAATATTGCTTTATGCCCACATGGACAATGCTCGCTGTCGTTGGAGACGTCTATTCTGTTTCACAAAGGGAAGCCTTGCGGTACATCTGAGTGCTGACTGAAGGCAAAGATGTCTCTTTGAGCCACTGGGTTGTAAAGAGATGAACTCACTGGCCGTCCTCTCTCAAAGCTTTTCAAGAGCCTGACTGTTCACGGGGGATTCTTTGCATGGACCACAATTGAACCCAGTTCTTCCTGTGATTGCTATTTTGCAGAGGGTAGCACTATGTAAAAGTGGGCATGGAGTTTTGTTGCATTGAAAAAATTATCCCTGTCACCCATTGGTTAGAGCTAAAAGGCTGAATTCACATCTTGTTAATTAAGTCCTCCCGTCCGTGCTTTCAGGTGGGTACCATTCTGGATGGTGTTTCTCCCAGCCCTGTCTCCCATCTGAAGAGGTATTCTTCGCTGCTCTTCTTTGTTAGTGAGCAGCAGCAAGAAAGGTCACTTTGAAAATGCATCTACCCACAAGCGGGGAAGGGGAATGGGGTCAAAGCAAGCAGAGAGGTAAATGTGTAATCCAGAGAGTTAGAACTAGGTCACGAGACCCATCGTACAATGCCAATCTTTGAGAAAGTAGGCAGAGCTCTGTTACAATTGAGCAAGTAGGGGCTTCTGCCTCTGTGTTTCATTAAGAATAGGTCCACTGTTACAATACTAACACAATGCCAAGAGGTGGGGACATCCATTCCAGTGGCTATGACAAGGTTAGTGCGGCCACAGAGATTTTGTATGTTCCCTTGGCAAATTGGGAAATCCCCTTGCCTCGGTTTCCATTTGTAGCACAGAAGTCATAATGCCTCTCTGTCTCATAGAGCCACTCTGAAATTTTTTCAGGTCTTCTATTCACTTGCCTTTGTAAAAGCAAACTCCTTGCACTTGTAAAATCAGCCATGGCTAGAAAGGAGCATTCAAGGGGTCTGTCAACTTTGTGTTGAATATAGTATGATTAGGTTAATTATTAGGGAAGTAGGGTTTCTTAAATATAGATTGTAAACATAGTGAGATCTAAGCTCAGACTTGATTTAACAGGAAAAGTGCCACAGATTGCTTGACTACTGACACGTCTTATTTACTGGCCTGGGTAAGTGAGATTCCAGCACATGTTTCTGCTACTGTAGAAATCAAAGTAATGAGTTTAGCTCTAGGAATATAAGTTGTTACATTCTTCACTTGCAATGCAACTGAAATTTAATCTCAAAAGTTTTAGTGAGAAATCCTTCAGGTTAGAATGACTTGTATTTCCCCTTAATTTGACATTGTTCAAAGACAGACCTGGAAGACTTTCAGGTATGTGTTTGACTTTTAGTGAGGATTTTTCCCATTTTGCACAACTACTGCACCAAGTGTGACAGAAGAGAAGAGGCTCAGTAGGGACTGAGATAACAGGAATTCTCTGAAGCCAGGCAGAGGTGCACTGAAACAGTTGGGGATGACTGAGTGTTGGAAGAAATCTGTATTCCATTAAGTCAGGAGTGCTGTGTGCTTTCTGGAAATGTGGCTGGTAAGAAAAAGGACTGATCTCTGCTATTTCTTACTGAGTATCTGCATCTACTCACTGACATCTGTGCCAAATTTTAAATTAATTTAGCCCTGCTTTGCTCTTCTGTGTGCTAAGTGCTAGGTGGAATTCCGACAGATGGGTTGTCAGCAGCTTAACAGATACACTCACCTCGTTCTGATGCTTTCAATTATTTATTTATTTTAAAGGCACCCCATTTTCTCCTGGCCATTTAAAATACAAACCGATAAATAAGAGTGTCTGAAGGAGCTCTAGAAGGATTATGGATTGTCTCCCAAGAGGCTGACTGACATTTCTGCTCTCTGAAAGTCCCTGCTCAGCTGCCTCTTCAACCAGCAAACCTTGATTCCAGCAGCCATATGATTAAACAACAAAGCATCAGCAAGTACTAAAAATCCCTTCTCTTGGGCCACTCTGCACTGACAGCAAGGGCAGAAACAGAAAATGATGAAACGGGAGCAAGTCTTTTTGGTGCAAAACATGTCTCTTGGTAGCCTATAGAGAGCTGGAAGATGAAATGTTTTCCTTTGTATGATCCTAGCTGGTCTGCTGCTTGCTGTGTCCTAATAGCCTGGATGCTGTTTGTAAGTAGACAGAGGTTTGATTTGTATCCTATGCACCACTGTGTGTGTATGTGAGGTTGTGCAAATAAGGGCTGTTAACTCCATGATTAGACTCGGGTATCCAAACATTACTCCATGTGAAATGATGTTTTACAGAACCTCCTCTGTGAGACATTACCAAACCTTCCCACAGCGTGCTTGCCCCCTTGTTCTCTCTCTGGCAGCCCCCCTCGATGTGGAGCTGCAGACAGCTCTGGTGCTCTGCCTTGGCTTGCACATGCAAGCCAGCTGATGCTCATTTGGGCAACCCCAGGCCTGTCCCAACCCAGGGCCCTGCAGGACTGCCCAGCTGGTCCCTAGAGCAGTGCCAGGCTAACACAGCTATGCTGCTTTTGGGACCTGATAAACATCCCCCTCCAAATAACAGCTGGGGAGGGCGTTCCATGGGACAGGGTGCAGGAATACCTGCTGGAGTTGGTGCTTGATGTGTCTTGTCCCTATGACTTATAGACCTGGTAATGTTGCCAGTTTTAGAGCTTTTTTTCCAAGACTGTTGTTATAGCTGGTATATTTCTTAAAGTCACAGCTCCTGGTGACATGCTATTACATGAAAATCCAGCCTCCTGTTATTTTCTTTTTAAAGGAAGTTTCTAGTCTTTGTGGGTAGACAGTGGAGATTTATATTAAAAGGAATGGGGAGGGTAGAAAGGAATAATTACAATGCGGGTTTGGTTTTTTTTTTAAATCACGTTTTTTAGGCAAGCGTCCTGGATTTGGAGGAAGGGGATAAGTTGTTTGGGTTTTTTTCCAATCTTTAAGGATCTTTTCTAGCAAGGTAGATTTGCCACTTCCATCATATCCCACAAGAGTAATTTCTTCTGTGCTGGCTATATCCTATAGCAACCAAAACCAACAACATGGACATTGTTGTATTTAGACCTTGATGAGACTAGACGACTTCTAGTCACTTCTAGACACTGCTTTTCACTGTCTTCTAAAAGCCTGAATTTTAGTTTTCAAACCCGTACTCTTACTCAGTATGGGAGATAATTCTCAAATCACACTTGAGTTCTGATCCTTTGCTGATGGGAGACAGTTGTAGAATTGACTGAGGAGTTTTTACTCACCAGACTGAGAAAATAAAGCAGCTGTACTCCTTCTCTCTCAAATTTGCCTTTTAATTTTTGTATCTGAATTAAGAAATGCCACCTCCAATAGCCACTGCCATGAGCAAGGAGCATTAATATTGATATTGGAAGGTCCTGCTGCTGTGCAGCAGGGTGATTTAAGGGTCAGAATGATCAGGGATAGTATTGGAGTAAATAAACTCAAGGTCCAATTTGTATTTTTTTTCATCTATCTTCCCTCCTCCCCCCACCCCAGGCAGAATTAATAAAATAATTTAAAAGAGTGGGGAAAGAGTGAAGTGACAGATCCCCTAGGCTGCTGACTCAATTGGTTTGTAACATTTTCTGCCTTGCTGGCTTCTTTCTATCCCTGCTGCCACCTGTCAGGGCAAAGGCAGCGCGACAAAGCCCGATGCGAATAGAGCTGTGCTATCTGGATGGCAGCAAGCCACAGCCTGTCTCTGTCTGGAAGGAAAAAGAGGCTGGATGGCCAAGAGGTTTGGGAGAGTGGCTCACAGGTCTGCAGTAGGGATGGGAAAAAAATATCAGAGCCTGTCCATTGTGCCTCTTTCTCATAAAACTGAATGAGTGGGGCTGATTCTGGGCTTTTTGCTTCCAACAGAAACTTTCATGACTACTGTTAGTACCTTTTCCTGTGAATAAGTCAGAGCTAGTCTTTTAAGCTGCCACAGAGGAGACAGTGATGCTGGCTTTGTTGTTGTCTGTGACCCTGAGTGAGGCACATTGTGCCTCCTCCTCCTGCCTACACTGCTCCCAAATGTGGTCCAAGGCTCGTGTGTGTCATCCATGGGAATGGGTGGGATAGATATTAATGCCAAAGTGGCACTGCGTTTTTGGAGGTGGGCTGTAAAGCTCTGGAGAGTGTGGAGAGTAAGAAGGAGCTCTTTTCCCAAGTACCTTCCTCCAAGGCAGTGGAGGTAGAAGCAGCTGCCCAGTGTGAGTAAGAGGGTCTGTGGAGAGAGGCTGCTGCAGCACAGCTGGCCAGCTGCCCTGGCAGGGAGAGCTGTCAGACCAGCAGCTGTGCTTGCACAGGTCCCCTTGCTGGGGACTCAGCTGAGTCACCCTCCCTCCATGGCAAGCTGGAGAGTGAACTGACAGCAGGACCCTGTAGTACTTTCTTTTTGCAGTTAAGTGTGTGGAAATGGCAGTATAATGAGGTACATTTTTGTAGTTAGCTGCTGGCTTTGTTGCTGGTGACTGATGCCAGCACTGGGATGCTTTGTGTCATTACAAAGGAGCTCCAGCATAGTTGGGGATCCCCACTGTTGCAGTGTGAAGGGATGTCATGCTTGTGAAATAAATACAGCTCAGGTAGAAGAGATAGGTTTTTCCTCACTGAATGCCAGCAGTGCAGTTGCCATTCACATTTTCTTCCCTTGGAATTCAGACTGTTAACCTAAAGTCTTCAAGACAATCATCTTTTCCACAGGCCATCAAACAGCGGTGGCTTGACCAGGCCATCAAACAGCAACAATTGCAAATGGGTTGGGAATGGCAATTCATGAAAGATGCAAATGTGTAGACTCTTTTCTGCAGGAGTGTCCAGTGTGGCATCAAGACTTTATGGAGGGTTTGCCTTTTTGTTTTGTGTTCTTTTTTTTTTGTTTGTTTGTTTTGGTTGGTGTTTTTTTTTTTTGGTTTTTTGTTTGTTTGTTTGTTTGTTTAGAAAGCTGTGTTTACTTCTCTTCTGTCTCTAGCCTCTTCCTTGCCTCTGAAACTTTGTTTTTTTTTTTTGCCCTCCCCACTTAGGACATTTATGTTTCAGATGTTGCTTTTGATGGGATTTTTTTTTTTCCCTTATCCATCTTAGTTTCTTCTGACCCCAATTCTGTTTTTATAATGAGGCCATGCTAATTCGTGCTGAGAGCTTATGAGTTTTTTTTAAGCACAGGAGAGGTCACTGTGAAATGGCTGGGGGTGTTTTTTTCTTCCCATGGCTGCTGTTCAAAAGGTTTGATCAATTTATTTTCCTATCACCATCAAACCATTTCCTGGCTAAATTAAAAGTGGTTCCTTCTGCAAGCATTATGCTAGGGTGGGGGAAGGAAGGAACAAATAAATTGATGGAGGAGATGTGGATAGGAAGACAGTTATGGGGGAAGTTAGGGCTGGACCAGAGAATGTCTGCTGATGCAAATGCCAGCTTTGTTATTCCGTGGCTCTGGTGTAACTGGGAAGGTAAAAGCAAATTAAACAGTTACTAGACAGAAGCAATCAGCTGGTACCTTGCAGTGGTCTGTAAGCAGATCTGTCAATTGTCTTTATTATTTGAAAACATGCCTTAAGGGAAGCCCTTTTTTGGGCTGTTTACTTAGTTACATAGAAGGTCCTGTCCCTTAGCAAGAGCCTTATCATTATTATTAGTGGTAATATAATAATAACAGTAATAATGCTGGCAAATATAACTTCCTCCTCAATGAATGCTCTTGGAGACTTTTTAAAATTTTTTATTATTATTATTATTTCTATGAAAAAATCAACCTCCTCATGCTGGGCTCTAATTACCATTTTTATGAGAACTGCATGTTCTTCTATTCATGCAAGAAGATTTGTTTATCAAGGATTTCTATTCCAGTGCTGCTTTTGCAGCATTTATCTCTTCATCCTTAGCAACAAGGGTTGGGGTGGTGAGCTAAATGAAAGGCCTGAGTTACTTGTATGGGTGAAAAGGTGACAGGATCACATTTCCTCATCAGGAGAAAAATCAGAAAGATCAAATTCCTGGTCAAAATAAATTGGTACAGATCCAGTGGAGGCTGTGATTCCATATTGCTTCTTGCCATTGCAAACTTTCACACAAATGGAGAAAAAGAGAGATCAGTTAGTCTCTGTATAATTAAGTATTTTTGCAGACTCAGCAACATCTCTTCTAGATCTGGAGAACAGTTTAGAAAATGAAAAATAAAATCAGCTTTTAGCGACCTTCTAACTTGAAATTTCTTTGCCTTGGTTCATATAAGCAGAGCGGTTCAAACCAAAACCAGAGCAAGATCTCTTCAAAGTGGGTAACCAGAATTGTGCCCTCTTTCAGATGAGAATCTCTACTTGTGCTTTTTGCAGTGACATCTCCATTACTTTGTCACTGCTCAGAGTCACGCTGTGATGTGTTACTGCTCCCAAGTCTGCCTGCTCCACTGTTCTTTCCAGCTAACGAGCTCCCCACTTGCATGAGAAACTTTTGCTGTATTGCCTGTCATTGCACTTTGTGCTTTTCTCATTTCTGTTTGACCAGTCCTCAAGGTGAGGCAGATCTTTGTTTATTCATCTCCCTCTTTCTACATTGACAGTGTTTTTCTGTGTGTCATCAGTCCACTTCAAAAGTAGACTCTTATGTTAAGATCAATCATGAAAATATTAAATAAAATTGTTCTCACTCCTTAAGAAGCTCTATTAATAAATTTCCCTTTCAGCTTGACCAGTGGAAATATGTTTCATCAATCCCTCTTTGCCTAAAAATTCTTTACTAATGCCATCATCTACATCTTAACTAATAATCAGACACTGTATCCAATGTTTTACTTAAATGGTGATAGATTAGTTATATTAGTCTTTACTGCAATTCTTTTGTTTAAAAATCAGCTAACTGAAAAGGCAATCAGGGTTTTTTTCAGCTTTTGGAAAATCCATAATGCATTTTATATAATTTTCTGCTTGCCTTTATGTCTTTAATTGCTTCTGCATGTATTGCAAATCATTGCATACCACCAGGATCATGTAACTAAATCTGTAGTTGCCCAGATCACCTTTTTTTCCCCTTACTTGTATATTTTAAATGAGGTATTCTGCCATTGTATAATACTCTTCTATATTGACAGATGTACTAAGATTCTTGCAGCTTATCCTGCTATATCCCTTATCAGTTCTTTAAACATTCTGGGGTGAAAGTTCTTTTGTTCCACCTCCTTGAGTACAGTATTATCTCAGAGTTTACTTCCATTTCCTCGTTCCCATTAGCTACACTGCCTTGTCCTACACTCAGTATCACCACTGCTATTAAAAAACATAAAACCAAGTTTTCATTTACCTTTTTAATCTGTGCACAGATTATGTTGCGTCTCTACTTCATGTCCATTGTATAGGATTTCTACTTATTTTTTTCTTTGTTGTCCTGTCACTATATGACCAAAGAGTATTTGTACGTTTTTATAAGTATATTTATTTCCAGGGTTTGCACATTTTTCCTTTTGACAAGTATCACTATATTTGTACACTTCTGGACCATGAAGAGAATAAATTCCTCATTGCCTAGGTCCTTCTTCTGTTCCTGATAGGTCCTCCCATTACACAAACATCATTTTTGTGGGATTTTGTGTTCCTTACTTGGGATGCAGAAACTGCAAAAGAACTGTGTGCTATCATTTAAAGGTGTCATCGTGTGATCAGAGAGAACATGCAAGGTTTGCATAATCAATACCCAAGTGCATTAGAAAAAAATAAAATCTCACCATTTCATGTCCTCCAGATCATGTGTTTTAAAAAGAGGCTGTAAACTTCTGTACTTAAATAAGCAAGCTTAATCAATGGGTTCAAATGCAGCCTCTGCATCTGAAATTTTGAGTTTCCAACAAAATCCCCAGCCTTGCATCTTGGACTTGTGTCTGTTTTGAACGCACGTTTGTGGACTCAATAAGGAAGAAAAAAATTTTGCCTCTGGTGCTCCAGTAATGGGTAGGAGAAATTGTCTCATCGTGAATATTACTTCCTGGGACAGATTATAGCTATTGAGGTAGAGAAGAATTAGAAGAGCTCAGGATGCAAACAGGTGAGATCAATCCAGACTTCAGCAATGCTGACACTGTGGCCGGCTTGCTCTCCTTCCATACAAAATGAGAGCAAGCAAGGTGCCTCCCAGATTACTGCTTAGTGAAGATTAGACAAGATGGAGTTTTCTTGGATCTGAGCTTATTTGTATTCATTGGAGTCCTTGACGCCCACCTCAATTCCAGCCACCTAAAAAATGATGGTTACATTTAAGCTTTCCAGCAAATGCCCACAACACAGATCATTATCATCTGAGTGACAGGAGGGAAAGAGTGGACGAGGAGGAGAGGCAGGAATCTGCATCCTTCTGCTGCTGCTGCTGGATTTGCATTGTGCAACACTCTAGTAGATAAGAGGGAGGTATTTTTCCCAATATAAATGCATGTGTCTATCCTAGCAGTGAAAGCAAGGCACCTGTGGTTGCACACAAACATTCACAAATCCACAAACAGTGAATTTAGAAGAGCTCAGAGCTGCCACAGTACCTGCAGCCATTGCCTACACAGACAGTTGTGGCTGTACAAGCATTCATACAGATACCCTCAAGCAACTAAAAATCCCAGACTCCCAGAAAAACTGTATTCTCACGCAGACTTTCTATGGGTTACTCATTAAAAAAGCAAAAGAATACCCAAAGAACAGAAAACAGATTTAGCAACAATAGAGGGCATATATTGGGGAGCTGACCCTTGCACCCCTTGTGGCCCAAGCAGGTTTCCTTTCTGGAATTCTTCATAGCCTGCTATTGTGCTCTTCTGTAACCCTTGGACTCTAGTAACTTGAGGGTTTGGGTTATTTGAGGGTACAGTGTTAGCAGAAGAATTCTGTCTTTTAAGCCAGTGTGTTATCTGAATTTTAAGCTGTGGTGTGAAAAAAATATGCATTTGTGCACAGAGCAATTTGAACCTGCCTGGCCAGGCCAGTTTCTTCTTTCGACCCTCCCCAAGCCCAAAGCCCATGACATACCAAAGTCCAGCAGTAACTATTTTCCTCTCTTTTCCATAGGAGATGAATGATTAGTGTAGGATATTGGTGAAAAAACTCTGTATTCTGGAGCTTGTGAAGCAAATGGGTCAGGTCAAAAAGGGTGGCTGGGTTACCTGTGTGCAAGTATCTAGTGCTGGTTTACACACTCTGGGATATTTGAGATACCACTGAAGGCCAGCACAGATTATACATGGCCTGTGCTATTCAGGACATCCAAGTAGGATGCCCTATGGCCCTTAAGATGGCATCAGCTCCCTATATTTAGGAAACTGAATCACAGCCTACTTGATTCACAGGAAGGTGTATAACAGTTTAGTATTGCATCTCAACAAAACCTGAGTACTCAGCAGTGAAAAATACCTTATAGTGTTAATAGCCAATATCTTTGCTTATACAGAGACAGAACTATAACAGCAATAAAAGCCACACAAACAGACAGGATTCAAAGGCTAATTATCTAAATGCATTTTCCCTTTCTCTTTTGTTTTTATTCCCTGCATTTTTTAACAGCAGAGAGAGCAACTGTGCATATAGCTACTACTGTGACCAGGTTTTGTATCTTCCTGATCTGAGCACGTCAGGGCTTTATAACAATGCTGTTTCATAGTCTCAAGCTTCGGTGCCTGTTTATTTGCTTTGCAAACAATTTTGAGGGGTTTTATTCTCAACCTCATAGGCACTGACTTGTGTGGTTGTAGGAAATTGTAATAAGGGAGTTTTTCAGCTGCCTCTGGTGTAGCAGTGACTACATCACAACAAGTCCATCACTACTTGATGTTAGCATGTTTTGAGGAGGCTGTAGGAAGTTTAGCACATGTGTGTGAAAACATTTAACTGTCTTTTGGTAGTTTTGGTAATGAGAAGTCAAGGGCTAGGCACACAGTGCAGACTTCTTGGCATCACTCATCTCAATTCAGGGGTGCCTTGGCTGACATCAGCTTCCTTTGCTTTTGTGTGACACCAGCCCCTGCAAAAAGTAACCCTAGGATTTTTTGTATGGGAAAAGACAGGCTATAGGGGAAGTTGAACTCTTACACTCCACCAAGCATGGGAACCACTGTATTGCATCTCTGAGAAGTGTTCCTTCTTGAAGAAGAAGGTAACATTTAAGCACAACAGACCTGAAATAGCTGCTCCTGGGGCATCCTCCAAAAGGACTTTTATCCCTTCCACTATGTAATTTCTGATGGAGGAAGGAATTCAAGTCTTTGGAGTGTTGTTTTAATGTAGGTTTCCCAAAGAGCTTCTACTAGATCTCTTAAAACCTTTTTTTCTGTGGTTGCTATCACCTCTGCCCTCTGCCAGTTGGGTGTGTATGGTGGGAGTGAGCATTGTTCACTGTTTCTAAATAGGTTTGTATATACTGAACTGTACACCCAGCTGTGAAACCCGGATTCTGCAGCTCTCTTTTTATTCCAGGAAGTATCTGATTCCACCCCAATGTATTTACCATTTCATAGTAAATTTTTAAAGAAAAATTGATCTAGACTGTCCTAGAAGTACACTTGAACATAATAGGCCTAAAATGTGATGAGCAGAAAACTAAAACGTAGATATTCCAAGATGTGGTTCAGTGGACTTGCCATAGGATAGAGAGGGAGGGAAGAGGACAAAGACACACAATAAGATGATGACAAAAGAAAGCAGGGCTTCTCTTTAGCTGAAGAAGCTTTGGCAGTCATATTTAGTTGGTCATTCTTCATTCAGTCCTCCCTCATAAATAGTAGCACAAGGGAAGTGGGACTGGTCTACAAGTAGGTGGTATTAATTCTTCTTGGAAAACTTCAATTTAGGCTAGCAAACAGCTTGAGGAAAGAGCAGGTTTTCTTCAAAGAGGAGGAAGTGTGCGTGTGTGTAGCTGTATCTCAGGAGTAAAGTGGGCAAGGATCAGAGGTGGGAAGCCAATAACAGGGGCATCATTTTTGGTAAGTGGAAGGTAAAAAGCACCTCTCCTCCACTCAATACATATTGTTCTTTTTAACATCAAGAATGTAATTTTCAATTAAAGATTACTGGCAGCATGAGAGGGCATGGGGAGCAGCAGGGTCATCATGCTGATGTCAGCAGTGGGACTGCCACTACTAATATGTTTTCCCTTGTTAAGGACCTGTTCAAACATACATGGAAATCTGAATCTCTGATTTGACTGCATTTGTTTACATGATGATTCTTCCAGTTCCTGTTCTCTTCACACACACATCTTTGGTTCCAGCAGTGTCAGAGCATCCTGTACTCTTGAATTTACCTATTCAAGCAATATTCCATGGTTAGACCAGAACAGTTATCCCAGCTTGCAATTAGGATAGTCTGCTTAAGGAGCTGGACTAGTGATTTGCCTATGTCTGCATTAGGAATGGTGTAGACCTGTAAGAATAGATTTGTAGAGTTGAAACATCAGGACAAAGGACCTGAATGTAAAAACTTCAAGGGAGTTTGCTTTGAACTAGATCTAGCTTTGAACTGAATGTCCATTAGCAGGTGGAGTACATATGATGTGTATCTTATCTTCAATAGAATAAATCCAGGCTGTGGCCTTCTAGACAGGTCCACAACTGAGACTCAGGGAGTGGGGATAACCTGGCAATTGAATTCATCAACACATTTATGCTCTGAACTGAAACACTAATGTTGACACACCAGAAATCGTCTGCTACCTTTCAAGATGCCCAAGGATGTCCTTCCTGTTTCAGAATAGAGAAGGTCTCCCATAGATCTGATGCCCTATTTGCCATCCTTGTGCAGATACCTCACATGCAGTAAGGGAAATGAAATCACTTCTATGTGGGTAACTGAACCAAGCCTAGAAAGTTGGTCGCAGAATGGTAAAACAGCTCCTTCACATCCTGGGATATCTTCCCTTCAAAAAGTTCCCATCCAACTCAGAATATTCTGTGAAATATCTGTGAGGTATTTAAAAGATACATAGCTAGGGCACTTAGGGACATGGTTTAGTGGAATTTGGTAGTATATAGGTTTATGGTTGGACTGAATGGTCATATAGGTCTTTTCCAAATAAATGCTTCTCTGATTCTATGATTTTAAACTAATGTGACATTAGAGGGCATGTGTTTTACATAAAAGTGGGATCTGGTCATGGATGATACCTGTTTGCAAGAATTAGACATAAGCATTGTTCCCAGTCCATCACTAGCTGCAGCCCCAGTATTGCACCATTTAATCCAGCTGGGTGGGGCACCAGAGCCACACAATAATTTTGCTCCATCTCTTTTTGTGACCAAAACTAGCCACAGAGGGGACACAAAAGGGACTCAGTCTCTCTTCTGAGAACACAGAAAGGACTCCAGCTCTCTTACTTCTTCTTGGTGGCTTTCACGGGAGCTATCCTATCAGGCTTAAATTAGAGGTGGTGTTTGGTTGTGCTTGGATGGCAATATCCCAAAATTGCAGAACTGTTCTTTTACACTGTATTTTCTCGCACTATAATTGCAAACCCCTGTAAAAAGTCATGTTGCTGTAACCTGGTATAACTAATAACTGAAAGGACTGGTTTTTTAGCTGCAGTCTCCTTGCAAAATTCCACCTTAGACCCTTTATTCTCCTTGGACCCTTTTAAAAATACCAAGTAGATACCAAAGTCTTATGCACAATGTCCTGTGCAATTTCCTGCACATCCCCCTCCAAAGAGGGCTGCACTTTAGCAGCAGGTGTGAAAGAAGGCCAGTATTCTACAGGGTATATGTAAATCTTCTGAAGCCTTTGCGATAAAGTGCAGTATAACTGTCTGATGATAATATGGTTTGGAAACATTGTCCTTGCTATATACCTTGTAGTTGGTTGAATGATTTACTGACTAATTATCTGATAGGAGGCAGCAGTAACTTACCCCCAGATCATGTATTAGAAACGTTGATAAAAAGACAGCCGTAACCACCATGGCTCACCATGATACGTACAAGGTGGGGCTCCTGTTCAATTAATAGTATCAGCTAATTTAACCCTGCAGACAGCAAGGTTTCTATAAAAACACTCTGTAGGAAAATGTGGAACCAGTGCTGAATGGAGCAGGGACCTAGTGTCAAAAGATTTGCAAACGACCAAGGTACTTAATGACCACCATCATCTTGATATTTCCAAGGAAGGTTTCCCTTCAGAAATCTCAGGTCACTGAGAGCAGTGGGAAAACTGACACAATGATAACTTACCCCTGGTAGTGTAGTACCAGAATATTTAAACAAACTGGCCACAAACTGGTCCATGAAACCCGATAGGATATTTGCACAATTATTGAGGGAGATAACTGATGTCATCGTGAAGCTACTCACTGATGAACTGATGAAATATGAACTAGATAAGTGGACAGCAGAGTGGATTGAAAACTGGAGACAGCCAGAGAAGGTACAAAAGGCAGTGGGCACAAATTGCAATATAGGAAATTCCATTTAAATGCAAGAAAACCCCCTTTTCTTACTGCAGGGGTGCTCAAACACTGGAATAGGCTGCTTAGAGAGTTATGGAGTCTTCATCCTTGGAGAGAACAATAAAAATTGGACATGGCCATGAGCAGCTGGTTCTAGTTAACCTCACTCTGACCAAAGGGGACAGACTAGATGATCTCCAGTGGCACTTTTCAATCTCAGCAATTGTTCCGTGCATCTGGGTGCTAATGCTTGCCATGACAATGTCTGTGTTAGGTTCACAGCTCAAAAGTAGAAAACAAAGAGCTGCTGGATGGACAGAGGTCAGTAGGTTGAAGAAAAGTAGCCAAGACCTTTACATTTCTTGTAGACATTTCCTTGAACTCATTTTGATGTGTCTGAATAGTATTTCTTGGTTGTTTGCTTTTCCAAACTTCATGAAAGAATTGCCAGTCACAAAACCACTTTATCTTCTGGTAAGGTTTCCTACTCTTGTAAGCACCGAAATTTTTTATTCTTTTTTTTAAGAGTCTCTGCCCTCACTGAAAAAGTCAAAGGCAGAATTGTGTGTTCACAGAATAAAAAAAAATAAGAGAATATATACAAAATGCTGTCTTTCCCATTAAATCTTAAATGAATTAATGTATTTTGACCTGTATGTGTGACACAAATACAGTACAGAGAAAGGATAATGAAGAAAGAAAAACTCTTTCATTTAATGTGGTATAACTTCTTCAGAGGTATTCCATAGATTCACTTGCATGTTGAGATGATTCCCTTGATCTTACTTGGGCAACCTGCTCTTTCATGTTTTAGAATGAAATCTGATGACTCTGCTAAAAACATGAAGGTGTACAGCAGGTATGGTAGAACCAGCACTGCTATGGCAAAAGCTAAAAGTCTAAGTGTAAGTAAGGATATAGTTGGGCTGCAGATTCCTTATCATACAAACGTTGTGTGTTTGAAGAAATTAAAAGGCCACCTTGGTCAACTCTAAAGATGAGTTTTTGACTTTGGCAGTCAAGAGAAAAATAAATGCGCAAGAGTTTCTTTTATCAACAGAGTACATTTGCTGTTAAGCCATTGCAGAACAATAAACTTCCTGTCTAAATAATTGTCTCTTCCCACCACAGCACTTGTATGCTAAAAAGATAGAGGGACTCAAGGTTCTGATAGTAAGTATTGATCTTTTAGTTGAGGTCAACAAGCGGTGATGAGAAGGCAAGACAGAAGGATGGCAAAGTGTAGGCTCTGTTCATATTTTTTCCCAGGAGTGTCCACTTGAAGAAAATAGAGGAAAATGTCCTTGTTTCGTTAGTTCATTGTAAAGATCTTCCTTCTGCAATTGAGACATTTAGCCTCTTGGGAAAGACAGCTAAAGAGAAATCCATTTACCTTTCACATGTTTTTCATAATTTCCCCTGCTACTTTGGTTAATTAATTATCACCACTATTTGTGTTTAAACAAGGGGTCTGTCTCCCTCCCTCTTCCCAAGCCCATCTGCTCCTCCATGACCTTGCTTGTGAAGTCATTGCTGTGCTGATTTTGTGAAAGCACAAACACTACCCCAGCAACAGACAGCTGTGTCGCAAAGACAGGGCTGTGACCTCACAGCAGGAAGGACTGAGCTGGTGGTGGGGGAGAGATTTTCTCCCACAAACACAGAAGCTTTTGATGATAACAGAGAGGAAGGCAAGGCGTTATTATACCCAGAACAAATGATCTTGCTGTTTGACTGCTTCTGCTTTAGAAGTTGTCCATTGCTTTAAATTCTCTTCTTCAAAAAACCTTTTTTAACTTGTATGTTTTTTCATGCAAGGGGACTGGCTTCTCCCTTAGATTTCAGCTCAGAAGATATCTCCAGGAAGGAGTAGGGGGTGGATTTAATCACAGAGGACATGGGACTGAGTTTCTACAAAGCCAGCAAGGTTTCCAGATCCAAATTTTGATTTGTTCAGTTTGGTCGAACAAACCTAAGTCTAAAGAGGCCGTCTCGTTTTTATTCTGTTCATGGATTTCTGTCTTAGTCTACTCCCACCTAAACTGCCTCTCCTCTGAATGAAATCAGGTAGTGCAATCCAGCAATGACAGCTTTCTTTTTATAAACATTTGCATGACTGGATGAGAAGTGGAAATCGGGTCTCATGATCACAAAGCATTTTTAATGTAGATGCAGCAAGGCACATCAAAGCTAAATAACATACAAGTGGTACTTCACAAGCTGTCTGCAGAAGCTGCCTCTGTATGTATTGATTGTGAGGCTACAGAAAATGTATCTTGATCAGTCTGTTACTGTCTTCTTCCTCAGCTGATTGCTTGGTTGTTCCATGAAACACCAGTCTTCAAACCCGCGCACCTCCTTCGTTAGCCAAAAGTAGCCCATGTTTCCAATATAAGGCATTGCTGTTTATTGCCTGAGAACAATTTATAGAGCAGTGTGCTACCATGATAGGCTAATCGGGTCAAAACACCTCTCCCTTTTGGATTTATTCCATGACTAAATCACACTCCTTCAGAGCATGCATGATGGCTCTCCGCTGATACGACCCAGGGCAAAGCATTAACTTATCTGGAGTCCAATTTCTTTGGACATGGAGGTGATAGGGAGGGTGATAGTGCTTACCCTACACCTCGCCTTCACCACATCACACTCAGCCCTGGAGATGGGTGGAACTCAGCAACACGAGGCTACAAACAACAATACTGAATCACACTGAGTGGAAAATATTTCTTCAGGTTTCTTTCTTCCTTATGTTGCCAAACTAGAAAAAAAAAATAATTTCCAGTTTTGCACATTTGTATGTCTAAGTACCAAGCCACCATCTACCTTTTCTGATGGGGTTTTTTTGATACGTGGAGGAAGTAGGAAGGGGGGTGTAAGAAGATGACTGAAGGAAGAGACTTAATTTTCAATTAAGTACTGTTTACAACACTTTGTGGAGTTTAAGGGACCTAGCACAAATATTCAATAGCTGGAGGCTGAATATAAGGAAAAATCAAGTTCTTTGTGTCCCATTGAATGGCCCTCACCCAAGTATTGTTTTATTTCATGTCTGGTTTGTCCTTAACATCCTATCCACCTGCTGCAGACGTTTAGTTTGTGTCCTATTTGATTCCCCCCTTACATCTTATCTGGCTCGCTTCTTGTGTTCTGCTTGATTTTTACCAGAGAATGAGCCATTTCCCATCATTTGCCAGTGTCCTGACCTTCTTTTCTCTGTTGTACACACAGACCTTCCTTTCTACTCTCTCTTGTTTTGTTTGGATATTTGGACCTTTGAACATACATACCAAACCTGCTTCACTCACCTGGATCTGCTAGTGTCCTGCTTTCAGGCAGCTTTTTGTGGTTTGCACTTGCCATATATTTGGTTTTATTGTGGTTTTTTCTTGAAAAAATAATTTTCTTAGAGTCCTGAACCCTACATAGTGTGGAATGATTATTGTTGTCAAATCTGGAGATCCAGCAGCCTCAGATCACTGTCACAGAACAGCTGGAAAGACCCAGAAGAAACTGCCCTTTCTATTTCTTCATGCAGTCTGTCCATTCCTTTGCTCTGGTGTAATATTCCACTAGAGGACCATGGGCACAGCTTGTTTTTGGACAGCAGTAATGCTATATTTAAGTATGCTTTAAAAAAAAAGAAAAAGGGCAAGAAGTTTCTTTAGTTGGTGCGTTCTATCAGAGGCAAGATAATAGAATTTCTAAACCCATTGATTTTATGGCATTAAGAATCTGCTTGATAAGTCAGTCTCTGTATACTGGTGATCACTATCTCCAGCTGTATAAGCAGAACTGTCCCCATTTCATTTTCAATAAGAAATTGAGGGAGACTTAGATGTGCTGGAAAATATGGGGAAAATAAGTAGCATAAAATCTCTGTTCTGTTGAAGTATGGCATAGCTATCTGTTATTAAATACTGGAGGAGTCAGAGAGAAACAGAGTTGGAAGAAGTGTGAGCAAAGAATTCCTAATCTCTGAGTGCCAGGCTGCCCCAGTTGACAGTGCTGAGGGGCACCCACAGGAGCACTTCTTGTTGGGTACTCCAGGGCCAGCCTTCCTAAAGGGAAGCCTCAGAGGGAACAGGGAAGAGAACTTTGCCTAGGAGATTGCTGTGGCTACTCTGAGATGTGTGTGGCTACCCTGGGAGCGACTGCTCTTCAGGAACTGTTGAAGGGAATTGAGGTGAAGGAGAGATCCCAGATCCCTGCAGCCCTATTTATATGAAGTACATACAATATTGTAATATCCCTTAATTCTGGGGGAAAAAAAAAAAAAAGAAAAAAAAGGATTGTACCCACTTTAAGGAGTGTTTGGAAAAGAAGGAGAAGAAATGAGGAAGGTGGAGTCACAGGCAGACCTGTGGTGTTGCCAGGTACCTTGGCCAGATAGATGCACAACATCCCTTTCCAAATGCTGCCTCCCTCCATGAGGCTGTCCAAGTCTGTTTTCTACTTGGCTGGTTGTGCTATTGAGTCCCATTTGGAAGGATTCACATGTGACCTAAGATTGTCCTCTAGATGTCTGACTCTGTCCTCTACAAGATAAATAATGCAAAAACAAACATGCCAAACAGTAACCTTCACTTGTCTCCCTGACACTGCTGGAGGGAGGGAGGAAAGGAAGGAGCAAGCGTGAGCAAGTGAATGAGCAAACTGCATGCAAGGCAGGCAGGAGATGGGCACGGAGAGGAAAAGTGCAGCCAGAGGAACCGTGAGAGCTGCTGGGTTCCCTCTCCACACTGCTGTGCTGTTTCAGACTAGGGTGCCTGTCTGCTGGGGCACTGTCTCTCACACACAAAGCCAGGGAAGCATCCAGCCCTGCTCCCTGGCCAGGGTGCTCAGTGAGCTTTGGCAGCCTCCTGGCCACTTGTGCTCAGCAGGGGCCATGGCTGGTGTCGGGTGAGGGCAGCAGGACTGCACAAATTAAAGCCTTCCCTGTGCCGCTCAGTTTTCTGGTAGCCCCAAGCAAACTGGTTAATGCTGCACACTGCATGATTTCTTCCCTGCGCCCTCCCCCAACACCAGCACCCCCTCAGGCTCCCCCTCCCCCAATCTCTAAAAGTGGAGAAGAGGATCCCTTTTTCCTATTGAATGTACTTATGATGCAAGTATTCATTAATTGCGGATACAGTTGTACGCGGCATGTGTGCTAAAGTGCTATCAGCTTTGTGTGGAAGACAAATGCACGCAGACTTAAATAGCTGAGATTTTTATCTTTCTCCTCACGGAAAATACACAGCAAGTTGTCCCCATCTAGAGCCTTGCCAAGGAAAAAAGGATGTTTTTCCATTTTTTTCTTTCTCTTCCTGAGATACAGTGAGGCAGGGGACTGGCTTGCGTGGTTCTTCCAAAGAGAAGGGCTTCTCCAGTCCAGTTGTGGTATGTTTTTGTCAGGTTTAAAATTGTGATATTTTCTTAATTTGTAGGTAGCAGAAAAGCAGAGGCTTTTTTTATTCTTCTGTTGGTCCCTTGAAACTTCACTGTGGAGGATTCCAGTACAGGGAGTTAAAAGTACAGGTTTTGGTCTAGAGAAAGTATCATTCCTGTGTTTTACTCTAAAATATTCTGCAGCAGAAACCAGGATGGATAGAGCTCTGTGGGTCTCACACAGACAAGTGCAGGGCTCAGCAAACCCTGTGGCGACTGTGCAAGTACCAGGTACCCAGGGAGAGCATGTGTCTAGAGGATCATGGAGTGGTTGGCACAAGCTTGCCTTTCAAATAAAGAGAGTGCAGTGATTCGTTCCCAGAGCCAAGCTGGCAAAGGCCTGAGTCTGATGGATGCATATAGGACACATGGGCCAGTCTCTTACTGCAAAGGGGCCACCTGGACAGATGGTAAAGGCTAGGCCCTAGCTCAGCTTCTGATTAGGGTCCAAGAGCTAGGCAGATAACTCTCTCCAAACCAACTGTGAAGCAGGAGGGAGAGAGGATGGTGTTCAGGGAAATAAGGAGAAGGACTTCAGCCTGAGAATCTTGGCATCCAGGCACTTTTGGAGTTGGGCTGTCCTGCTCCCAGTGGATTTCAAACTGGATGAAGTCCAGGTTTCTGAGCTGATCAGATGTCCTAGATTATGCATAAAATAGGAAACCTTTTGTTTTGAGAAGTGGCGAAGACAAAGCTGCAGGACCAAGAGGGTGAGATTGTTGGCATGCAGGAATGCTGGCTAACTTGCTGCCTTGAAAGTGAGCTGGGTAAGCTTTTGCAGACTGATTCCCTGGGTACTGCTGCCCCTATTCTGCTGAGCTGTGTTTGCCCAGAGCTCAGACAGGGTTCGTTCCAAGCCACCGTCTTTCCACTCCAGACCTGCCTCCCCATCTGCTCACCTGCCGTCCATCACTGCCTCCACTCTGGGATTAATGTTCCTACTCCTGCATTCCAGCAGTCTGACTCCCTCAAGCTTCTGTAGCTTGCTTTCCTGGGGATGAGATCAACTATTCTTCTGTCCTGCTGCTCAGCACACAGCAACTCAGTCTCTGCCATGCTCACACACTCTGTTGCTCACATATACACACAGTCCAGCCTTTTGCTTGCTCACAGCTTTAGGAGAGGCAAGGTTTGCTTCAGCAATGTGGTTATCCTGTGTGTAAGAAATTTGTCGTTCATTTTTATTATTCACTCTGGGTAAGGCAGTTGTACGCAGAGCTTGCAAAAATTTTGTTTGCACCTTTATTAATAGTAGCAGCATTTTGTCTCTGGTGTGTGACAAGGAAGCTCAAGCCATTATTTTAAATTTTTGTTTAAAAAGTAGCAACAGTCACAAAAAATTCACAACAGAATGTCTGTCTTACCTACATAGATCATCATCATCTCCTAGCTATATGCAGAATAGCTCATTTTCCCCTCAGTGTTGTGCCCTGATGGGACTTAGTTCCTAAAGAAATGGGATTTATGATTCACATAGGTTTTTAATATGCCATCAGAATGCTGCTGTGTCTGAAAAGCTATGCTACTTATTTTGGATCCCAGAAGACTTTCTCACCAATATTGACTTGCAGATGAAAGCTGCCATGTGCCTTTAAAATAAAGAAAGATGCTAAGCCTTGTCAGTGCACAGTTGCAGGGCACAGTCTTCCTGCTCTCATGCAGAAATGGTGGTGGCAGGGGATTTACAAGCCTTTTACTCTGGCTAGGAATCCTCAGGGCTCCAATCACTCCTTGAGCAGAGAGGAGCCATTTGTGTGCAGACCTGTGAGCCTGTTCAAAGGGCAGTGTCAGGTGCAGGTTTTATGGTCAGCCTTGCTCCAAACCCACCAAGGTACAAATGAGGAAATTAAGACTGTTGCTCTGATTGACAGGGATTTTTCTGTTGTGTGGGACCTGCTTCCTGAGCCTTGTCCCCATGTGTTCTGGCAGCTGTGGTTCTCCCCATGCATCAGGCTGTGCTTACAGCATGCAGAGCACAAGCCCGTGTTTCTGGTGTTTGCAGCTATGCGGTGGGTGTGTTGTGCTAGGCTTTTGCTGAGTGTGCTGGAGTAAATACTAAGGGCTCAGTCTCTTGATTAAATGATCATGAATTTACTGTTGGCTTTGTTTTCTTGTTCTTCTTGTGTATAGTTGTGGCTGTATTCACACAACTAGAGAGAAATTTTAGAGATAATAAGTGAGTCTTTGAAGAAGAAATGTAAACAATAGTTAAGTTTAGAGACAGTGTCCTTGGAACTGCGTTAGCTGAAGCCACCAATGGAGTCAGATAAATTACCATAAGACCAATCAGCTAATGGCAGCTATCAGTATTATAAAAGGAGTGTGTTTCAAATAAACTCTCTCTTCATATTGTCACAGTTGGCCGGTGAGTTTCTGTCTCACTCTCTAGCTCGGCTGCAACATATAGTCACAGCAAGTGCTGGGAGGGAGACTAGGGGTGTGCTGTATCAGATGGATCTAAGCCTCATCTTTGGCCTTTGCAATGCTTTAATAATACTCCTTTCCTGCCTCAGAAACAAATCACAACCTAAGCACCCTCTCTGACTTTGCATTAGGTTCAAGACAGATGTTTCTGATAAACTGTTTTCAGAGCACAGGATGGGTTAGAAGCAGCCAAGGTAATTATGGTGGGGGAATACTTGAACTGGGAAGTAGTAAGGAAAGAAAGGAGTCCATGTACATGTGGGATACCTACATGGCTGTGCGAGAGGATGCGAGTGCCTGCTTCTACCTCTGACTGTATGTATGTCATCTGCTTGTGGTAATGAGATTCTGTGGCTTAAGAAGTCATCCAGCACTGCTTGTCTGTGTGTGTTTTCCTGCCCTTGGAGTAGTGACTTGATCCACAGTGGTACTTAAATTGGGCTTCAGTCCTTTGTATTTGCTAAGATCATGCCCACACAGTTACACAACTTCAGGTGATGGCGAAGTACAGCCAACTGATTATCTGTGTCAAAGCTATTTATTTTAGTCTTTCATCTAGTTCTTTTTTTGTTCCCATTGTTGCTGCAAAGTGAAAGATGTATGAGTTTTTCAAGCTGGCTGCAGATAGTTGCTCCAGGACCTTTCTAACAAAGGGTAGAGGCAGGAGAGATTGAAGGGGATGCTATCAGCATCCCTCCTCACAGATGTCTGGCTGCTTGGGCTCAGAGCCAGCTTTGAGACTGTGCAGGTGAGGATAGCCCTGCTTCTTTTGGTGGCCTTGGACAGAGTGCCTCAGAAAACACTGTCAGAGGCTTCTAGAGGACAAGTTTCCTTTGCTGTGGGGGTTGCTTTTAAACTGAACCTTTACCATTCAGCTGCTGCCTGACCTACATCACACACAGAGTGCCTGTCTAGTTCAGGCAGAGCCATGCCTGGCCATGCACGCTGTTAATGCAGACCTCCATCCTGCAGCTGATGTCCCAGCCTGGCTGCAGCCCAGCTCTCTCACCATGGCTTTGCCCAGTTATTGCAGGGCTATGTCTGACCCTAGGTACCCTCACCAGCACTGACTCTGAGCCCCACCTGCTGGCCCATGTCCCAACCAAGCATTAAGCTATCCCAGCCCCTTTTCCAGGATCCTATCTGGCCATCCCAGGGCTATATTGGGCCCTGGGTGCTTTCAAACACACCAGATCTTAAATACCAGTTATATCTTCATGGTGCCTGAATGCAGAGCTGTCAGGGCGTAAGATGCGCATTAATGCTGGAACAGAATAAAAAACCTCATAAATGTCTGATTACATAGAACAGTTTGGGTTGGCAGGGACCTTTATAGACCATCTAGTTCAACTCCCCTGCAATAGGTAGAGATATCTTCAACTAGATCAGGCTGCTCAGAGTCCCAACCTGACCTTGAGTGTTTCCAGGGATGAGACATCCACCACATCTCTGGGCAGCCCGTTCTAGTGTTTTACCACCCATATTGTGAAAAAAATTCTTCCTCTGGGGCTTCATGGAAGCTGTGACACAGGACCTACCTACCTACTTACACAGGCTCTGCACTCCCATCTCCCAGGCTACCTCTTTCATAGGGCATCAGACCTTTGTCTTAAGTCTGAGTTATCACAGATAAGAGTTTTAGTTCATCAAAATAAAGAAAACTGTTTTGGTCAATGCTAGCCATGATTATGCAGCTGAGCACAAGCAGTACAAACAAAACAAAACATATTTTTGCTATGCATAGCTTTTCATTCCAGATTAAAGCAAACAACCAGAAAGAATATTGGTCTCCCATGAGAGAGCAATGTATTGGTGAATCTTCTGTAAGAAGATGCAGCAACTTTGAGAATAAAATGGCCGCTGGGGAGAATTTTTGAAACAGATTTAAAGGGGGAAAATGCAGGAAGCAAAGAAGCAAGAATTTCATGCTGCTTCTACCGTAATAATAACAATAACACTTTGCCCAGTGCGTATGCTTTACTGCTCACTGTAGCCAAGGGCAAAATTCCCTGCCCACCAAACAAAATCAGCAAAAGGCAAGACTGGCTTTGCAGGCAGGAAAACTTCACGGGTGCATCCATCAAATCCTGCAATGGGACCAGTGAAGCACACAAGCTGCAAGGCATCAGTAATGAGAACTGGAGAATAGAAAGCCCTCAGCAGTACAGGCTCAATAATTAATCAAAGCTGAAAATCTTTCTAACGAAGGCAGCAGCCCCAGCAAAGCAGAGAGAGAGTGTTTAAGGAGTTAGGGGTCTGAACAAGAAAGGAGGACATCTCAAAAAACAAGTTAGCAAGGGATGGGGCAAGAATTGCCACAGCATTTCCCTTCTTCAGGTTCTAAGGAATGCACTGAAGCCAACAGATGGAATAGCAACAGATGGAATTATTTATTCTTGCTTTTTCTGTGATCTGATTTGTCTAAGTGTCTCTAGCAGTGGCCAGCTACTCTAAGAAGAAAGAGGTCATTTTACAGAAGAAAATCTCCTGCTCTGGGAGACTGCATCCTGGAGATTCTTCTAGTTTTCAGGGTGACACCATAAATGAGTTTCTCAAAGTTCCTGTTCTAGTGTGTAAAGTTGTCTGGCAAAATTCCCAGATGAGTCTCAAGGCTTACTTAATTACGAATCAAAGGCTTAATGTAATACCTTGTGCTTCTGCTCCTTTCAAATTGAGGACCTCAGGTTGCTTCTTACACCAGAGGGAGGAAGTGATTCATATACCGTTGGTTGTAAATGGCAGATGTGCTGCAGCACCTGGCAGATGTGAAATAAGGGCCTTGTGATCCTGGCTATTGTGCACATTGTGAGCCACAGGGTTTCCAAGGCCATGGAAAAGCACACTGTTAGTCACAGCAGAGTTTTGACTAAGCACTTGAAATCTTCTGTCCTGAGACTTGAGGCTTCTTTTAATGTATAGGGCAAGAGAGAACGAACCTGACTTCTGTGAAGAAAGCTACTAAGTCCAGTGGGTGTGTTGACAAGAACACTTTTCCTGTGATGATGAGAAATACTTGTCCAGGTGCCTGAGTTGCCTGCACATTCATGGCTTTGTCACAGGTGTACCATGGGGACCGGGGTTTCCCTGTCTGGAAGTGAGCCCTTATAACTGAAGAAGGGCCCATTGGTTGAGGACTTGGCAGCAGACCTGCTCAGGGAAACCGCTATCGAGGGACACATTGCCATTATCTGCCTCTGTCTTCTCCATCTGTCCCCTGGATGCATGGCCTATTTCAAAGGCTTTGATCTGATGTTCACATTCCTGGGAGAGCTACTAACTTCTCTGTGAGGCTGTATCACTTCCGTGTGCAGCTCCATTAAATGCTTGATCAGGTAGAGTGACGCAGATGACACAGCATTCCCAGTGACTTGGATCTGTATATTGGAGTTCTCTGGTGCATGAAGAAAAGGGTACTAAATACTTGCTCTGTCAAAGAGGGTACCTGTATCCTTGTATGACCTCCCTATGGGAGTGAAAGCACAAACTAAAAGCACCTTTCTCTTGCTCTTATGCCTTTCACCTGAAAAAAAAAGCATATTTTTCCTTCCTATAAGAAGAAAATATACTTGTTGTTTACGCTTAGGGGAAGCATGCAAATAAAAGCAGGGATAGGACTGAATTAGAACTGATAGATAAAATGGATTAGCTAGATAGATGGAAACCAAATTAGCTGTGAAGCTAGTGCCAAATAGAATAGAAAATCATTTCCACCCAATAGCCAGCTGAAAGATTTAGCAAGACAAGAAGGAAATAATCAAGATTTCCTAATTGCCAAGTAACCTCTCTGCCTTTCTTTTACTCTCTTTCTCTCCTGATACAATCTGTCTTGGATTCCTCTATTAAAATGGAGGAAAACATCTTTTGATCTGGTCTGCAATGTGAACTCTAAGATAGGCTCAAAGAAACCCCTTCTGCAAGAAAGGCTGTTTGTCTAAAGCTCTCTCTAATGCACCATGCAGCCACCTCATGAGGTTTTTGGCTAAAGGAAATAGAACATGCTAACAACTGCTATGTGTGCTCTTCCCTTCTGGCTTGCCTCTGTAATCTGGCATCATGTACAAAGTTTGATATGTGAATGGTTGGTGAAGAGCTCAGTAAATAGTGGGGATACATACAGAAGAAGTTCTTCTCTTCCATGAATTGCTGATAATCTCTTCCTAGGGGAATGTAAAGGAAGAGCTTTGGAGAGCAGAAAAGCAGCTTTGTAATTAGTGGAGACCCCTGGCCACACTGAAAAATAGTGTTCAATAGCAGCATTCTTGCAGAAAACAAAATTTATTATAGGAATTGCAGTGATGGAAATCTTTTCCTACAGGCCTGGCAAAATGGGTCTAACTTGTCCTTTCTATTATTTCTAAAGGACTTACAGATATGTAAAGCCTATAATACAACCTGTTGGAAAAAGCATCAATTAAAGAACTATGTGTGTCAGGAGACACAGGAGAGTGCTTTGATTTTCCTGCAGATGACTTGTTCAAACCTGGAGTGGGAAAAAATTGCTGGAGGTGACTATCAGAAGTGAGCTTTGTTTTCTTCTCAGACTATATTGACAGTTACTGATAAGGTCCCTCAGAAGCAGGCTCTCTAGATTCCTACAACCTGAAAATACACTGGGTGAAGCTAATGGATATCAGGCACCGAAGTAGGACCTGGGTGCCCATACATTTTCCATAATCTGAGCGCTTCTTTTCCTCCCAGCCTGTGAGGTGGGGAGACAGCGCCTGTCTTATGGTCACTTTTCAACAGTTTGAAGAGTGCAACCAGAAGCCAGTCTTGGTTGCCACATGCTGAGGAGAACTGTGGGGAGTGGGTAGCAGCTGATACGGGCAGGTTTGCTGCCGTTTCCAGCTGTGATGGGATGACCAACTGCCTGCCCTTCCCAGAGGAGTCAACTCTGGCTAGTGGCTCTCAGCTGGAGGAGGGAGTGAGTTTGGAGATCTTGCTGGGATTGTCTGTAAACATGCAATGTTATTTTTGACTAACTGACTGTTTTCTGTGAAGTAGGAAAGAGGGCAAAATGTTATTTAGACTGGTTATTTCCGTTAAATTCCGTTAGGCTGCTACGCTTGCTATTTTCATTTCTTCTCCTAGATTAAAAGGGATAGAAGACTCCCTTGAGAATATCTTGGTTTCATTCAGGGCTGAGATTAGCTTTTGTATTTAAGTCTTCCTTCATTATTGAAAACCAAAAAATTTCCTGAGTTGACAAAAGGCGTGGTGTTGCTAAATGAGGCAAGTAGAAACTTAAAATGGAGATCTCTGTGGTTTAGACCTGAGTGCTTCTGAAAGGCAAGGAGGTAAAGAAAAAGCACTTGAACTTTTCAACGTGGTTGGAGCAAAGATTCTGCTTTAAAAGCTTTCCAGACAGCACTTCTTTAAGTCTTGTCAAAACCTGAGTCTTCAGCCACTTAAGGCAGAGTGGTATCTAAGCAGATGTTTTTTCTGTGGTAGTTGAATTAACGAAGCCTTAGAGGCCTTCACCACATTTGTATGCCAGTTTACAAAACTGTGAGGGTGCTTTTCAGTTCTGTTAAAAACTATAAACGCATTTGCTCCCCACAGCATTTTTGTCAAACAAAGCTAAATGAAGCTTTTAATAATACTGTTGTCCATTGCACTCACGTAACAGGGCTGTGGCATGGGGCAGATGGTGATGAAGTTTTGCTAACAGAAAGAACACTGGAGTCTTGACTTGGTTTCCTTGAAGTGCTGCCCCTCAGCACCTGGCCAGATTTACCAGTGATTTCCTCTCACCACAATTGTTTCTCAGTGCCAAATTTGAAGGGGCCCATGGCATCCTGGTACCTGCAATACCAAGTTTTGGTCAAGCTGTGCACTGGGGCTGTGTGCCACTCCCCCCCAGTGTGAGAGCAGGGAGGTGGGATGGCTGGAATTTGGCCATGCTCACCTTCCCCCATTGCCCTCCAGGACAGAGCCAGGAGAGAGAAGGGCTGCTGCTACTCACAGGGTGTCTGTGTTTCCTGAGTAGAGCAGGTGAGGGAGGGAGCTGTAAATTGTAAAGACAGTCTGTGAACTAGCGTTGTGTGTCTGACAGGAGCCAAAAAGGCCTATTGTTAAAGTAAGTACCTGTTCTGAGAACCTGGTTTAATTTTTGCCCCTCAGGGAGATTGCTTTGAAGGAGAGAAAAGTGCTTTTACAGCAGAGTTGCAAGCAAATCCTTTCCCTTCAGTGCCATTTCCTACTTGTTGAGAAAAGGAGAGCAGTTCTGGGGAAAGGAACATTGAAATCATCTTCTAAATCACTTTGGTTATGGATCTCTTTGGTATTGTGTGAAAACCTGGTGTAAATACACTATTAAGAGCAGACCTGGTTGCACAGGCCGTACATAGCCAAAGTATTCAGATCAAATGGGTATAGTGAAAGCTTTAAATAAGTAGCAGATAAAGGGGGAAAATGCCTATTAAATAAATAACCACACATAGAAAGACACGTACAACGCAAGCAAGGGGAAAAAATCTCATGTGACCCTCATGGGAAATAATAACATTACTGCAGAAGACTAGGCAAAGGAATGAAGCTAATAAATGAGAAATATCTAGTATATCAATTCTATGCCACAGCAGCGAATTGTGCTGTTTTATACTGCAACTAAGGCTCTGTATTTTATTTATTTATCAACATAAAGAATCAAAATAAATATTGAAGATTCAGAAGGGAGGTGTGAGCTGAATCTGTTTCTCCCAAACTATACTAACAGAAATGCAAGGAGAATGGCAAATGCTATGGTCATTAAGACCATTGGATCTGTGGAAGACTTTTTTACTTCATACTTTCTGCCACGCAGTTTGACAGTAATATGAGAAAACCCACCTCAGTTTTGCAGGGTGTAGGTCTGAGTGACATAGTATCAAGGATGAGAAGTTCAGCGGTTCCAAGGTCACCTCTGTAGATCAGAATAACTTGTTTGTATGAGATTTTTTGCTGAAACCCCATTTAGGGCTGATATGTTGTTTTAGCTTGGTCAGGAAACAGTTATAAGTGGCAATATAATGTATCTGGCATCTGATAAGAACACAGAATGAATGCAGTTTGCACAATGCAGAGTCAAAGGAGGCAGCCAAAAAAGTATCAAGAGGATAAAGAAAAAAAAAAAGTAGGAGGTTTTTTTTGTTGTTGTTGTCTTGAACCTTATAGCTTTCTCAAGATTTGTTCTTGTTTTCCTGCTGCAGAGCTCTTGTCACCCACCATTCATGCACATAAAACCACAAGTATATAAATTACATCCACCTAAATGATCACTGAAGGAAATGGCAGCATTTGCCCATCTTAGTGTTTTACAGCTTAGCTTAAATGAAATCCTCAAATTAAGAATGACTATTTAGTTTTAACTCTCCTTTCTTGAGCACATGCATTACAATAAAGCCTTAAAGACAGTATAATAACATATCAATTCTCAAATAACGCAATGTTAAGACATTCATATTTTTCTATGAGCTTTTACAAATGTGTGGGATCTTGCAGCTGTTCAGTATTCTGGCTATTTCAGACAAATGAGCTTAATGAAGGTTGCTTTTGAGAAAAGTATCTGAACAATGCATCATAGATGAAGAGATATTATAATGGCCATTATAGTCAAGAGTGTGTGTATATGCTAATGCATATGGGGGTTTGCAGATAAATGAAAAATGAGCTCATTACAGACACAGGTAAAGTCCTGCTGCTGTTGCTGTCCATACTGCTGCTGGCCTTTGCTTCCAAAAATCTGGCCCTGTAACTTGGCATTGTTCTTCATATATGTATTCCACTGTAATTTTGCTATTGACATTTAATACAATTAAAATGCATTTGGCTTCCCTGGCTTAGCACAGCATTTTATGGCAGAAGACTGCTGTTGAAGAGGCTGAAAAACTGTCTGGGAAGAACTGGCTACTTTCTAAGACTTTTGTTTCTCTTCTGTTTCTAATGTCTCTGGCACTTGTTTGGTTTCAAATTTCATGTATCAACTTTTTACCGACAGAGTTGCTGATCTTCCCCATATTAAACCAGTCCCTTGTCTTATAGTATCATTTGTATTAGTAATGATTATTTGGAAAATATATGGGGTTTCAAGACTTCCTTCTGTTCCTAGTGATGTCATTTTTGCCTCTTCAGGCAAAAATTCTGTGCATTTATACATGTAATTATTGAACTATATCTGTCTAACCTGAAATCACATGCCTTATAACGGGGACTTAAAATGGTCTGTTTTCTGGCAGATTCTGAAGTCTGTTCCTTTTATCAAGAAAATTGTCTTCTGCTTTTTGATGAACTGCATTTTGCTTTTGTTGTGATGGATCTCTCAGTGCTAAAGATTTTATTTTTCTTAAAGAAGTTCAGTAGGACTGGAATGAGTTGGGGTCAGCCAGAACCGAGCATAACACTCCTTGCATAATCCTTTAGTATTTTATATTGTCACCTCAGCTGCCGTATTACCTTTTCTTTCTTGGAAACGGCAGACTTTAAGTTAGATCAACATACACATTCAGAAAATTGTCGTCAAGATAATCAGTTTTTCATGCAATGAGCACAAATTATTTCAGGCTACTTCAAATTTGTCATAGGCTTAGTGGTTGGAACCCATATTATAGAAGGGCTATCCCTCTCACTCCCACTCCTTCTACCCCCTCAATGTTAGGAGGATCAGATACAGGGAACAGAAGCAAGGACAAGTTTTGGATGAAGTTGTATTGATTTGTTGAAAGTAGCAATAAGGGAAAGGTAAGAGATTTTGGAAAGCTGTGAATGTGGATGACGTGGGCAATATGTATTGAGTAGCAGGGTTGAAACTGTGATCCAGGAGGAAAAAAGAAACAGAATATTGCTGGGAATTTTAAAAGAAACAGTGTTGATTTGCTTTGGTTTGGACATATCACTATATTCTATGGATATAAAAACTACAGTTTATTGATACAGTTTGATAACAAGTTGCATGTAAGCCTCAAATTAGTTTGTGCTTCAGCGCAAAAACGTTGGCAAGGTACCACAAAACATACATGTTTAATACAGCTCTCTGCATCTGTTACTCTAGCAAATAGCTGGTGAAATTCTACAGTAATAAATTTCTATTCAGAAGTTTAAAATTTTCAAGGGAAAAAAAAGGAAATCTAAATCTTTTGTTTAAAATATAATGCACAGTGCAGGAAAAATTATTGCAATACATACCTTAAACAGAAGATCTTAAAATCTGTCAATTGTTGCAAGCAAGCCTACCTGAGGGGAAAAAATAAGCACACTGTCAAATATAAAAAAGAAACACATGAAAGGGGAAGCTTACATATGTGAAGTTTTAGGAAAATAAATTTCATATAAATTTGAGAAATCATTTATGGATCTCCATTTCAGGTCTCTGTACAGAGGCTATGAGAAACATTACAACCATGTTGCAGATGGGGTAAATAGAATTGCTTACAATTACAAACTAGATCAGTGGCAGAGCCAAGAGAAGGAGCCAGATTTTCTCTTTCTTCTTTACTTTGAATCCTATGTCAAATTTAGTGAAGATTGTGGCTCTAAAGTTATATTAAATTAGTTGTGTACTCCCTCTCTCCCCTGACCTGTATAAATATAATAGCCCAGACCCTCAGCTGCTAAAATCACTGCAGCTCCATCTGGCCCATTTATGCATGTATACATGCCAGTGGACAAGATTGCAAGTTGTTACCTACTCCCTGCCTAACAAACCTGGCAAAAAAACAAGAGTAATAAGCACATAAAACTGTCATTAAAAAAATTGCCAACTTAGGTCTCAGAGATTTCTCCCTCTGCACCATGATGGTGCAGATAACACACAGTCAAAAATCCCCCACCTAGTACTCTTGTCAATAAAGGAATATTCTCCCAGAATTCTGCAAGCCTACTATAAAATAGCCTATGTACAAATAATAAGATTCTTCTCTATTTTGGGGGAAGGGGGAGAGAGTGAGAAAGAGAGAAATTAGCTGGGCTTTTTGCAGGTAACAGGTTCATAATCTCAGGTCTCTATAACTTTAATAATGGAATTAATGAGAGGCTGAGCACAGCGCATCTACCTGATCTCTCATGTGAAACCAAGAGAATGTCACACACAGCAAAGGGCTGGTCANTTTTTTTTTTTTTTTAATTGGGTGTGGGAAAGCAGAGATATACTTTCTCTAGCCGTAGTGCATGGGATTTGGCAATATTCAGAAGTGTTTTGCCATGTGGGAAATTAAAATTTGCAAGTACAAAATTGCTTATTTAAAAACAAAGAACAGCAACAAAACCCATATTAGTTCAATTAACGGGTCAGTGCAAGGAAGCCAAAATAGATTTTTTATTTGCTAAGGAGCAAGGGACTGGAAAAAGATGCATCTACATAGAGGATATTTCTAATTAACCAATGTGGGCAAAGGCACATGTGGGCAAAGACACTTATTCCACTTAATCCTTGAAGCAACAAAATAGAAAGTAGTCTTTCTCATCTCAAGAATATGTTTGGCAAACGAGCTGGGATGGAGAGAGAAGCTCATGGCATTTCAAGAGTATGTTCTACTCTCTTTTTTTCCACACCTCCCCTTCACACTCTTTGTAATAAAATCTGCCTCAGCCTATAAGCAGGTATTTATTTTTAGGGGGTTTTTAGGACTGGCTTAGCTGTTTGTGGTGAACAGATGGGGATTTGATGTTACATTCTGTTTCAATTGTATTTCAGTGAAATTAATTGCAATAATGATCCACTTTATTGATATAACTCCTGTTTCCAGAAGTATCCTACTGTAAGAACATTAGCATCTAAGGAATTTTTCATTCCTGTATTTAACTACAGGATTAATGCTAAAGATGGTCCTTGAACAAACCCTTGGATTCAGGCAGCTGGATACTTGAGAACTCAAGCAGAACTTCACATCTTACTCTTGGGTCTTTAATTGCTGCCAAACCAGCAGAATTATCAGGTGTCTATTTTGGGTTCAGGCCTCTCATTCTGCCCCTAAAGTTTCTTGCATTTAGGCACCTTTTGTAGGACTCTCCCATCTGATGTAGTCCCCACACCCTCCTCCGTGCTGCACACACTTCCTCGTCTTCCTACACATCAAGAGAATGGAAATCTATTTCAGTTCCCGTTAGGCAGGTAATTAGTTTGATGGCAGATATCAGAAAGGCACTGAGACTAATGTGGCTGCCTCCCAAGCAGCAAGAGGCACGAAGTTCCAGCAAGACCTGTGTTTTATATCCTGCCTTAAAACCAAACAAAGAGAACTGCTTTTTAATTCACCACTTTTATCTCTCTGGGCTTAGTGAATTCTAGTGCTCGTAAAAAGTGAGAGACAGCTCGACAGCTCCTGCAGACTGAAGGTGAGCACGGTGCAGGTTCCACGCGCACACAGCTCCGCTAAATGCACCTCGATTCCCACCCTGTGGCACGTCCTACTCCAACAATTCTGCCTCCGCCACTTCGCCTCACCGGCTCTTCCTTGGCTTTTCTCGTGTGATTTCAGCTTTCCTTTCAGTGTTGTAGGCTTGTACGCCCCCTGATTAGCGACTGAAATTCATGCTGCGCTTCACAGCAGGTTCTGTGAAGGGTCTAGGGCAAAACCTTCTGAATTCATGGTCACTTTTGATAGAAACTGGATAAGGAACTTCAGTTTCCAGATGGGATAATGATTTGCCAGCTGATCTCTGATGGTCCTTTCTAGTTTAGTGTCTTCCTTGGGAGGTGCCCTGATCATTTAGAAATGAAGTAATTGTTACAGCACTCTATTGTGAATTGGAAATCATAGGTGTGGGGCTCTCTGAGCCTGTTTTCTTTGTACTAAATGAGAGTGTGTTATCCAAATGAGAGATTTTTTTTCTTCGGCAGATGTTTTTCCATGCTTTGCTTTCCTTTTTAAAAACACAATGAAACTCTAAAAGCTGCAAAAGGTCAAATGTTTTACTGAGCTTTATTCAAGAAGGAGGAAGAGATCTATCACGAGAGATTGTACAGAGACCCCAGAAATGTCAAATAAGCAGATTATCTGGTTACCAGAATTGGGGCAGCTGGTCCCAGGTGACAGCAGCCCCACAACTTCTTAGCACTGTTTCATCACTTAGCTTCAGGACTCCTTCAACTCTTAAAGTCAGACATAAAAAACCCAAACCAAACTGCTTTTTTGGATCAAAGAGAATTTCAGGGAGAAAATGAAATCATGTCCCTATTTACATCAGAAAGACATAGCCATTGACTTCAAGGGGGCCTGGATTTCACCTGAGAACTACGACTTGTTTGTCTCATTCAGTAATGTGAGGTGACATATTTTGAAAGGCAGGAGAGAAAAGATCATTGCTCGTTAAGGTGTGGGCACAGACTACTTAGGAGATCTACATCTGGTCTGCAGGGTAGATGTGACAGCCACAGATTTTAAACCATGTGGTATGGACTTGTTTACTCTAATTGTAGTGGGAATTATGTCCAAGTGTGGGGCTGTAGTATGGATCCTCGATACAAGAAACAAGAAGGATTTAATAAATACCTACCTCTAACAGAATTTTCCATGCCATGAATCTCCAAGCACTCTATACAGGAGGTAAGCATCATTATCCCCATTAATGGGATTTTCAGATTTTTCCTGCAGGCATTTCTGGTTGGGTAAAGCCAGGTTGACTGTGAGAGAAAGTGACGCTGTTAATGATTGTCTCATGCTTCACGGAGACCTAACTGCCTGATGCTGTAGGCCAAAGTTACAACGTGGGTGGGCCTGGGAGTTGCCTTGCCTTGCCTTGACGTATGTGTAATAAAAACCAAGGAAGGACAAGTCAATGTGATAGTTTCCTGCAGTTCCAGTAGGTTTCTCACAGGGGTTAAGAGTTTCTACGTGCCCCTCCTTTGTCTATGAGATTGTGGTGACAGTTTGGAGTCATTGAAATAATGACTTAGAACAGCAGATTTAATCCTTTTGTATCTTGCCTTGGACCTGTCTGGTTACTTCATGGTGTTGGGCTGGGTTTGTACAGCATAGTGCAGGAGATCCCATTAGCTGAGAGCTGCAGCCCCCTGGTTTGCCTATGCTGTGCTGAGTTTCAGATCTCTCTGCGGGGGACCTCTGTAGTTGTGGACCTCTGGCTGAGTGCTTTGCTGCGTCATGGTGAGCATACTTTGCATCTAGAGGAATTTTTGTGGTTTTTTTCAGGAGTGTTTCAGCTGAGTTAGCCCAAAATATTCTTCCAATTTATTGCCCGGACAGCCACCTAAAAGAAAGTCTTTTCCTCCTCCTGCCAAATATTTCTTCATTCATTTTCCATGCTCAGTCTGTTGATATTTTGTAAATAAGATTGGTTGGCTCTAAGTGGTAGAAATTTTGCTTATTCCTCTGACTTCTCTAAAATTCACAAGGTAAATGTATAAGCCTAGTCCATTTCTCTTGCTATAAATGCAATAGATGTGGGTATGATGCTATATTTTTATATATAAGGCTTTCCTAGACTGAGTTGACTACTCTTAAACATTTCAAAGACCACTGCTGGATCAAGAAGTCCTTGTTAAATGCTTTTTTTTCCCACTATCAACCTTTCATTCTTTGAACATTGGGGAGAAAAAGAAAAAAAACTTGGATATGCTGTGTCTATAAAATTCCAGTAAACTTGGACCTACAGAACTGGTTATTTTGTCCCTTTGGCTGTTACACCTGTACTAACCAAGGTCCAGAACAGCTGTTTGGTGATTTTTAGCTCAAATCTCATATAAATAATATAATTTTATATATATATATAAAATAAAATAGTTATTAATCTTGTGTATGTTTACAGTGTAGCTATTATGGAATGTTAATAGGGTATATAGAAATTATTTCCAAATAGGTTGTCTCCTGCTCTCAGGCCTTCTGTGATACTGGAAAACTCATTTCACTTTTGCACACCAGGTTAGCATTCTGGAGATTTCTCAGTGTTACTAAAATGGGTTGTCCTCATAAACACCTAATACACTGATGTTCTGATGTACACAAATTTCTTGTGAATGTGAATCAGTTTTTCATGTTCTTTGCTTGAGATGTAAAGCAGCCTCCTTTCAAAACCAGTGCTATTCCTGCAGTTAGTAAAAAGGCAAGGGACATAGGCAGGAGATGTGGGCAGGGAAGACAAAATCTTTGTACATGGTTGGCACCAAATGGCAGCCACTGGGGAAGAGTGCAGAGCCTGCCTCAGAAGGACCTCATATCCCTCTGGAGCCTACTGCCTCATATGCCCTCAAGAAGTAGTTAAGGTCAATATTTGCTTTGTACTTTTAAGCAAATGTCTTTGGAGTTTGGTGATTCAGTTTCCCTTGGCTGAGAGCCATGAACACAGCAAAGAACTGTCATTGCTCATCACCATCTAGCTGGTGTCCCTGAGGATCCACTACTGGCCCTGGTGACTGTCTAGTTTGCTATCATGTGAAAATCACTGCTTTCACCAGCCCTGGTTTGCCTGTGGCATCCCCAAAGAGCCACCTCTGCACTCCCCAGTGGAACAGAATTCTTCATGGAAGAATCTTGGTAGCTCCAGGCTCCAAGAACTCTGCTCCCTGCAAACTGCTCGTGGTGTGTTTTTGCTCTACTGAACAGAAAGGATAAAGGAAAAATACACTGAAGAAACCCCTAAGAAGAAAAAGAACAATGACAAAGCAGAGAAGAAATCCCAGCAAAAACCACCTTCCACTTAGTTGGGAGAGAAGAGGGGAAGCCTAAAGCTGCAGCACAAATACTGATTATGTCTGTCAAGGATTTGCTACTGTTGCTAAGTTACTGGTCTCTTTGGAAAACCCTTGAAGTATGGGGTACATTAGGAGCTCATTAGGGTCCCGGGGACTTATGCTAAATGCACAATATGTCTCCACGCTAAACACACTTAAGAAATAACAACAGAAACTTCCTTCCCGAAGTTTAGATACTTTTATTTCTCTGCTCCTCGTTGGTCCTGCATGGCTCCATTTGTTCCTTTATGACAGCTGAGTTGTTTGACTGTATGGAGAGGTTACTCGGAATTGATGGAGATGAGCTCCACTGCACTTGGTAAAGTTTCTGGCTTTTCATGGAACTTACCCTTCAGGGGAACACAGGGAAGGACAAACGCAGATGCATCTCTAATCTGTTCAGAGCGCAAGTTTAATGACACTCCAGGGACTTTGCGTCAAGCCTGTGGCATGAAGAGGTCTGAAATTCAGAAATCCAGGGGTGCAAGCTCCTCTGCAGCGTGTCAGGGTGGGCACTAAGGCCCATTTAACACTGAGTGTCAGAGGCACAGAGCAGAATCCACAGCCCAGAGCTGGCCGCCTAGGTGTGACGGAGGAACCCCAGCACGCTGACAGATGGTGGGAGGACGGATGAGTTGTCCTCAGGGGGAATCTAGGCAGCACGCCTGCATCCAGAGATATCACACATGATCTCTACAGGGAGTTAGTAACATGTCTGGGCTTAACAGAAAATATGTGTATCTGCTGTTTTACATAATATTTAATGAATGATATATTAGTAGCCTCAACAGGATTTTAGCTTTATTTAATGTAATTTATAAATTAAACAGTCCAGACTGGGTGGAGAAAATTAACCAGCAGGCTCACTAGGAACTACTCTGTGGGTCTTAGGAGCAGACAGCAACTCTATTTACATGGATCAAGTTCTATTTAGCTAACTAGGCAGGAGTTAAGTGGAGGAATACTCCTTCACGTTGCAGTCTTAGCCATTTTCATAACTCATCGACCTGGCATCTATGTTTGAATTGGCAGCAAACCTCAGCATGTTGGTTTTGGGAAAAGTTTGAGGGGAGGTGGGGAGCGAAAGAGCTTTGTTTGCCTAGAACAGATGCACAAAGGATCAGGCAGATTAAATGAATGTTAAGTTTATCCTGTAGTAGAAGGACAGTGGGTAGAATAAAACAAAGTGAGCAGCCTCTGTGGAGGCAGTGAGTCAGAATCGACATGCAGCCAGTCCTCAAAGAATAGCACCTCACAATATCTTTAATGAGCATGGGGACAGGGAGTGATTTCCACCACTGCAAAGGAGCAAACTGATGTTTTTTGCAGGGGAATATTCTCTGCAAAACTCAAATGTCTGTAAATGAATGTTCTGCCCTGCCCTGATCGTATGTAAGCCTGAAGCCACATACAATTTTTTCTGTGTGTTGTATGAGGGGGAGTTAAGAAGCCCAAAATGTCATTCATCCACAAGAGTGCATGAAGGATCTGCCTTGGTTAACAACAAGGATAAGAGGGTCTTAAAACTCATTCCTGTCTTGCAGCTTGGTAAGGGTTTTCCCCTGTTGTAGTGTTACACTTTCCTGAAGTAAAATGTCTTTTCTTTTAAAGGTCCTTTCTCTGAAGAGCCTTTGAAGTGGCAGGGGCAGTTTCCACTTATGTATTGATTAAGGCAAACACTCAGGAGAGGAGCCTTTGTGTCCTACCCTGCAAAACAGAAGAGAGTGAGGGGTCAGGCCACATGGCACAGACAAACTTCCATCCACACTACTTAGGTAGTCAGGTTAGCCCCCTCTGTGGGAAGTCGGGTTTTGAAGGTGCTAGTTGGGTGGTGCAGAACTTGGGAAGAAGGAGTTAACTGTTAAATACAGTTTAACAATTAAATACAATGGGTAGGAAGGGCCCAGAGCTTGATTTCAGTCTTTGCTCTGGTTTTCTTTAGAAATAGGAGGCACGGTTTCGGTCCAGTTTTCTCCCTATGTCAAAGGGCTAAAGTGAACATCTCTGGGAACATTTCATGCTCCTGGACCAGGGAAGGACAGTACCTAATTTCCTGTTTTCACTTTGTACGGTTATTTGAAGACATAGAAGCCCAGAGCAGCTATGACCATTCTTGTTAAGTGGAGCAGACACAGAGACTTACACCACCTTCATACTGAGTTTGCTGAATTCCCTGCAGAGGCCAGGGTGCTTTTTCCATACCTGCAGAGAAAAAAAAGAATAGTATTTCTTCCTGAAAACCCACTCATTTTCTTGTTATAGTGCAAAGAAAACTTCCCAACATGAACTAAGCCAACTCAATGTAATATCTGCCCAAACCAGTTTCACTGAAGGAGAATTGAAACACTCCCAGTCAGTTGTGAGTGATCTTAACCATGAAGCCTAATTATTTGATTTTGATGTCAATATTCTTTACTGGCATTCCCTGCTCTTCATGCCAGAAAAAGGCATGAAGGGTCAAGACTTGTCCATAACTGCTGGTTATTGTAGCTTGCAGCAAGCAAATGGAAATTGTGGAGCCTTTCAGATAAGGAGTAGTTTGAATCTCTGTTCTTCAATTTTCAAGCTGTGTTTAACAGCACCTCATTGTTAAATGGCCCAGAATATTTAACCATATTCTGCTGAAAGTCTGCCTTTCCCATGGATCCTTGGTGATGCAGGCCTACACTCCATAAGAAAATCTATTGCATGTCAAGGAGACAAGAGCTGCAGAAAATAACTGGAATATAATGCTTCTATAAATAACACATGGAATTCAGTAGTAGTTGCAGTATTAATTATATGAATAACGAGGTTATAATATTCAACTGGCATCCTTAAAAGTGCCCCTAAATCTGCTGCAGCACTTCCCACGTGCTGCAATGAAGGTTGCTTTTAAATTGGAGCCCTTCACAGAGTTTCAGTCTCATTTGCTACACAGAACACAAGGCTCTGGCTCCCTTGCTTTGCTTATGGGTTTGGGGAGACTAATTAGGCAGTGTTTGAAAAGCCCTTGGAAGATAAGTATTCGCCTTGATAGGGGGTGATAAAGGGGCCTGAAATAGCTGTGGAGGAGGACACAACCTCCCTGTCTACTGATAAGGCGTGATTTCATCAGCATCACAAGGTGTCTGTTCAGCTACATCCCCTTAAAAAGCTGCAACCCCAATTGTGGTGTGCCTTAAAAGCCGGGGTGGCTTTCTTTTCGTGTTTATGTATGTTCCCGTCATGGGCAGCGACAGCAGCAGCCTTGAGCGCTTTGGCTGTAGTGGGGGCTGTAAGAGTGGCTCACTTTGACGAGCATCAAATTCTCCGGGAATTGAAGCCGGCAGCCACCTGGGCGAGCCGCAGCCCTGCGCTGGTGAATGGCTGCTGCCACCTAGCAGCTGTGCCGGGCTCCTGCCTCCCCGGGACAGCCTCTCGCCTCCCGTGCCAGCTCTCCTACCTTGAAGCAAGTTTGTTGACTATTAATTAGTTTCACAGGTGAAGGGCTTTTCTTTTTCCGTTTACATCATCATCACAGCGTGTCGGGCTAAACGCTTTGAGTGGTCCTTGCTGAAAACAGCAGTGCGGAGCTAGGAAGCTGTGTGTGCATCTGTGAATGCTGGCATCTGCGTGTGTTTCTGTGGACATGTGTTTGTGTGTGGGTTTATGTGCACCCGACCTTTTCAGGAATGAGAGGAACTTTTCAGGGGCTCATCCCCATAAGTCATGAGACAACTGCCAAGTCTGATAGGCCAGAGTTCAGAAGAGAGAGAGAGAGATGACTTCTGGATTTGCAGAGGTAGCACAGGATCACAGAAAATTCTGAGGGGAAATAGCTGTGCTGCTAGTTTGACCTTTATAAGAGTAAATGCAGTCTCTGAAGATCAGGCTATCTGACACAGAGTGGACACTTGACCTTCGAGCCAGGGACTGAGAGATGCTGGTGGTGCAGGTGGAAAACATTTAACTGTGTTTTTCAGAAAACTGAATGATTTCTACAAGGGTCCAGTCCCTATTGTTCTAGACACGTCCCAAAAATATGGTCTCTTCTGTAAAATGCTATGGCCAGTGTCAGAGGAGAGAAGAGTTAAAGGGCTTTAAGCTCTTCACAAAAGTATTGAAGTAACTGGGAGTAGAATTAGAAAGTGAAATTCAGGAGTTACCAGTTCATCTGAAAGGCAGAGACTATCCCATTAAAATTTGCATACATATTGACATATGTCTAGGGTAGTATGAACAGTGCATCACCAAAAGTTGTCTTTGTTCCTAGTCTGATGGTCGTAAATGCCATTTTCATTCTGAAATGGCTTGTTCTTTGGAAAGAGAAAGGGCCTGAGGAGATTCATGTCCTGTCTGCCTCTTGTAGTCCTGCTAGATGTGAAGCACTCACCCCATGCTGCCCAAATTTCAAGTGATGGAACAGCAGTGCCACACACTTCTATGCAGGTGCCTGTACCAATGCACTTTCTCAGCATCGCTGGCACACTGTTCACACCTATACATCATACATTTTCACCTCTGTCATCACTGACATTTTGCTTTGCTTTTGTCTTGGCTCTGAGTAGGAAGTAGTGAATAAAAAGTGTTTTACATCCTTCCCACTGGACCTTCCCCTTCTGCTTGTGTTTGTGTGTTGGTCCATCTGTACCCTGTGGATGTAAGCCTTTGCTTCTGTGCTGTGTGGGTGATCATGCAGTCATCCACCTGCACCCCCCTGTGTCTGTAGCAGCTCCTGCTTCCTTCTCTGCATACCTCATGGAAAGGGAAAGCCTCAGCAACAGCAGGAAAAAGGAAATGCTATTCTGTGCTTCTGCTCCATCCTGATTGCTCTCCTCATTTTGCTGCATCACACAGGGTGGGTGGGCAAACTATGCAGCTTCAAAGGTACAGGCTCCTTCAATAAGGAGATTTCTCTACTGCTTTCACACTGAGAACCTGTGCAAGAGGGATTCTGGTTGCACCTGTACTGATGCTGACCAGCTGAATGACAACCACATAGTCTGTAGGTGGTGATCACAAATCCATAATAGAAAAATCTTTTAGTCCAAAAGGCACCTCGATTTGGGGTCTAACTGCTAGTCTGTACCTTTGTGTGCCCACAAATTGCTCAAGCAATAACATGTTTACATTGAATTTCAATTGCTTGGAGTGCCTATCAGCTTGGGGAGTGGAATCCTCCCAGGAAATGAGGGCAGAATGGTATAAGAAATTGCTTGTCTGTATCAAACTAATGGCCCATCCAGTCCAGTATTGTGTCCTAACCACTGCCAACGCTGGATGCTTTAGATAGGCCTGTAACAACCCCCTGGTGTGGCCCGTTTTACAATGCTAAATAATAGGGAGACATTGCTTTCTGACCCCAACTTGCCATCATTTTATACCCTGCAGTGGGAAGGCTAATAACCCATATGGTTTTTATTTTAGCAAGCCTAGCTGCAGATGCTATTCTTGTAAGGTCTAATCCTTTTCTGAATCTTGCTAATCTGTTTTCCTCTATAATATCCTCTGGCAACAAGTTTCACAGGTTAATTATACGTTGATTGCACAGTCTTTCCAATCACAGACACAGTTCTGTTGTACCTCATCTTATCCATGTGTTTTTAAGTCTCTTTCAGCCACCAGAAGTGCCTGCAAATTTATTTCTGCAGGAAAATAATGAAACAAACTTACTTTATACTCAATTCTGCATGCATAGGCCTTGAGTTACTGATATTATCTCAGTTTCCTTTGAATTCAGAGCATGTTTCTCTCCAAGTAATCTATCCAGTATAGCTATAAAGAACCTTTCCCTGAGGTTCTGCCCTATAGCTCATGCCTCTAAAATTCCTTCTCCCAAGCTGTCTATAGCATACCCATTCCCAAGTCTGCGGTATGTCATCTAGACAGGCTACAGCCAAATAATGCCATTATGTGCTTGTATCCCTCATGTCTTGCTTCCTGATCTTCACAACTCACCTTTGATGAGAACTAGACAAATTAGAGAGATGGGCAACCACCAACCATATGAAGTTCAACAAGGGCAAGTGCCAGATTCTGCACCTGAAGTGGGGCAACCCTGGTTCTGTGTACAGACTGGGGAACAAGAGAACGGAGAGAAGCCCTGTGGAAAGGGACCTGGGGGTTCTGGTCCATGGCAAGTGGAATATGAGACAGCAGTGCCCAATCAGCCAGGAGGGCCATCTGTTTCCTGGGGGCCACCAGGCACAGCATCGCAGCTGGGCAAGGGAGGAGATTGTCCCACTCTGCTCTGCACTGAGGCAGCCTCATCTCAGGTGCTGGGGGCAGTTTTGGGTGCCACAATATAAGAAAGACATTAAGGTATTAGAGAGTGTCCAAAGGAGGACCACAAGGTTCTGGAGGGGAAGCCTAGTGAGGAGAGGCTGAGGTCACTCGGTCTGTTCAGTCTGGACAAGAGGAGACTGAGGGAGACCTCATCGCTGTTATGATTTCCTCTAGAGTGAGAGGAAGAGGAGAGACAGGTATGAGCTCTTCACTCTCATGACCAGTTACAGTACTCGAGGACATGGCATGAAACTCAGTCAGGAAAAGTTTACATTGGATATTGGAAAAAAGTTATTCACCCAGCAGGTGAACAGGCATTGGAACAGGCTCCCCAGGGAAGTGGGCACAGCACCAAGCCTGACATCGTTCAAGAAGTGCTTGGACAACACTCTCAGGCACATGGTGTGGCTCTTGGGGTGTCCTGTCCAGGACCAAGAATGTTGTTGGAATCCAGGGCATNTAAGAGAAGAATAAACAACAAACTGAAGAAAATCAGTAAGTCTCGCTCGTCCTTCATCCCTGGCAAAGAACTCACGGAGGGAACCTCCTTCAAGGGCCCTGGGGGTAGGTTCCCAGCAGGTTGTGGGGGAAACAGCAAAAGCCTCTCACAAATGTGACTTCAGCGATCCTGATAGGTCTCTTCCGACTCAGTATATTCTATAATTCTTTGATACTAGGACCTTTTGCACCCTCAGGGGACAAACAGCTGCCACCAACCAGCCCACCTTCCCTTGTGGTACCATTGTCCTTCAGAGAAAGCTGGTGACTGCTCCAAAGAGAATAAGTAATGTCAACAGCACATTTTCCAGGGGGGCAGGAAGGATTCTCTGAAGTATGTATGTCTTCTCTGTGCTCAGGTACAGTGCTTTTTTCTACACGCTCTCGATCTCCTGCCTGTGCTCTGTCCGCAAAACTCTCTTGAATCCCTGACTGATGTGCCATATTTGCTGTATGAGCTGCAGAACTGTGCATGAGTGCTGCACTGTTGGCATTTGTACTCTTCCTCTGTTCATGCTGCCCAGATGAACATATAGCAGAAGATGAAGGGCACTTTTAATCTCCCACATTAGTTTCAGCCAGCGCAGCACAGCTAGCCAACATGGTGTGGTCTTGCACCCAACCCATCCAAAAAGGCATTGGATTCTCAGTCTGGTTTTTTTCAGGCTGTATGCCTCTGAAACTGCAATTTTTCTAATTTAAATGGTGGTTGCCATGATTCTCTATTCCTGATGTCCTGATTTTGGCTCTAGGATCTTTCTGGTTTTTACACCTGTCTGCAGTTAGCCATTCCATGTCATCATGTTAGTCCTGATCCAATGGGAGCATAAGCAAGCTGTGTCTCTAAGTACATAGTCTATACAATTCCCAAGCATATCCAGTGTCTGCAGGGGAAGACAGGCTGCTACTGAATCTTGCTACCTCCTTCTTGCCTGTTCCCAGCAGTGCTTGTGGTTGTGTGAGGATTGTGAGGTTGTGTTGGAGTGTGTGTCCACTTCATGACTCTTTACATACTGATTGCACTTGTCAGGACAGGTAATTGTTTAAAATCTCAGCATAACAGAATGGGAAAGTGAGGCAGAGGGAAGTATAATGACTTGCCCAAGGTCATCTTGTTTCTCAGCCTAACATCCAGCTCTTCTCTTCTTGTCACTTATCTCAACCACAGGGCCAGTGTTCTTCCTGACATGCAATTGAAATGCTGCTGTGACTCCCACGCTTCTCTTAAATGGCTGCTCTATAAATAAAGTTTCAATTGAAAATAGCACATTTGAAAACTGCTACTATATAATCATACATATATATATATTATTGTGAGCTTTTAATTCATCACAGAGAAGCCCCCCTTAAATGTCAGCCACCTTAGCCATTCCCAGTCTCTTCATGGTCTAGAGAGGAAGAGCACACACCTAACAAGAGCCAAATTAAACATGCTGGTAACAAAGAAGGTATAGAGAGCAATCCCTGAGCTCTTGATGCCTCCTTTAGTACAGGGTGGAAAGGTAATTTTTCCAAACCTAACAAAGATATCTGCCCTGTAACACACGGGAGCAGACGCATGAGGAAGTGCCTCCAGCAAGAACTCTCAACGTCTGTGTGTAAGCAGGAAAAAGTAGGACTGAGTGGGGGTAGGTTCACTATTTTAAGTTGCATCTTGAAGTGTCTGTTGAAGTCCCTCCCTTCAGATTTCTTCCTAAAATATTGATATCTTTTCTGCCAGAAATTTTCCTTCCTTTCTATTCTGTGTCCAAAAATCCAAGCCTAACTACAATTATAAAATATATTTGAAATTTGAAAAGAAATACATTATTGCATTGAGAGATACAAAGTGGGATGGAAGCAGGAAGAGTAGCAGCAATAAAGTTTAAGCTAGTCCTTCCAGCTTCCATTTTTTTCTCTGCCTCTTTCAATGTTGAATGGACACCAGCCTCATGTCCCCATCTCCAGCACTGTCACACTGTTACGTGATGGCTTTGGAGTGTATTGGAGTCATGCAAGTGAAGGGCTTGTGATCCTGGGATTGGGGGAGAGGGGCAGAAACTGCTTTTGTAAGCTTGTTGACAGAGACACCAAGGGATTCACACTTCTCTTTTCCCTCTGGTAATGAACTCCTGCAGAGAATGTACCAAGAGAAATGCCTTTCTTCAATCCATCTGTGCAGGGAGGGTTTTATGGAGCCCTCCCTGTGTCTGTGAAACAAGGAATTTAAAAGCTTCTTCCCAGAAGTCTAACCCCTCAGAAATAACACTGGCATTGCAAAAGAAGGTGGCCACCTGGTTCTCTGGCTGCCTGCTGTCAGGCAGCAAGGCCTAATGAACCTCTCGGGGGAACATCCGCAGAGGGAGGATAATGAGTCTAATAGGCACTTTGGTCCCTGGGGTTGGGAGGCATAAACAGCAGCAGGGATGGTGCTTGGGAGGGGGAGAGATGAAAGACTGATGAGCCTTCTCACCATCCTCCCTCTCAGCATTAAGCTTCTCACATATGGTGGCTGGTGGTGTATCAAAGTGGGGACACAAAGTTGGTATAGTGGGACTCGTGCATTCATTTTGGAACAGAACTACTTTTCTTTCCTGCTTGCCCTTTCATTCCAGGTGTTGCCCATGCTGTTGTCTCTGATCTGCTGCTCAGTAGGTCAGTAGGTGTGTCATCAGCTTAAAAGGCACCTCAGCACCTGAGAGCCTGAGAAAGCTCTCCAGAAAGCCAGGGATCGTACATGTTCTGTGTAGTTTGAGGCAAAAACTGCCTCTCTCACATGACTTTGGCTAAGTCCACAGTCACCTTCCTGTCTTGTAAACCAGCAAGAGGAAAGGGACCCAACATAGCACCCAGCATAGGTGTGGCATATCCTTCTCATACCTGGAAATAGATTAGTTACACCTCTAGCCACGACTCAGCTGTGGATTGATGCTGTCCCCAAACCTCGATCCGCCAGCTCAGAATTATAGAGGAAGACTGAGGGCTGTGGATAACGTCACAGTTAATGAGGGTCTCTCCTTCTGTCACTATCTGTAGAAGATGCTTAGAAGAGCTGTACTCAATGGAAATACCCCATCTCATGATTACTAGAGGTCTGCCATTTTCTGGCAAGATTATTTGCTATATTCTAACCTCATACTGCTAAACTACTGTGTTTTGAGACTTACAGAAGGAGCTATTGCTTGCTTTATGTTTTGTCACATTCTACAAAAGGGTGTGATGGTGGTTTATAATCTGTAATGAGTGTGATCAGTCCTGTTTATACCAACAGAGTGATACCAAGAGTGATTGAATAACATGATGATGGATATTGCACAGGGAACTAGAGAACAGCATAAATACTGTGATCCAGGTAAATATCCTGACTTCAAAACACAGTTGTCTAATGTGCAGCATCTGCCACTATCAGACTGAAAATTGCTTCAAGGATTTTGGAAATTAGGTCGTAAGAGGGGGAAAAAATTCCATTTCTTGGTAGAATTGTATTGCCATATGGAATTTGTGAGATACATTGCTTTTTTGCTAGTGGGAAGGATTGGTGGACAAAGTTTGCAATAGAATTTCAGCCCCAAAAGCAACTGAAATGCTAGGAAAGCTAAACCTGGGCAGAAAGCCTTCAGAAACTTTTGAGTAGTCTTTCTCTGTCAAAAATACTTTTAGGTTCTTGCACAGTTTCCTGGGGAAGAGGGAGTTCTAAGTCTCTCTTTGAACAGTCTCCCTCTTGCCCTACAAGAACCTGCAGAAAAGTTCTAATGTAAGGGCAGAAGGGAAATAGTGCTTTGCAGCTGATTTGCTGTCACCTTACCAAACTCCTTTGCTTGTTCTTGTCCCGTGTTCCCACTGTGATGGAAAACGTTTCCTGGGGAATTTTTTGGAGGGTTTGTCTTTAAAAAAATTAAATTCATAATGTGAAGTGAAAAACAATAGTTGTGTACTTTAAGTATTTTTAGTGGTCTCACTGTTCATCCCACACTTGTGTAAGATTAAAATAACCAACTCAGTATAAAACTCAGCTTTGTAGGCAGAATTTCTCCATTTACAAAGCACCAAAGCCTCTTGTTTGTTAACAAGGCTCCTTCATGCCTCCCATTAGTCCCAAGGTTGAACAGAGCATGCTGCAAACAGCTTTCTTCCCCCAGAACAATTAGGAAAGCAATATGAAACACCCTTTATCTTTAAGGAGCCAGATCTTCAGCTTCCATTACCCATTCCCAAGCTAAGGGTTTTTGAACATTTCAGCTGAACTTGAATTTACTGCAGTCTAAGAAATGCTCTTGAGACTACCATGACCTTATGGGTTTGGTATGCTGTAAGAGAAGACACGATCAGTTCTGCAAACAGCTGATCCCTTCTCTGTTCTTTAGCTCATTTTGTTTGGAAAGTGAACTCTCTGCTCATCAAAGAGATCATTGCAGTACTGCTTTCCAGGCATTTTTCTCCCATCCACGTTATAAATTATATTAAAATTATCAACGTTGTAAAGAAAATTGAACTTCTGGCTGTGCATACATAAGGCTTCCTGCATTAGAGTACAGTTGTCAGTAGATGCACAACTGAGTTGCTGCATCCAAATCTCCATAAACTTTTAAGAGGCCTTGGTCTGTGTTTGATCTATAACAAACAATTTCAGCAAGACCAGGCATCTCCTTAGCCACTGCTCAAAATATTCTTCAATAATTCCAAATTATTTGAAAGTGACTGGATAAACAGTGATTTTCAAACTGTTCAGATTGTTACAGATGTAGAATTGGGGTAAATGGGTTTTAAAGAGAATGAGTGCAGAGCTTTAAAGTCTGTGTCACTCTCTTTTGTCACCACAGTTCAAATATTATTACAGAGGTGTCCCAGGGTTCTTCCCAAGGGTCATGTTAAGCTTTGGTGTAAGGATGTACTGTCATCCAGGTAGGCCTTCAGAACTGCTTGGCTCTGCTGAATAGTTTCCTAACAGTTCACTCAAATTCAGCTTTGAGGGTAGGAAAATTTTCAACAGCTCAGAAACTCTAAAAAAGTAAATATGTAATTCTGCAGCAGTATGTGTTGCATGTACATGCAGGTAATATGAAGGAAAGCTGCTTTTATACCCCCTTTTTCTTTGGTTGTTCTTCTTTTCACTCTGTAATTTGATCCTTCCACATAAATAGTCCCCACCTCTTTCTCTATGGGTTACATAAAGGTTGCTTTCGATATTTAAAAAAGTGGTTTATTATATTTATTCATATTTGATTGTTAAAACTTATCTGACATCTAGCTGTAGTCACTAGGGCCATGCAGTCTTTTGCAGTCCTAAAGAAGTATTTGTTAGCAGTTACAAGTTGCCAAGTATCCTAGATCACATAATGTGAACTTCAGTTAATTTACCTGATAAAAGGTGAGCATGCAGACCCAGACATGAAGAGGCTGTTCTGTAGGGTGGAAAGATGCATTAGAGAAGGATGCTAAGTGAAGAAGAGCCTGGCTCACAAGACAGTGTTGATCAAAATAATTAATTGAAGAGATCAGTCTCAAGTAACAACTGGTACTTCAAGAGGAAATGACCCCAGATTGCACCATATGAGTTTTAGATTGGATGTTGGGAGGAATTCCACCACCAGAATGGTGGTCAAGCCCTAGAACAGGCTGCCCAGGGAAGTGGGTGAGTCTCCAACCCTGGAGATATTTTAAAGATTTGTAGATGTGGCATTTAGGGACACAATTTTGTGGTGGGCTTGGCAGTGCTGGGTTAACAGTTGGACTCAATGATTTTAGAAGGTCTTTTTCAATCTAAACAATTCTGGGAATGTATGTCAAATTAGAGCAAATAAAAACATTTGGTCAGATTCTCAGAATTTGAGAGAACTGCGATTTTGGATTTGAGGCCTTATCTGGGTATAAGAACTGGCTGAAAGGCAGGAACCACTTTAAAAAGATTGTATGTTCCAAAATGCCCTTGCCTTGCAGTAGTAATCATGCTCTGTTTATTTGAATTGTCCTGTAGCAGAGAGAACTGGAGAGGGATGTTGGCTGATTGGTTTTCTGCTGCCATAAAATTGCACTTTCTCCAGGCAAAAGGAGGCAGAGTCTTTTTCTGCCTGTCCTCCTGGATTTTCATGTTATACCCATGTGGCGTGATATTTCTGGGTGAATGCACTATCATGTGCTAGCCAAGAAGAGCATGCAATATGTTTCCATATGGATCCATACCAAGGATCAGTTGGCAGGGCTCTGTTCTGAATTTAAGACCAAATGCTTGCATTTGTAAGGACCTTGAAAGAGCTTGAGTCACTATCTTGAAACTTAAGGACATGTGATTTAAGCTTGACCATACATTTGGCTGTAGTATTGAGGAAACATATGATGAGAAAACATGAAGTATATTTATATGGGGAAGGCTAAGTGCATGTTGCAGAATACTGTCTAGATTTTCACGGCTTTTGGAATCCGTGGGCTGAGAAGTTTGTGTGTACTACTAAGCAAGTTGTAGGAGCACAGACTCACTCAAACTGACAACTGTTGGTCCAAGTAACTTGCTGCTGTGCAAATTGAAAAGCTTGTGCTGTACAAGAGAAGCACTGGTACGGGAAATGTGGCTGAGTGATTATGAGCCAGGCCAGGACTCAGGCAACTTGGGCTGTAGTTACAGCTCTGCCATTGACTATCTGGGTGGCCTCCAGCAAGTTATGTCTCTACTAGTAAATCAAATGTACCTTGCAGCATTTTCACGCAGTAAAGCCACCTGGCATGGAATCATATCTGTGGTAGTAAACCACTGGTAATTCCCAAAATAGTGTAGCTTCATGAAGTTTCTACTTACGAATAACCCCTAGATTATCCATGGCTTGGAATTGAAATACAAATTTTAACAGGCCAAGCCTTATGCCAGTGAACTTGCATGCAGTTTATTAACATTACGACATCTGTGCATATTCAAATTTACTAGGACACCACATGCTGTCTCCATGTCTCAACTGACAGTCTGGGACAACATCCAAGCTCCTACTGGGGCAAAAAGGGGGACATGACTACCTCCTCTCTCCTTTTACCATCCTTTGTTTTGATGGGAAGGGGCCTTACTTACATGGCCTGAAGGAGAAGGAAGCTGTGGGCACTCCAGCCAGGTCCCTCACTTAGATTAGGGCAATCAGGGGGCCAGTACAACTTTACAAATTACAGTTCACTACCCTTTTCTGTATCTATAAAATGAAGATAACAGAATTTCCTGACTTAGAAAATACAATATTGAAGTGTTGAGGTTTAGAAGAAATATTAAATAATTGCTGTGTTAGCTAAGCACTGTGTTTTTATCCTTAACTTGCTTCTGGGTTTGAGGAATCATCCCATATGGGCAGGTTATTCTAAACTGTACATGACACGTTTCTCTTACAGTCAGTTGTCCAATGCACAAAGTAATAGGAGGTAGAAGATCTGAGTCTTTCCTTTATCTGAGCTAATACCAGCATGGATGGTGGCCAGATGAACTCTTCACTGATCCCCCATGCCTTGGCCATTGGTAGGGATCGTATGACACTTCTGACCACTGCAGAAAAGCAAGAAGATGTACTGAGGTTGGACTAGATGACCCACTGTGGCCACAAGATAATCCATTCTGTGACTCTGTAATCTGGGAATCTAGGAGATCTTCAAGACCCTGAAATACTTGGATCCTGCCTTGCTACTTATTAGGACAAAAAGGCTTCTTCCATCAGCTGCTCACATATTCATTGTGGGGCAAAAAACCCTAATGTGACAGTCATTCTTGTCTATTACAGATTCTCTGTAGGAGCACAGTGTTCAGGGTATTCAGCATTTATCTGGTGGTGTTTATATTAGAACAGACAAATGAAACAACAAGAGTTCCCTGTGAAAAAGGAATAGTGGTAAATGTCCATTCACTGGCTTTGGCACAGTAGACTTCAGACCCACCAACTGAGACTGTTTATTTTATTTTTGTCTCATCAGCAGGTAGATGGCTTTTGTTTGCAGAGATGTGCTTTGCCTTCCCAATTTTTGAAAAACACCCTGTGCAGAGCTGAAAGAATCTCATTTTGCACTTCAAGATACTTATTATTTGATATTTTCAAATTCAGGTCTTCCTAAAATCTCTTTTGGGTTACGTAGGACTGCGAGAGCAGTGCAGCCTGCTAAGTGAGAGATTGATGTAACTTCCCCAGCTCCTGCACTTTCTGGCTGTCACCCTCACCCCATTTCTACCACACAGATCAAACCCACACATTCCAGTATCTTTCAGAGGCTCTCTGATAAGGCTATACAATGCAGTTGTAAAATACAGCGGCACTACCAAAGTCACAAAAGAGACTTCCACAACCTTCAGAAATCTGGTAAACCTGACTCCTAGAAAGCAGCCACTTTCCCTGATGCTTGAAATCTCATAGATCTGAATATCTATGAATATAAAAGGGAGCTGCAGTAAAATTCAGTGTCTTTTTCTCAAATACACTGCCATACTTTGCAGAACAATCTCCCATATATTATTTAAAGGTAGAATTTTCCCGCAGTAATGGAATGTCTCCCTCTTCAGTTTTGGTGCCTGCTATACTTGTCTCTCCTGGTTCTTTATTGACCTCTGCCAAGGTCTTGACAACACACTGGCATGATAGAGTCTTGTCCTACCTGCCGTTCATTGAGTATTCTGAATGAACTCTCTACTAATTTTTGCCTCCCACTAGAGCTCAGTAGTCCTTGTCCCCTGCCTGTAAAAATGGACCTCAACTAACTCATTAAGACCTATACAGTATGAAGGAGTCAAAGCTCCACTGAAATTAGGGCACAAAGATTGTTGATAACAGAGGAAGTTGTATTTAGGGTACTTCCAGGTAATGCTTTCTCCTTGTGAGTTATGGTCATGATATAAACTATTTGGTTACATCTGAAGAGCTCAGGTATATCTACAATTTCCACAAAAAAATTCCTATCTCTTCCTATTTTCTGCCTTCAAGTCAGTGACATCCTCTTTTTTCCCTGCTTTTTCCTCTAAGTTGTTAAATAAAGGTTTGCATTTCTTACATTAGCATTCTGGCCCCAAAGCTCGCTCTCCATTGTAATCATGTTGTCAGGGAGGTTTGCTGGAATCCCACACCATGTTCTGTTCCAGCCCCAGCTCAGTAATTATGTTTCTTGGTTTTCTTCTGTGTCAAGCAGAACAGTTTTCCTGAGTAAACAGTGCTCTCCCACTCCTGGTTCTTTATCCATACATACCTTGCTTCAAAAAACTTCTTATGAAATCTGCATAAACAGCACATTTTCGGTAGAAATACCTCGGTCAGAATAAATGATCATTTGCATGTTAATAGCTCCATCTCTGTAGGTGGTTGTTAGTTGTTACTGGTCTTGCTTGTTACAATGAATGCAAATCCTTTTTTTAGTCCTAATCTTAATTGCAAAATGATTGTATTTTTCCACAATTCCCTATATTTCAGTAATTTTAATCTATATCAAATATGATTTCTTGACATGCTATCATCTGCTTTGTCTTTTATGCCTAGGCTCTGCACATGTTCCAATAGACTTGCTAATTATCAAAGCAATTTGGGTTTTGAACGGAAAATGGACCCTTAGCCAATTCTTCCCCACCAAACTTTGGTAAAGAACAAAATGAGACTTGAACTTTGAGTCTTGACTCTACTTCAGCCTCTTTGCTCTTCATCCTTCCAGCTGTATCTGACAGTTAAGTGTCTGACCTGGCAAAGTGCTGCTGGCACCATCATTTACACGCTGGGTGAGTGAGGTTGCTGGGGTGGATAGTTCCCTGTCACCATCCTTTCAACAACTGTGGCCTTTACAGCACCAAATACTTGGTGTTTAATGTATGCAGCAACGTAGAGTCTGTGATTTAAAGGGACAGTACTGAAAGAAACAATGTTGTTCCTGATATTGTCGATGAGCCAGACCAGGACTCTGTGGAGGTACATCAGGCAAGATCTTTCCCAAGGCACAGTGCTGTAAGGACACAATTCTAAAAGCATCAGGAAAAGGTAAATGTACATAAATGTGACTCAGGAAAGTCAGAATGCAGAGGGGAAAGCCACCTGAATTAGTTTCTAGGAAATGCTAAGTGAAGAAACATGGCCCTCACCCTAAGCCTCCTAGAGACTTAGCAATTCCTGCTTATCATTCCTGGTTTTAAACATTAACTTTGCAGAACCATAGAGATTCTCTTTGGAGGCATCCTCTTGAGGTTTCTTGCCCAGCATCTTTCTTGGTTGTCCTTTTTGGTTTTGGAAATACCTGAGGGTGCAGTGCAGTAACATGCAGGAAAATGTGAGCTGGTCTGTATAATTTCCTAAGTACTCTCAGCTCTGGAACCATCCTTATGTTTACCACTACTGACTATACCAGATCTGTGCAATGGCAGGTTTGGCCCTCCTCAGCTTGAACAGGAAGAATTGCTCTTTACCATCCGTTCTGTGTATTTGTAGCCCAAAATGACTGCAACAAAAGCCCACTGTAGGTCAGGGGCCTGTTATGACAGGCTTTGTGCATAGTGTCATGAGAGGTGCTTCAGAAAAGAACTTCCTGAAAATAAAGGAAAAGGCTCTGATATGATCTTAGCCAAACCTTGTCTGTGGTCCACTCATTTTGCATTGCACAGAATGCCAGACAACATATTCTGCCTGGAGGAGAAATGTCAAATTATGCAGTACACTCAGATCTCACAAAAGGGTGGAGCATTATTTAATCATTGCAAATTAAAAAGTTTGTGTGACTTCTTGAAATTGGCAGTACCAGGTTCCCAGGATGACATAAATGCACTTTCTGACTGATCTTCCATCCTAAGCTGGAAGCCCTTCTCAGACTGTCTGTCTTTAAAGGTTGAAGGCTTTTCTCCTGAACTCACCATATCCAGGCACTGCAGAGGTGTGTAATTAAGATGTATGTGGGGGTGAAGGATGGGATGTTATGTATTAAAACAACCCTTTCTTTTTGGCTTATAGATCACTGAATTGTAGGAGAATTGGGACTGGTCTTTTCCTGAAGGGTAGGAGATACTTTCTCAGATGCTGTCCCACACCTGCTAAATTGGGTTCATTTGTCTAAGGCAGAGCTTTCCAAAATGCACTCTGGCTTCATTGCTGTTCCAGGGAAAGGCAGCCCTCATAAACAGACAATCTTGTGGCAATCAAAAGATTTTAATGTACGCAGTAGTATGTGCAACTTGTATATTCATTCTGCTTTACTTTTCACAGTGTGAACCTCAAAACAGTCTGCATCTCTCATAGTTTCTTTAAAACAGTAGGAGAGAGGGTCCTTTTTGACAGCAACTTAACCAGTGAGGTAGGGAGGCTATAAGAAAATTAATTTATCCAATATGCTTGCCTGCTCCTCACACTGAAAACCATCATGTTGCACAAAATCCATGAAGGTATTTATTTTCACATGCTACAACATAGCGCTGGCCATCTTTCTTTCTACTGGTGGATGGGATACATGAAGGGAAAAATAAGTCCCCAAGGGGCCAGCAGCAAGAAACTTGAACTTGCAACACCTCCCCAGGCCTCATTACTCACATTGAGGGTGTGGAGTCTTCTCTGCTTGACCTTCCAGTGAAACAGCATGCACACAGCTCCTCTGGTACTGACAGCTGTGAGCTGTCTTCCTTGCACTGCTTGATCCAACCTCCACTTCAAGTGCAGATCACTCAAGTGAGTAGGTAGGACAGCTTTCTGTCCATTGGCTCAAAGGCATAATGGAAATAACATCCATCATGGACATGGGAACTCCAAGCGCCAGGCTTTCCTTAGCTTCTGTTTGCTTGAACCCTATCCTTATCTCTGACAAAAGCAACCCACTTGCAAGGTGATGCTGCCCTTTAAGATCCAGTGTTCTGGAGCTCAAAAGATAAGTGAGTCATAGCAGGAAACTCTCAGACACCAGGAAAGGTTCCCTACCAAGCACAGAATCTTGCAGAGAAGAGGTTCACACTTGTGTTCAGTTTCACGTAGCTGTTGGAAGAAAGAGTTTCCCTTAACATTCTGGGCTATTCCTGTTGTAGCCCAGTTACACCAGTTATGTCTTCAGGATGAGAGGTGACTCCTGTAGAGCTCTTCATCTCCCTCAGTGACCCAGAGGGAATCTGTGTCGATTTTGAGCCTCAAAACTTCAGGAAGTATATGGAGAAACTGGGGAGGGTCTAGTGGAGACAATTACCAAGATAATTGTGGCCTATGGTACATGTCCTGTGAAAACAGATTGAAGCATCTAAGCTTGTTTAGTGTAGAGAAGAGGAGGTTAAAAGGTGAGCTAGAAGCCTATGGCACTTGATGTATAATTTCTAAGAAAGAACCAAATTTTTGTAAGTAGCAGTAGATGGTATAACACCAGCAACAGTCATAAGATTTGGCTTGCGACGTTCAGATGGGACATTAGGAAAGACTTTTCACTGGGAGGGTGATGCAGCAATGGCAGAGGTGTCCTGTGGTTTGTGGAGTCTTCTACTTGGGGGCTTTCCAAGACCATCTTATGTGAGCTAGCATGGGAACAGCCAGATGAACTCATTGGTCTCCTTTGTAGTGAGCAGGGATTGAACCTAGTAGGAGGTGTAGCCTTAGGACTTGCTCTAAAAGCATTTTTATAATTACAGAAAGGTTATTGTAAGTCTTTGTGAGATCATATTTTCCTCCCTTGCCTATGCTTTTTTGGTGATCTTTTTTTGTAGTGCAGCTCTGTCTGCACTACATACATGGGCAGCTATATCTTCAGAGCAGTGCTGCTGTGAGCATTTGTGGGGGTGGGACTGCTGTTGATGGTTCAGTGCAGTTGTTGGGAAAGATTAGAACAGATTGGTACTGTGTGGAGCTGATGTCACAGGCTTTTATCGAATTTACTCATAGTGGGATCTAAAAGTTTTATCAGCGTGAATTTGGGATGGTTGTTTCACTTATGGCTAGGAAAGTAGAAAATGAACAGTGCACGTAAAAACTTCTTTTATTCCTTCCATAAGTCTGTCTCCAAACTTCTGGTACTCACTGAGCATTGTTTCTGCAATTATGGAAGGTAAACTGGAGTGCATATGATGGAAAAGAGGAATAGATCACCACTCCTTTGGAGGGTCCTTATGGAGGAGTGATGAGGCAAGAATGGAGAGGTAAAATAATCACAAAGAAATTATGCTGAGAAGAGATCAATAACCTGAAAATTGCTCGTGTCACTTGATGCCAGAACAGATCTGTTTAAAACCTTTCCCTCTATAGAGGAGTAATCTTGAAATTGACCCATTCTGCCTAGTTTATTCTCTTCATGTTAAAGCAACAATGATATTGTTGAAAAAGCAATGCTGCTTCTTGGTTTTTTTTCAGCAAAAGGGTTGCAGTCAGCTCCTTTTCACACAGATTCCAACAATTAGAGCAGGACTTGGAAAGACCTGCCAGTGATCTCTTCCATAGTATAAACATTAAATACAGCTCTTCCAAATGGGGAATGATCTAACAAATGAGCTCCCCAGAGAGTGATTGCAGGGAACTCTTCCAGAGATTAAGGCAGACAAGCACATAAAAGTGATTATGTTCTGTTACCTTGTGAGGCTTGTGGATAACGCTGGTGTACAGATAGATTGTGACAGAAGAGGCAAATGGATTGGGAGAGGTGGAAATGGAGAACTACAAAAAAATTGTATCATGGAAAGCTGTGAAAGGAGATGGTGGTGTCCTTTCCCCTGGAGGCTGAAGAGGGTTTTTAGAAGAGAAGGGACATAAACTCACCCGTCCACATCGTGTGGAGCCCACACTGAGAGAAATTGCAAGCAGGGAAACTCTTTTTTTAAAAAGGTTTTGGGGAGGTCTTTTTTAAAGGGAGGTTTTGCTTTATAATGTAACTAACTAATTTTCTGCCCTCATCCTCACCAACTTGCTTGTTCCACTAGAAGACACAAGTCCAGCAGAACTTATAAGAGCACAGAAGGATAAGAGCATCCAAGGACACAAGCCAAGTCATGGTGAAGGATTGCCCTGGATTTCCCAGATCAGCTGATGAGATGCCAGGGAGTGTTATTTTAATTCCATAACAATGAATTAGTCCCTGTTCATAGTCTCTTCTCTTCTTTCTCTGGCTCATTTCTTCATGGAAGGATCACTGAAGAGTTACACATATAGATTTTCAGTTATCTGCAGTTCCACCTGTGTGAAATTGCTTGATTTCCTTACATCTGTTTTTCACAAATTTAAATTGATATTTATTTTGTTTATTATAAGACAGCAAGAGGTGGAGTCTGTGCACTACTAAGTGTATAATACTTGCACATGTGTAGCTACTGTTTCTGTATGAGACTGTTTGTTTAAAGCTAGCTGTATCTTGCAGGAATGCTTTTTAGTCATGTTCCTATTTCATCCTTGATTTTTATATAGGTCAATATTTCAGTTGTAGCTTGGTTTGAATTCTGCCAGATTCACATTGTTCTTGTTTAAACAAAGCCTGTAGTTTTCAATTTCACTTGAATTCTCATTAGGAAAACACAAAGCTTTCAGTACTCATTAAAGCCTAATCTAAATAGTGTAAATAGTACCCAACTCAAGAGTCTGCAGGGAATGAGAAGGATGCATTCATGAGTAGGATGATGAGGTCAAGCAGATCAATTAATAGTCCTGGAATTTCCACGTAAACTACTTATGGAAGTATTTTTTAAAAAAGACAGAGTTTACGCTTGGTTTTTTTTTTTTCAGAAAAGACTTGTATACTGAGGAGTTTTACTTGTCTAGTTGCCTACTTTGCTTTCTTAAAATGGTATAGAGGCCAAGGGCCAGATTTCCAGAGGTATTCAGGCATTTCATGATGCAGATAAATACACAGTGAAATACTAAAAACCCCTCCATTGGTTGCTCACCTTTCAATTAAATCAATGAGGATTAGTTAAGCATGTGCCTTTGAGATTAGTGCTTTGTGATTACCCCCATCATTAGGCATCATTTAAGTCTTTTTGAGAGCTTTGTCTGTGCTTCCATTTCCACTCTGCATTTCAGACAATAGCTTTACTTTCCCTTGCTACCCTATTCAGAACATGGGTATGTTATAAATAGGGTCATAGAGAGTCTCTTAAGTGAAAGTGCAATAAAAGCCTCTCTGTAGCAGCTCAGAGAATTTCCTCCTGGGCTTAAGGGTTTTACAGAGTGGAAGAGCAAAGTAGACGATGAGATGACTGAAAAATGAGAAAGGACAAGCGTATTCCAAGCCATCTGTTCCTTTGGAAAATGGAGCCTGTACAGGTTAACACCTGTTTCCATCTACTCAACATGATGCTAAACACATCTTCAATGGTTTTTGACTGAATGACATCCCGGGTGCTGTTTCTGGATACATTGAGACATTAAATTTATGCAAGTACTTAATGCATTTTTCCCTTGCTCCAGCTGCAGGTAAGAGTAGGAACCAGTTGACTTTGCCCAAGCCTTCTGAATGTGGTGGTGTTTGAGAAAACCTGCTCTAATACAGTGGCATCAGACCAGCTTTAACCACACTGGCCCTCTGCAGACTGAAGAGGGCCACTTGTCAGTAGAGTTCCCTAAATGAGAGATTTTCATCACATGAGGCTGAAAAAGGAGTGAGTTGATATCTGAGCAGTGCTCTTTATTAGCAGACATTCTATACTTACTCATAATTTATATATAGATAGATTAAAGATTTAGTAATAGGTTTATAAGTAAAATATATAGAATTCTCAACAGAGAGTGAGGGCAAATAAGAGAAGGCCAGAAACAGGCTGCAGTTCTATCTTAGCTAAAAAGAATGACAAGAACAGGACAAATGATGCAGTGATACATCATAGTTGGTGGCACAATCTACATCTGGTTTCCAGGGCAACTTTTCAAAGCTGGAATAGAACTTTTCACTTTTTAGGTCAGAAAGACCCTTTGCTCAAGTAGAAAAAAAAAATGACATCATCATTCTATTTATACTTACTTAGAGCCACTTGTGAGCCTCTCTCAGAAATGAGTTAACATGGTACAGTATCACAGATCCAAACACCCATGCTTATACTGAAAATTAACCTGGCTGGGTGCATGTGGCTTTGGAAATAAACGATCAGTGTTCTTCTCTGAACATTGCTGTATGGTCCAGAGAGCTGCTGCAAGAGGTACAGTAAGAGTGATGAAGTCCTGCATCAACACAGTTCTGGAAGAAACAGTTGCTATGAACACAGAAATATGAGGGCAGGATTGGAAAAGATTTAGGAAACTTTTTAAAAACACTGTGCCCTCTGATACATTCCAGAGGCCAAAACTGCACTCTTTGGATGCATTTTTTTTTGAGCCAGGAGTAAGTCAGCCCTTCCAGGGCATATCTGGTAGTTTTCAGAAAGAGATTAATCTCATTATAAATGGAATATCTTTACTCTCTGTGTATCTTGCTTCCTTACTACTACCAGGGGTTAGTGTTTGGGGCTCTTCTGATGGGTGCTGAGATTCTACTGTGTTAGAAAAGAGAAGGAGAACAAGTAAAGTACATTGTAATGCCCCATCTCCCAACTCAGAAGAGAGAGGAGGGAAATGAATGGCAGAATTATACTTGCAAACAAAAGGGAACATGGGAAAATTCAGCACTGCTATATTAAACTTCAACACTGGTGAATGCCTGACTCAATAATCAACCCATGTGGGGAGGGAACTAAGATGTAAAATAATGTGTAGTCCTCATACACCCCCCACCCCCGAAGGAAAAGACCAAAAACTCCTAAACTTTATGGCTAAGAAATGGTCATGGATATAAACAGCTTAATTCTGCTGATAAAAATGGGAAATTCTGTTTCATTTTTGGTAAATTAAAATATGAAAGCAATTATGTCCATATCCATTCCAATATATTTTGGCCACAACGAATGATTTGATTAATGAGATGAGCATGAACTAACCCTTAAATCCTAAATCCTTTTATTTCTGTAAAGTTAGATTCACACTAGAAACAGCCTACTTTGCCATTTGGCATCATTTAAAAGTATGTGAGAAGAGCCACACCAGTGAGATTAAGCTTGAGATAGCAGTCAGCTTGCCAAAAATATAAGTGTGCTTTCTCAGGTTTTTGTTTTTTGAGGCTGAAATTTCACGGGCTGTTATGGAATCCTTAGATTGATCTCTAACTCTGATTAAATGTCAAACTTTTATACCTTCACAATTCAAAAGGTGCTTTCTTGACCTCCCCCTACATTTGATCCAGGTTTGTTAGTTGCTCCTGCAGAATAGAAACTCAATTGAAATGTTGCAAATGACTTAGCCAAGTGTTGCTAAGTTGACCATCCGTACCCCCAAAGTACTGAGTATTATTAAAGGTTTAGAGTCAGGTTAGGCAGTGGTGCATGGAGCCCTGTGTGTATGGGCTCTAGATCTGATACTGCTCAATGTTTTCATTAACATTTTCACTGGAGACCAGAATGGAGAGTATGCTAATCAAATTCATATGCAACAGAAAGCTGGAAGCAATCGCCAATGCATTGGAGAATAGGATTAGCCCTGAGTCCGACTATGATGAATTCAAGAAGGGAGCCGAAATCAATAAACTGAGATTCAATAAGCACAAATGTAAAATAGCTCACATAGGAAGGGATAATTAAATGCACAAATGGAAAATGGAGCTGTCTGTAGGCAGCTAATATGGAGGGAGAGACAAAGAGGTTTTGTTCCTTAAGCCAAATCTAGGAAGACAAGGAATCATTTTTATTCCTGGTAGTGAACAGCCAATAGCTCCAAAAATTAGCTTCATGCTCAGATCCAGCTTTTAGCTCCGCATGAGCTTGTCACTGATGATGCATAATTAAAGGTAAAAAAAAAATAATCAAACCCAAAAGCACTAGCTCAGCCTTTTCTGTTTTTCACAGAAGGAGAGGTTAGCTCTTTGGTAAAGGAATTACAAGGTTTTGTTTTTCCTCTCTTTAGCTCTCTGTGACCACTTCTCTAAATCTCCCTTCATCTTCACATTCTCCACACCTGGTGTGGGCTGTCAGAGATGCAGGTTTGCAAAACTGGCCTGACGTCTCTTTTTTTCCATGGACAGCTCTCATGAGAAGCATCTCAACCTGTCGTGCATAGCCCCTGTTAGCTATTTTATTGTTTTATGTCAAGAAGAACCACACTCTGTTATAAATACAGGTCTCTGCACCCAGATGTAGATGCTATGCTGACGGTGCTGACGAGAGTGGTTGATAGTCAGAAGGAGAGGTGTGTGTAGGCTGCAGGAGTTAATGTCAGCATTTCAGTGTTGTAAACTGTAGGAGGAACTGTGCAATAGGAAAAGGTTGCATGGGATAGTACTCTCTGGAAGCAACATGGGAGTAAGGATGGGAATCCAGTTGCTTCACTTGAGGCAGGGTAGTGATGGAAAACATGATGAGAATACCAGTCTGTGGTTTCCCTGGTGAGGTCTGGGGTACTTTTACAGATTGTCTGATATGATTTGTATGCCCTTGCTCACTGTGTGCCTGTCTTGGGCCTGCCCTGTCACTATGTGTCAGACACAGTGGCTTTACAGAAACTTTCTTTGCAGGAAAAATATCTGCAGTACTGTTTGAAAGGAAGCTTGAGATTTTTCAGCAGTACAATGAACTTCCCCAATTTACCCTGACTGAGCTGTCTTGAGTCATACCCAAACCTAGGACTCATTTTCTGAAGTCTTTTTCTCTTCCCAAGTGCCAATCAGGACCAAGCACGGTGCTGATCTATCGGGTACTGCTGTTCATGGAAAGGACTAGATAGAGAACATCAGTGGGTTACCAAATGTATCCATACCAAAGGTCAAAAGCATCCCTCATTCAAACCAGAAACTGTGATCCTTTGAAAGTCGTTAATGCCCACATTCCCCTATTAAATCCAGTCAGGCTCTTTCACGGAGCGCACTTTCTTCAGGCTAAGAGCTGATTTTATTTCCAGTCTCCTGATCCTTCACCTGTTGATCTTGGACTAAAGATTTCCTTTTTGAAAGCACACTTGCTTCAAGGAATCACAGGTCTGAACTCTTAAAACAGGGCTTCTTGAGAGACAAAGCCAAAACTATGCTTTATTTGTGTGCTTGAAGCTGTTAAAGCAGACATTTTTTTTGCAGTTGAGGCCATGAGAGCTGCTTTAAGACAAGTGATAGTTAAGAGACAAGGTGGAGCTGTCGGTGTACTTGGTGTATTTAGCGATTTCAGGGTTTTCTGGCAGGGGGGATGACAAATTGCCCTTTAGAGATGTCAGATACTGTGGATCACCTTGACCGGAAATCTTAAGATCAGAATTTGTCTCAACAGAAACATCTTTATGGAAAAATTGCTCCTGCTGAGGGCTCTTGCCACATCAAAGGAGGTTTTTGACTAGTTAAATTTAGCACTGCCAGTGTGAAGAGGATGAGACCATGCTTTAATAATGTCTCACATCTCTGTGTTTTTCTGTCTCTCTCCTCTCAGCCCCCTCAACTTTACCCCAGCAGTAATCAAACTGAGAGGTGGTATTAAATTGCACTGGGATGCTGTGCTGCTCCTTCCCTTATAGAATCTCATCTATAATGGTGTATAATCTCATCTATGTGGTGTTTTAAAAGGTAAATTATAGGAGTAACTGGCCTATGATGATATTTTGTTAGTTTAGTACCAGTTTCATGCAGCTATCGATGTACTAGGCCATTATGTATCTAGAGTGCATTTATCTCCAGCCTTATCCTTCCCATGTCATAGCCCGGAGAGCACAGTACAAAATAGAAAATTCAGGGCAGTTCTGAAATTGTATTTAGATCTGGTGTACAATGGAGCTGGCACGGAACTGCTTCCAAAGTCAGGAATAACAAACAGTTTCTTCTTTCAGTACCCAGCAGTTCCTGTGAGTGGCCAGGGATGTTCCTGTACTGGTAAGGTGGCAGCCTCAAGATGAGTTCAGGTTCAGGATGCTTCAAACAAATTGAACCAATGCAGGAAATAATGCACAGAGAAGATGATCCCTTGCTTTGATGAGCACCACTCCCGTAGGACTGTCAGCAGGGAGGAGGAGGCACAAGACATACTCACTGATGAGAATAATTCCAGCATGTCTGACTTGATTAAAACCTGGTGGCATAAAGCACTTGATTATAATGTTAAAATGTGACTGGTCATTAAGGAACCAGGGAATGAATAATAGGGCTGGAATGGTACTTTGCATAAAGCTGCTTTTAGCCTTTCATAGTTATTGATAAGTCAAAATTCCAGGGTCATGCATAGAAGCAGACAAGTGTTGAAGTCTAAGAGGCGGGCAACCTGTCAGAATATGGCTGGAGAAATAAACTAAACTTATTAAGGAATATTCCTGTGTAGGGAGGACAGCTGGCCCAGAGTAGCTGTTCCCATGGGGTGCTTACAGACTTGTGCTGGGGCTGTGCTAGACTGTTTAGCAATACAGCTGATCATTCCTCCATCCCCAGGACCACCTCCAGGCACTGTTTAACTTAGGAATATAGCTGCATCCTGACAGCCCACCCAATCCTACCTGACAACATTACTCCCCAACATACCTATCTGAATGCATGCAAAGCAGTTGAGGCAGTAGGAAAGATATCACTGTTGAACATTGGCTGAAAATCTTATACAATCGTTATTATAATTTCAGGGGAAAAAGCTCGGGTTATGTATTTTAATGAAATATAAAGCAAGAGACAAAGGCAGACTCAGATGAAGAGATGAGTGGGTGAAGAGGAAAAAGAGAAGTAATATTGTTGCTCATCCTGAGAGACAGAGATGCCTGAGAAGCTGAGGACTAGCTGTCATTGTTATTCCTTTGTGAGCATTACAGTTTTAATATAAAGAGAGTTTTAAGGAAGGCAGTGAAGGAGCTTTGCAAAAGTTTAGCAGAGAAAGCTCAAAGGTGCTGTTGAAAATATTTCAGATCTGGTGGTGTCTGTCAGCACTGTCCATCAGACATGGGAGCTGACCTTTCACTAGGTGTTCAGAGGTGATGCTCAGAGGAGGGTAAGCTATAAAAGTCTTGACAGCAAAGAAAACCAGCTTATGTTTCATGAAATAGAGGACGGGAAACCAAAAGAAACATTTAGAGAAAGGTACAACATACTCCAAATGACAGGAAGGGAATGTGACCTTTGTCTTTTTGCACTGATTTGAGTCAGGCAAGTTTGCAGTGTTAAGGCCAGGAAAAGGATGTTGTTGTTAATGAAAGGGTAGGCTGGTATAGGCTCGGGCAGCTGTTTTGGCTGTAGGGAAAATGGATCAGTACTTCATGCCTTAGGTATGATTGCTAGCAAAAGTCCATGAAATTTGTACAAAGCCCAAATGTGAGGACTCAGAAAGGTATTTGAATGGGAGATAGTGCATGGGTTATAGGTCAGAGGGATGGCTGGTCAGGCTGATGGTACAGTCCGCTGCAAGGCAAAAACCATTTTAGTGTTTCAGAGGAGAGGCTTTCTTTTTGCCCGTGTTGCACCATTGCTGCTGAATTCTAGCTCAGCAAAGCATTCATTTGCATTTCTTTTGAGGAAGTGTGAAAAAACTTGGATCATGTTCATGTAATGCCAGCTCTTTTCTAGATGTTCCATATGGGGCATTTCCAAGGTGTGACAGGAAGTTACTGGAGTGTTTCCAAGGTGGGAGGGGAAGTCATTAGAGTGAACTGAAGTCTGAAATGTAGAAGAATTTTTAGGAACCTGTTGCAGGTGGTTTAGGCTGGAACAGGGTAACTCTTCCTCCACTATGAGGATGGCGGGGTCTTCTTGAGCTTGTTAATAACTGTGATGGATGTTGAGCAAGGCTCACTAAGGATAGACATTTGAAATAAATAGTCCTTGGCAGTCCATGTCAAAGAGTTGATTGAGGGGGTCTCCAGCTCACAGATCTTAACTTTAAATCTTGGTAGAAGAGTAACAGAAGTTTTATAAGGATGTTAATGTGCTGGATTCAAGATAAAACAGCCAGGATGACTTGAGTGACAGTAGTGCAGTTATTTTGAAACCATTTCAGAATAAAAGAATGCAAATTTCATATAGAATCCAGTGACTAAAGAATAAGACGTTAAGAATGTCATTAGCACTAGTCAACACAGATTTAAGGAAAATAGGCTTTTCAAACAAATCTGCTTTTTTTTTTTTCCCCCGTGGAATTACAAGTCTAGTTCATAAAGATTCCTTTAGATTTGGACTTTCCTAACATGCTATAATACCTCATGATGTTCTGATAAAAAGTTAACACTATGAAATAACAATAAAATAGAGATTAAATTAGTTGAGAGAAAACTAAATGATAGGCCTCAAAAAGCATGTGTCAATGGGGAATTATCAGCAAATGGGAGTGTTCCAGATTGGATTCTGAGAAATCAGTACAAAGCCCCATTTTATTCAGTGTTTTCATCGATGATCTGGGAGTAAATGTGCTGATAAAAAGGGTGGATACATCAAGATTATTAGAAGTATACAAAAAATAATGACAGTAAAAAAACTAATGTGTAGTTTGCTCAGAAAGGCTGTATGCCTTCATACAAAGATATGTAGCTCACCAAAAAGGAATTTGGGTATTTAGAGCAGCAGACCTTGCTCTCAGATGACAGGGCTGTATCTGGAAAGCAAGTATAAGGTATTGTGCAAGTGGATCTCAGATTTCCCAAGTGGTGCAATTGTAAAAAGGGGATTAAAGGCCACAGAAGTATGAACAGAGTACTAAGAAAATGTTATGTGAACTGGTTTTCTCTCTCATATGGCATTGTTGAGTTCAGTTCGGAAATACTGTCTTTTTCTGGTATCTACATTTTCACAGCATGATGCAGCATTGGATACAGGAAAATCTGTAACATGACTTTGATGGTTGGAGAAAATGACTTGCCATGAGACTTCAAGATCACTTGAATTTATTTGAAACTACTAAGGGGGGGAGGGGGAGATGACTTGATCAATACACAGTATAATTTTCTTCATTTAGAAAAATAATCTGGGTGCTACAGAATGCTTTAATCTAGTTGAGAAAGGCATAGCGAAAACTAAGGCACGGAAACTGATGTCAGACAAATTCAAATTAGGCTCAGCCTTTCAAAAGTGAAGGTGATCAAACACTGAAACAAACTCCCTTAGGACATGCTAACTCTTCATCACCTTCAACTCAGGACTGGATACCTTGCTAAAAATAAAAAAATATAAATTAGATAGGGAAAATTCACTGAGCTGAGTACAAGGATAGCTGGATAAAGATGAAAGCCCTGTGACATATAGAAGGCCAGGAGGGATTGTTTAAACCTCTGTTCTGACCTTAAAGCATATGAATCTACCAAATCTCATCTCTCTTGGAAGGCTTTGCTTATTCCTTGCATTTTCTCTTCTGCCATCATATTTCTATAGTAGAACTGTGTTGTACAGACACTGTTACACATGTCAAGCAAAGAGAGGCAAACAACATTTTTAGATGGATCTGAAATTTCTTTCCATCTGCGTTCCTCTGTCTCAATACTACTCTTCTCCTTATCCTACTCCACGAATGTTGATTGAGAAAAACAAAAAAACCCAACCACACCAAAGAGATAATATTTCAATGACTGTGACTAGAATCATTTTGAGAAAGAATCTGTTTACTCAGGCATATTGGTCATTTTTACCAGAGAAGTAAGAATAGGAAGCATCTGTGCCCCAGTGCTGCTGAGAAGAGAGTCTCTAATTGAAGATGTAAAAGTAAGTGATGGATCGCATGAAGTATGTGGGATTCTCCACAGGCTGCAGGTGGATCTCTGCTCCACTGTGGATATCCATGTGCTGCCCCTGCATGGTCCAGTCTGCACCATGGACTGCAGGGGAATCTCTGCTCTGGTGCCTGGAGCACATCCTCCATCCCCTTCCTCTCCTTTTTAACTGGCCTTTGTGTCTGCAGGGCTGTTTCTCTCACACGTCCCCTCTCCTTTCTCCGACTGCAATCGCTCCGACTGCAAAAAGCTATTGTGCAGCTTTTTCCCCCCTCTTCTTAAATATTTTATCCCAGTGCCTCTGCCACCATCACTGATGGGTTCAGCCCTGGCCAGCAGTGAAATTGTCTTGGAGCCAGCTGCCATTGGCCCCATTGGATACAGGAGAAGCTTCTGGCAGATCCTCAGGGAAGCCCCCCACCAGTAGTCCTCTGCTACCAAAACCTGGCCATACAAACCCAGTACAGCTGAGTACTAGTGGGCATGCTTCTGTACTCAAAGGTGAAACCAGCTGCAAAATGGGTGATACTTAGACAAGTGTTGGGAGCTGGGGACAGGAAATCAGATCAGTGCATGTACCTTTCCTCCTGGCAGTGTTGTACATCTTATTCAGGACTTGAATGCCTCTTCCTAAATGCAAAGCCACTTAGAAATTCAAAGATCTAATTCTCATTCCTTGTACCATTAAGACAGTACCCTGAGTGAGAAGGCAGCCTATTTGGGCCATTGGAATCTGTCAACTTAGCATAAGCCTCTGTGCAAACAGAAGGCTAGTGCTGTGGTTCAAAGATGATAGTTGAACAAGATTTGCAAGTCAGAGGCTTGAAATTCCACAAAGAGAAGATCAAACAGCCTCTTGCTTTTAACAAGCATTTTATTTCTTTAGGGGACTGGACAGTTTTCATCCAGAAAATAAATGCAGAAATTTCATGCAGAAATTAAATGTCATCGTTGATACATATGACAAAATGTTATCCCTGACACACACACTGTCAACTGCCAGCTCAGCAGCATATCTGGGAATCCATAGAGATGGTCCCTAGGTAGCTGGATTCAGAGCTGTTGTCAGCAAAGATCACACTTGGACCCTGTCTCTGAAGGAGACATTCTGATTTTTAGGGATAATTTTAGAAGTGGCTTCAAGCCTGTGTGTTATCGCTTTGACAGCCTAGACTACAAACTTGAGCCCACACACCTCTGAACTTTGTCACATTTAAATTTTGAATCTCCTTTCTCTGGCATCACTCCATTTCTAATGCTGATCCTAAAAAGCAACAACTACCTTCCCCCACCTCCCCTTCCCCAGCCTTTGCAAAACTCAGGCAGGCTGGAGAATGATAATTCTGTATCACAACAACTTCCGAGTTTCTGAATTTTGCTTTTGATCCATGTTGGATTACACCCAAAACTCTTCAAGCATTCTAATGAAGCACAATTGTGTTGAAATGTCTGCTCTGCTTTTGGAATGAAAATGTTAAGTACTTGATTGGGTCTCTCTGACAGTCTTCCCGAGACTTGAAGTGTTTTGCCTTCCACTAAGAATCACATTTTGACCAGATAAGAGTTGGTTTGAAATGCTCAACCAAGTCTATTTCAAATTCTTCGGCCCTAGCAGTAGAGCTTGCAATTTACCTCATTGTTAAATAAATTGTATTTATTGAAACCTCTGCATTGCACTGAAACAAGCTAGCAAGCAGATTCTGAGTGTGGCTTCTGCCTCTGCTGCTCATCTCATAAGGAATGACCAGGAGGTCTTGTTGCAGTAGGTGTGATGGCCATAGCAATCCTTTGCCAAACCACAGTGGTCTTATTTGGCTACATTCTTATGTTGATGGGTCGGCGTTGTAGGTTTTGTGCACGGAAGCTTTGGCTACAGTCATCCTGAGTATTTTGATAGTTATTTAGCCATTGGTCTTTTATACCATGCCAGATGCAACAGTCAGCTTCTTCCAAATAATTTTAAAATGATGCTGTTAAATAACTAGCAGCTGCTACTGTCAGAAATAGGCAAGGAAATGCTGGGTTCCGCTAAGATCCTAAAATGCCAGCAGTGACATCACAGTGTTTGAGATAGGGAAAGTGTCTAGGGTAGTAAAAATGGACAGAAGGCAGAATTTCAATAGAAGGACTTAACATTGTAACCTAGCTTGCTCACAAGTACGGTAAAAGATCTGTCAAGTGCCTGAGGACATCTTATATAAGATCTAAAATGCCCTAGGTGTCTGCTTTGAAGCCCTTGCTGGTTTTGGCAGTTGTATCATTTTGTTTCTTTCATAACTATATTCAGCTTCAGCTTAAAACCATTTTTAGGTTTTTTAGGCCATATTTCTCATTTTGACAGCCTGTGGCCCAGAGGCTGAGCTATCCCAAAACGACAGAGTGTTTAATCAATCCCAAGTTGATTCATGATAATATCCTTATTACAATTTTCAACTCTTCCTAAAGGCTTCCTGCGTTCGATCTGCCCTGATGGCCTGCGGTTGATGTCACTGCGGAGCGGAATCGGGGAGCTGAACTCCCCAACTGAGATGACAGTGGAAAGATGTAACATTTTGGATAATAAATGTGTCCCCCATCCGTCTGTCATGGCTGGTGTGCAGCTGTGATAAAAGCCCCCAGCTGCAGCCAGCCAGCAGATGTTTTAGTTCAGGTAGCCGAGCCCCTCGCGGTCAGCGGTGGAGGCGTGGGGGGCACGGCGCTGTGTGAGGCAGAGCACAAGCACTCTGGTGCCAAGGGACCTCCTGTGGTGCAGGAAAGCAGGGGGAATGTTTAAGTCGTCTTTATCCAAGCTGGATGAGTGCTGTCAAGTAGCTTTCTCAGTTCTTTCACCAATTTGTCTTGATTGGATTGACACTCTCTTGGCATCCATACCTCGTGATTATTCCAGTGAACACATTTATGATGAGGAAGGTTTGTAGAAAGAGTAGCTTTCAGGTAAAGCTCACTGGCAACAAATTTTGAATTCACATTTGGCAATACCTGCACTCAAGATTTGCTTTGAGGATTTACAGATTCATTCAGGCAAGTGAGGAAACAAACATGGCAGGTGACTCTGGAGTTGTATCCAAACTGCTCAAGCTTTTACAACATACACCTCGCTGGGAGGCTCTTACACTTAAACACTGCATTTGAAACTTTGGAAGGAAACCATAGACAAATAAATTTCAAACTGGACCAATTTGAGGTTGCAGAATCTGGTTCCGGTTTGTAAGAAGAAGCATTTGAGGACATATCTTTGTTTCTTTAATTTTGTGACTTTAAAAAGGGATGGAAATGTTTTTAAAAAAAAAAATAATCCTAAAGTGCCATGGAATCATTTGCAGCTGTAAATATGTTCAGTCTTTTGCTCATCTCAGGGCTAAGTACTTGCAAATTATTTATTTATTTTTGTCAAGCATTGCAGCCTTCTTCCCACTTTCTCATAAATGTGGTTTAGGCATGACCTGTGGTCCTTCAAACACGGGCAGGGGCATCATTTGCAGCATTGAGTGTGTAGGGTGAGTTCTTTTTAGTAGCATCCACTAGCGATCACTTCCTAGCTCTTCCCTTCAGTGATGCAGACACAGATACTTCCAGCCAAATCTCTACACCAGCTTCTTCCCTGTGGGGCATTACTTGTCCAGGGTAGAGTTCAGTGATCTGGCTGGTTTGTTTCCTTTTAAAGATGTGCTCTGTTCCAAAGAAGATTTTAATCCACTCTAAATTTCCTTATTTCCAAGTGTGATAGATGAAAGAAGAGTTAAAATGCATATGAGGATGAGGTGGTTTTGCCTGTTCTGTCCCAAATTTACTGATTTTTGTGTGTCTTTTGCTTCTGTAAGATGAAGCCAAAGAAGAGGTTTTTAATTTACTTATCACACAGCCTTAATAAACTACAATAGGTGCACTTCAAGCGCTACAAGGTAAAAAGGAAGAAAAGAGCTCCAAAGCCCACAGAATTACTTTTTTCATGCTAGCACTTTCCCTGTACAGTAGCAGGATGGAAGTGCACTTTCCATGGGAGTTATGACTGTCTTACTTCTAATTTTGTTATTGCTGATTTAATCAGTCTCTGTAAAGTCGATGAGATTGAGTGTAGTCAGTTAAACGTCTTTTTCAAGGAACCCCACACTATCATAAGGAATTACACAAAGAAATCCACAAGCAGAAACCCTGTCCTGAGATGAGATGGGCTGGGTTGTGAGGAGAGGTCACATTGCTGACACGGCCCAGGCTGCAGGTAATGATACTCTTCAGCCTTGGAAAAGTGCCATCATCATTTATTGTGAATGAAACAATATGAACCCCTGTGTCCCAGCCATATTTCTGAAGAATGATATTATTTTGCCTCCCTCCTTGAATTGAGCACTGTGTTCTTCAGGCTCCTTCTTAAATTCCTGAAGAGTGCTGATGTACTGTAACAAGTGCTTAACCACTTCCAGCCCAAAGTTGGCTGAAATCCTGGGCTGAATGTAGCAACACTGGGTTCTGGTATATCTTTTTAACACAGTGTTTTGGGATCTCTTGGGGATACTAAGTGCCACATGAATCCTGTGCATCATTGTTGAGTAAATTGTGTCACCTTGTGAGTTAATTTCTAATTACACAACTACTTTATGTGGCATTAATAAAAAGTAATGGGAGGTTTTTCATTAAAGTAAAATTTTAAGTAATTTTTTTTGAGGCCAAGTGATTTATTAACTCTTTATTAGACCTACTTTAGTTTGAAGCAATTTTTAATAGTGTCTTGGCATAAAATTGGTGCATATTTAGTAATGCCATTGACGTACTTATAAGCAATGGTTTTTACTTAAAACAAATTAAAAAGGATTAATTTTTTAAGAGCGTATTTGATCTCAGACATAATAATAAAGAATAACTTACTTCATTACACCTTTTCTATGTTTGCTTATCCTTTGGAAGGCTGTTTGTATAGAGGTCACCTCACCTGCTATTCTTCCCATAGAGCAGCTATTTCTGGGATGGAACAGGCTGTGGGTTTGGTTTTTTTTTTTTTATTCGCTCAGCAACTAATGAAGTTTGTGGGGGGCAAGTGGTTTCAGCATCGAGCTTCTGCCAGATGTTGCCACCCCACAGCAGGGACAGCTGAATGGCTCATGAAGCAGCCCCTTCCCTAGAACAGTTTTACAGCCAGCCTGGTAAAGTAAGCTGACATCAATTTGATTCATGCTAATCGAGTGGGCTGTAAAGTGCAGCAGCTGACCCAGGAGCTGTTTGGTTGTCCCTTACGTGGAATCTGCAATCTCTGGGAGAGAGGTTTTGATGGAGAGCTGCAGGCCATAATGCCCTCAGCCATCCCAGCTTAATTTGCTGATGCAAACGTGCCAACACTCTCTAACAGAGCAGGCATTTAGTGCAGGAAAAGGAGAATAGCTTAGCTACTTCATCTGCTGAGGGAATGAAAAGAGGCAGAGCATACGGAGGCGTGGTGGTGGTGGAATTGTTCAGGATGCTGGTGCTAACACCTACACTCAAGTATATGGAAGGATGTAAGCAGAGGTATAGAACTACCTGAGAAGTTAAGGCTTCTAATTTTATCAGACACAACATGGGCTTTAGCAATGTGCACTGGAAGACTTTCTGGCTTTGTTTTTTCTTTTTTTTTTTTTTTTTCTCAGCAGGCCNNTGGCCCTGGGAAGTCTTTTTGGTTTTTTTTTTTTTTTTTTTTTTTTTTTTGCACAGCAGCCCCCTGTGGTACCCAGCAGTCTGTTATTAGATTCGGTAGCTGCACATCCAGCAGTGCAGGTGTACTGTTTAGAGCTGTTGCCATTAAGTATTGATACAATTAGGCTGGGGAGAATTTGTAGAAGAATGATATATTACTGCATCCATACCTAGTTTCTCATCAAAGGGGTTGAAAATCTTCACAGGTTCTCCCGGATCTGAACCTTGGGTCAGAATTTGTATGAGGCTTGCCAAGGTCAGGCCATTTACTGTTTTGGTTTTTGAAGTTAAAGCTCCTTGACTGTGGAAGTCACATACCTGAATACAAAATGCAGAATCTGAATGGGGAGAGACAGTTCTCTGAGTAGAATGATCCCTGGAAACCTCTCACCCCAGGAAACATGTAGGCATCATGAGGGAAAGGCTGAAGTCTGTGATTGAGTGTGTAGGGCGAGCAGGGGAGACATCACCTGTAGGAACAGCTGCCTACACCTTCTCTTTTATGCTCATTGTAAATAAATTGCATTTATCATTATCCGCACCCTTTGTCTCCAGGCTTCTGAGGTGTTGAAAGCTCCAGTTAAATGGCTTGCCCAAAGAAAACACTGTCACATTTGCATAATATTTTCATAGACACCTAGCTCAACCTGAGCCTGAAGGGAGACAGGGATGTTCCCTGCATATTTTATATTCCCATCCCCAATTCCCACCAAGCTAACTCTAAATTGTGGTATGGATATGAGTATAATAGAGAGAGGGGGAGAGATGGCTGAGAGGTCTGAATTTGTCTGGGGTATTTTCAGACACTCTTAGTTTAAGAAGCAACTTACACCCCATAGAATACTCTGAAATAGTGCTATTTAGAAACAAATCAGCTTCCATTTCACCTCTTTTTCAGTATTCCCCTTCTCTCATTCTTCATTACTAGGGACATCTGCATGAAAACAGAGCCTTTTTTTTTTATATCTTGGGAGTTCATCTGCCTCTGCTGATTATCCCCTCCCTCCCCTCTCCTTCTGAAGTCATTATCTTCTGATTGCATTACATTTGCAGCCATCCCACCGCGGACGCTCTTCTCATCAAGATTCTCCAGCTAAGCAAGGGAAAGGATAGGTCAGCTTGTGGAGAGAAAATCTCAGGGAGAGCCTGGCCCGGGCAGAAGGGGTGCAGTCTGTGTCACAGTCTCTGTCAGCCACCATCATGCTCAGCCACTGGTATTGCTGAAGAGGCACAATGAACTCAGTCAAGTTTCTCCCACAGATGGTGTTGGAACAAGAGCTGGAGGAAGTATTTTTGACAAGACGCGTATCTGCTGCAAAATGCAATGTTATTCGTGTCACCTACCCTGCAGATGTTTGCAAGCTTGAATTGAATTAGGGAAACTTTCATTACAGGAGTGGGGAGAATAACTGAAGATGTAAAATCCTGCTCATTTCCCTGAAACCAGAACTGGAAGCCTTAATTACAATAGAGTTGTACTCAATCTTGCTCTGGGCAAGTAATATTTGTTTAACTGAAGTGGAACAACTTCCTTAGGAGAAATTGAGGGAGATCCTTCTCACAACAAATGCAACCAGTTTGTGTCCTTACTTTGAGTCAGAAGGTAGATTTTGTCATGGCCCTACTGTGTCCAGTTACAGCAGTGAAGTTTTGCCAGTTGGTCATCCTGTGTGATAGAAAAAAGTACCTTTCATCTCTTGAAACATCTTAACAGACCTAACAAATGGTGGAACTCTCCTGATGAGTATCATTTAACAGGACAGGGGACAAGGTTAGCCAGGGTCACAAAATGGGCCAATGCAAACACTGAACACAGCTCCCACTTCCCAGATATTCTGTCACTCAGGTCTGCTTTTTAAGATAACACCTGTCAGACAATCTCTGCCAACGTTTATCCTGTCCTGAACCCATTGAACTTTGACTGAACCTATTTAGAGGTTTAAAACCAAATTCATATATCTCCAGTATTTTTGTATTCATATTTTCCTCTTCATACTTACTCCAGCCAGAAAAGGAGGCTCCATAATAAATTGATAAAATTGTATCTTAAAGGAAGAACTTCGGACTTCTTAATGGGGCTCTGGATAGTGCACTTGGGAGACAGCTTTTTCCACTGCATATATCAGAAGAACATTGGCATTGTTCCTTACCTCCTTCTATCTACATGCAAGTGGTGTCGCAAAGACATTGTGTTTGATTCCATTATTCTACCTCAGCTCCTTCTTTGAAAATATTGCAAGCAATGGGAATAGGCCCCTCCTATTTCTAGTAGGAAAACCCACAAGTGCCCAAGGCAGCAACTGGACCATAATGGCAATACAAAGCAAGCGACAGAACAATTTGTAAACAATTTTATATAGGGTGAGAATGACAACCCTTTCTTCCCAGACAGATGCCTAAGCTGTTCTGGTTTTCCCCAGGAGGCATTGCAGAGGTAATTTTAACTAACAGCTCCAATACATGTGTACACTTTGTGTCTTTGGATAGGGAACGCCAGCAAATATTGAATTTACTTCTAGAATTAAGTGACCATGCAGCAGCATGTTATTGCACTTAATGCTGCTTCTGTGCTACAAAGAGTATCAGTGATAGAAATCAGTTTAAATGCAGGATGATCTGATTTCCCAGTATCCCATTACAGCTGGGAGCTCGGCAGTGTTACTGCCAAGGGCTCGGCATCTCTAAGTCGATGGGTACATCTGTCTGGGGATGTGCTTGCAAAAGGATAGACAGCACAGTGGGTGGCTCGATCCTTCAGTCCTTTGTTTGTTCCTTAAGGATATGTCAAGGACAAGATCATGATCTCGTTTCTATTTTAAATCACCTAGGTGAATTAATTTCAAGAGAGTCGAGGATTTGTGTTGGGTTTTGGCCCCTACGGGGATTTTCTTGGGATGGGTGTAGACAGGGTGACTTCAGGTATGCAAAAGACACTGCTTAACTTGAAACCAAGTATTTTTGCAGAATGGATTCCCTGTGGATACTTCCCAGGGTTGATCCATACTTAAAGATGATAAGGGAGTTGGTTAGGTAACTTAGTTGTGTATCCTTTGGGGAGATTAGGCAGGAAATAAGTCTGAGGCCAGTAACAGCACAGCATCTGGTTATCCCAGCACGTATTCTGCTTCATATGCTATATATTATGTCTTGAAAAAGAAAAAAAGAGAAACAATAGAGGAATTCACATTGTTGAAGTTAGTCACTGGATTAAATTGCCATTTGTCAATAGAAAATTAATTTGTATTATAAATTACTGCAGCATAACTCTCAGACACATTTTATCAATGTGTTTCAAATTATTTAATAACAATATTTTTCAAAAAACAAGCACTGCCACTTGTTTTCACCCCACCTCTTTTATAATCAGTCCATTCTGAGGATTTCCATCATTGTAATAGCCAACTCTGCAAAAATTCCAATGAAATAAACTATCACCAGGAGGATTAAAATCCATTGCCATAAACAAAGCTTTTTTTCCCTCCCCAATCAATGGCCTGCTGTGTTGCTGCTAATAGGACTGTACACAAGTTGCACAGAAAGGAATTTGTTTGCAGGTTCCTCAGACTTTCTTTAGTTTTCTTGATGGAGAGGAGGCAGGAGAAGAATGTTATGGAAGGATTCATAAATTATTTTACTGAACTTAACATGTATTGCAGAGATGAAATCCTTCAATCTATAGAATGGGACACATTCAAACTGTACATTGGAAGAAAATTTTCATAGCAGAAATGGGTGAAAGGCAGAAAATAGAAAGCAAACCTCAAAGAATGTGACTGCTGCCTTTATTTGGGACATCATTACAGGCAGAAAAATGTCTTCATATTTTGCTACTGGTTTACAGATCTAATGGTTTCCAATCTTATCCTTCCCTATTTCAGCTCTGGCTTTATCCTTCAGTTCTTCCATTGTATGTTCAGGCTGATTCCCTGCTTTTGCAGCCCTGAGCATCCCACATGCCGTCTGCTAATGCACCACAATTATTTTATTCTTCCTCTTTTTGTAGAAAGTGTAATTTCCTTTAAAAACATGAATAATCATGGATATTTCTTTCTCTTTTTATTTTCAGGTAAGTGGCCATTCCTGCTTTTGTCAGAGTGGTGAACGATCAGCAAAGCGCAGCTCTCAAAGGTAGTTTTTGTGGTATGGTTTCTTTCCAAGAACCTTGAAGTATTTTCCTCATCTGAGTTTGTACAGAACCTCGGCAGGAGGTTTGAGATAGGCAAACTGGGATTTAACCAAACAATAATTTCTTTTCTTTGATTTTTGTGGTTTAGTCTGGCCCTACTGAGGTACCCAGAAATAAGGAGCTAAGGGCACAATGAGGGGAGAGATTGTTCATGGATCTTCAACCACTAGGAACAAAACATGAAAGGACCATGACAGAATAGTTGTTTTGGCCCTCAGAATCATACAATTGACTTCAATAGTTGTGAAATTTTTGAGTCATATACTTTTAGTCTTATATTTTCATTTGTTTTGGGGGAGGGTGGGGGTGTGAATCTGGAATATTTTCTCTCTCCCTCCCTTTTTCCCTCTTCCTTTCTCTACATAAAGGTGTTTAAAATTATTAAAAAGAAAGTAATGACACTATGTTTATTTTCAGGAATGTAGAGATTGATCTTGAGGGAAGAAATCTTAATGAGATAAACACTATCAGTCATTGGGGGAAATATTGTCACAACACGAGATTAATTTCACTTTAAATGCAGGGTTTTAAAGGTAATTCCATGGGAAGGAAAAAAAGATAACATAAATTGCTTAGATACAGAGAAACCAAATTCTCTGATACGTAAGACAATTTTATAGGTCTCTGATTTGTTGCTGGATAATTTTTGATGCCGAATGGATGGTTATTTTCTAGTGTGACTAAACTATTATATCAAATGAGTTAGTTGGGCACAGCTCTGATTATAACCAAGAAATAAATGTAAGCCTGGAATACATTAAGTATCAATATTAATTAATGAGTCTCAGACACACACAGGAAATTGCCTTAAACCTCCAACCTTCTGAAAATATCTTCAAGTGGGATTACTGACATAAAGGATTTGATCTAATTATCACTGCTAATTTCCTTTATGATGGTGGTAGCAATGCTGTTGTTAAAAAAGGCACAGTCAAGATTAGTTACCTACAGTCTTAGTGTTAATCCCTTATCCCTTATTACTAATATTTTAAAACTAAATCTTTTAGAAATTATCATCACCGGTCCTGCTTCACAGTTTATTTAGTGTAGGCAATTAGATGGCTCAATTATTTCATCATGATGTGCTGGGGTTTGGCTTTTTATTTCTTGAAGCTTTCTACTCCTGAAATTGGCATTATTGGTTACACTTTCTCAGCCTTTTTTGCAGTCTGAAATGCTAGCTACCCCATAAGAGTAGGAGGCAGATAGATTGAAATGATTTAGCAAGATTATGTGGTTTTCCCCTCTGGCTTAGCCATTAGAGGTAAGCAAACTCTGTGAAATAAACAAAACACAAGAAAGTAGTGTTGAGGGGGCAGGTGAGTAATCACAAAAAAAAAAAAAAAAAAANGTGTGTTTAGAGTAAGCAGTTGTGAGGCAGGCCTGTGTTTCATAAGAAGCAGCTCCACACCCAGCACTTTTTTTACTGGGACAGTGCAGAGAGGTGGCACGGGGGCAATGCAAGCTGTGGGCACTCCCCTGCACTGCACAGTGCAGGTGAGGAGATGCTTCCTGGGGAGCAGGGACTCCTAGCACATCACTCCTCATGCCTTAACAGGCCAAGTTATCTCAGAGGAAAAGCCCATGAGGGCTTGGATGCTCTGTGAGCCCCAGCATCTGCCAGAAGAATATATAGTGTGTAGAAGATTCCTGAAAGAACCAACCAACTCAGTTCCCTCCCAGCCTTCAGCCTTGGAACAGAGAAAACTCAGCTGACAACCTGCTGCCTCTAATGCTGACACAGAGAAATGTTGCCTATCTGTGCAGTTCATTATCTGGTACTTGGATCTTAGTGAATAAAGTTGCTGCTGAAGAAATCCCATAGCCACCAATGTCATATTAGACAGCACAACATGCTATCAGCTCTTAAATGTCCAACTCATCAACACAAATTAGTTACTCTGAATGGCAATCCCATGCAGAGATCAGTTCTCCCTTGATGCTTTCTTTTTCTTTTTTTCCCTCTGTCCTGGTTTTCTTCCTTATGCTCTTTGAATGGTCAAATGATCTCTTCTTATATAGATCTTGAAGCATTTTAATTGGCACACAGACCTCATCTGGAAATGAATATCTTTTATTGGTGCTTTGATTTGTTTCTAATGCTATTTTATTGACAATTGTTTCTGGGTAATGATCCAAACCTTGGCAGTGCTTTTACATGAACACGTGATGCTTTGATAGGGGATGAGAGTTTTGCAGACAGCTCTGTAGCTGGCAGGCTTTGATTCAGCAATTGTGCCAACAGGTACAGGACCTACCCCCTGCTTCTGAGCAGAAAGCAATTTTAAAAGTACCAGTTTTTAGAGAGCTGTCTCATTGTTGTGCCTCAAAACAGCTGAGCAATAAAGGGCAACACACAAGATAAATGTGAGAAAATCTGGCAAATTCTTGTGTGACAGTGACACCCTGCAAATTAGCAAACAGAGATGATAATAACAATATGAACAAAAAAGAGCAAAGATGGTGAATCACAACATGCACTTTATTCACTTACTTTGAAAGTTGCTAGTTGTCTATACCTTTCTAATTCTCTGGAGCAGATTTCTTAAGAGTAAGCCTTTGACAATATGGCACCACTCCCCTGTAAACATCAATCTTTGCTGAGCAGCACAGCAATATTATTGTAGGTGGGGGCCTTTATGTAGAAGGTATTAATGAGCCTTTTACAGATAAAAAGAGGTGAGGGAGGAACACTGAAGTTTCTATCAGTGACGCAGCTGCTCTGTGCCCCAGAACAGAGCACTGTGTTTGGAAGGAAATGTAGGCTGCAGAAAATGGTGGAGGATGTGCAGGCGTGCATTTATCCTCTGTGACTTGGAGAAAGAAAGGATGAATATAATGGGAGAAATCATAAATGTTTATGTCTGCCTGCTTATGCAGACATGCACTTAACACTTGCAAACTCATATAGGTGGACACAAGCATGCCCTTGTGTCACTCTATGCCACAAGAGACCTCAGACAGATGAGGAAGGAGGCCTGTGTAGTTTACTCTTTCTGTTTTACAGACCCAGAAATTTGGGCACAAATAGTTCTCAAGCCATTTGTCAAAGATCACCAAGGAGGTGAATAGGTCTCTGGCCTTTTAAATCCTGGACTGTCTCAGTATCCTCTGAGAAATATTGGCAGCTGATCTAGGATCTCTGCAAACCAGGAAGTGAAGGAAGAGTACTCCTAGCTATCATGAGGGAAGTGTGAAGGGTTTGTCTGGCATTCTTCACATTTCTCTCTCCCACCTTACACCCTGTCCCCAAAGGCCTCAGAATGAAATACATCACATATCTTTCTCTAAAAAAACAGTGTGTAAAAAACCCTATAATGATCTACCTACATTTAGAAAACTTCACAGGGAAAAGGGATTAGAGAGTTACTACTTTTTTTTATTTATTTAGTCTTTTAAATGAAAGCACAGTTCTTTGGGAGATGTCTGGCACCTTCTTTAAAAATGTGACCCTCTTCTGATGTTTCTAATACATCATTGACTCACTTCTCAAGTTTTCTTTTCACCTTTTTAAAATGGATTCCGTACTGCTTGAATTCACCAGGTTCTTTCACATAAACTATATTTGAAGCTTCTAAGACAATCTGCTTTCTTGATAGGGTGTCGCTAAGAATCACTGAAAGCATCTTCCAATTTTTATACATCACCTATAGTTTGCTGAGTCCCATATTTCAGAAATGGCTTGTCTAAATCTCCCTGCAAAATGCTCTCCATGGATCAGGCAAACAGTTCTTTCTAGCTACAGGCAGTGTAAGCTTCTGAAGTAGAAACCACCTTGTCTGCGAAGGGAAGAGGTATAAAGGAGCAGACTCCCTTTTAGTATAAACAAGGCTGAGTCTAACATTTTTTCAAGAGAGTAGTAGGTCCTCTTCCTCACTATGAAAATAATACCAGTCATAGTTGTGTCCTGAAAGTGCTCTCTTGCTTGTGGAAGGCTTCCCCAGAAGGTTAGAGGTGCCATCAGATTTATCTGAGAAACAAATGTGCAGGGGAACACTGCACCTGCTGCATCCTCAGAGCCAAGCAGTCAGAGTAGAGCTCCTCACAGAGATTTGTTTCATATGCTATCTATTATCTGTGGGCAGGGGTGCAGTCAGAAGAGTGGGCTGTCTGTCTGTCTACCTGCCTGGGTTGTTGTTTTCTAGCACTTCAAAGCCTCCCATTTCTGACCTAGCTCGCTTGCTGATCCCTCACCAAACCTTGGGATAGCAGGTGTTTAGCTGAGCACCATGGGCAGCACTGGAGCCTGCCACGGATGGTTTGTAAATCAGTTTGCTCTGTGCAGCAAGGCTCTGGCTTAATGATGAGTCAGAAGAAAAATGTTATTAATATTTAATGTGCAAGCCCAATGTCTGGCGTGCTGTTATTAGTTACACATCATGAGGGGTGCAGTATTGGCTACCAGTCAATGCAGGTCGCTTCCTCCAATGTTCTCATTCTGCAGACTTAATTCGTACTGTATTTTTCCATTCACTGAGACAAATATCTGCTCCATTTAAAGGAGCTTTGTCAAAATCTTCTAGCTAAATCTTTAAATTGGTGTGCCTAGCTTTCAAGACCCCTTTCTGTGAGACGCTTGATTACTTTTGAGAGCAATTCTTCAAGCGGTAGGGCACTGCTATCCTTTAAAGAGGCTCTGTGCTGCACCTCAGCCATGAGCCTTGGTGGGAGAAAGCCCTCCAGGGTCGAGACATAGGGAGTAAGGGAAAGAGGTCTGTGCTCTTTGCTTGCCTGAATCTGTTCTTAATGAACAAACTACTGCTTGGGTGTGCTTCAAGTGCAACTTTCAGACCAGGGTTGTGTTTCTAAACCAGAAAGAGAGTGCTGCTGGTGGATAATCCAGATTCCTATTTGCTGGAGGAAACAACTCAGCATTGCATGCTATGTCACTGTTGGGTCATACGGGAAATGAGCTGCATCTGCAGCCTCATCCTGTGCTGTAGCTATCAGGACTCAAGGGAGACAGTTTCCCATGTGTGACCTCTTCCTCAAGCCCCTTCATCCACCGACCTCCAAAGATAGAGTTTACATAGTTGTGCTGCTAGGACTTTCAAATGGCACTCACTGGGTGAGGAAGGATGGCTGCCCCTGACTTAGGCTCTCGTCCTGTAGCAGCCTGATGCAGCTCTGGTCTTCAGGAGGATGAGGTTTTATCCATGAGTACAAGCAATTCCCTCAAGGGTGAGAACAGTAGTCTGGACCTTGTCTGCAGCCTGTGCAAAAAAAAAAAGCTTTTTCAGAAAAGAATCTGGACAATTTCTGCAGTTCTCCTTTTATTCCTCCAGCATACACAGTCATTGGACTGGGGACATTAGGAGATGCATTTCTTCCTATTTTCTTTCATATCTCTTTGTGACCTTGTTGTCCATGCATTTGTCCTGTTGTTTAACCTGCTGATACAACCTGCCCCTGCAGCCTCCTATGGCAGCAAATTCACTACATGCTATATGGAAAAAAAAAAAAAAAAAAAAAAAAAAAAAAAAAAAAGAGAAAAAAGAAAAGGAAAAGAAGCCATTGTATTCCTGGAAAAAGACACATGGTTTCTAAGTAAATTATTTTTATCCTCTTGTTTATTTAATACTGCTTGGGAGCATTTGCCCCAGGGGCAGATTGGCTTCTTGTGAAGGGAGCAACACCAGGACTTAAAGAGGCCCTTTCTGAATTTGTGCTGTTTTCATGCAAGGGCTTGTCCTTTGCTTTCAGCTGTGTTACCCCTGATTCCCAGCAGCACAGCCTAAATTAGAAACAGAGCTCATGAGCTTCTGCATCATTCATTCCTCTTGCATTAAATTGACCAACTCTTGAAGTCCTACTTGCTTGGAACCAGCACCAATAAGAAGATGAAATGAAGCAAAACAATTGTATTTATAAAGCATGTCTCTTTTTATGGCATTTAGAGGGAAGCATGTACAGTTCTTTTTTACTCTGTTCTATTTACAAGATATACCCAGCTCCTGTTCTTCTTGGAAAAAATGATGGCAAGAAAAGCAAAGAAAGCCATACACAGGTAATAACACATCTGGAGGGGCTGCGGAAAAAAATAATGTATGAGTCCCAGCAGAAACAGTTGCTTTTCTGTATGAGTATTAACCCATTTCCCTCCAAACACCTCTATTTTCTCATCCCCGGCTGCTCCCAATTTTATGGTAGAGTATGTCTTTGAGGCACTTCACGGGGGCAATCTCTTGTTCATCAAATTGGGGTCAAAATAACTGTAGGATGCCTCACTCAGCCATGGTGCTCATCTGTACTTCATGCAGGAAAATAAAAAGTTACCTTTGAAGTGAAAACTATGAGAGAGCGTTATGTGACCTGAATAGTCTTATTTTAAGACTACTCAGTCTCCTCTTAATCATCCTATTCTGACCACATAGTAACAGATTAAAAGATTGGTTCCACAGTGTCATACTTTTGGTATTTGTAAGTTTTAGCAAGCATGCTGGAATATAGCAAAGATTATAAATGTGTATATAGGGCCATTTTTCTCATAAAAAATAAACAAAAGCAATTTTGGTGCAGTAGACCAAAACCAACCCAATAAAATCATTGTGTGATGTATCAGGGAGGGCATAGATACACAGAGAGCGTATTTTGAATTAATTTATTAATGTTATCATTAATATTCTTACAAATCATGTAGTTCTGTAAAGCTCCAGTGACATAATCCTTCAGACTGCGACCTGGTGCCCACTGGTGTCGGTGGTAACTGTCAGTCGATTAAGTATGTAAAAAAAGGTTCAAAAATGCAGTAACTCCTCTCTCAATTGAATAAAAGTGAAATGTTCTTTCGCATTGGAATCAAGGTCATGGTAGTTAAGGATCCTGCAGCATTTTTACCCACTTCAGAGCCTGTGTCCTGAGAGAGAAACAAAATTCCACTTAGGAATAATTGCATTTATTCTTTCTATGTTCTTTTTTTTTTTTTTTTTTCCCACTTCTACACCTGCTACGGCGGTCCCTGTCCGTCCTACCCCAGCAAAGTAGACACATTTCAATAAATGAAGTGTGTGAAGTTTTCAAAACATTCAATGAATTCTTGGGAAGAAGTATAAATTCTGGCTCTAATATTGATGCTAATAAGTTATATGCATATTTTTTTAAATTGCAATCAGAGTATAAAGATTTTGCTGTGAATTGTAAAATTAGCCAGAGCTGCCTGGCATGTCACTGCTGCCTTTTTCTCTTCCGCATGACATATTCTTAACTAAGTCAATCATTTACATGGGCTTTAAATTTAATTTAAATGTAATGAATTTAAATTGGGCTTTGCTCTATTTCAAGGTTGTTGGGTTACTTTTCTGTAAGTTAACATTCAGCACGAGGGATTCAGCTTCTGGATTTTGGTTTCATCTCCTCTCCCTCGCTCTTAAATTCCCTCCTCCTTTTTTTTCCCCCCCTCTTTATCATCTTTCCACAGCAAATCCATCTACACAGCCTTTAACTGACTTGTAGCCCAGGAAGGGTGCATGGGCAGGGGAAAGGGGGAAACACAGCCACAACCTGCATGTATTGGGAGTGTGAGGATTACTGGTTGGAACCAGGCACAGAAAAGCGTTACAAGAAAATCAAATAAATATATTTTTTGTGAGGAATCATGAGATTCTCCCTGCACATGAGTGCCTATCTCAGTAATCATTCTCTTCCTCGATCAGAGTCATCTTAATCCTCCACCCCATCACCCTCCTCCATCAAATCTCCAATACTTCTGAAACAAATCAAATCAAGAATTAACCTTTCAACCATGAAACCTTCTTTTACTATGGTCCCCTGTTAATCTCTCTGCTACAAAACATGAGGCAAAGACTACTCCATTAGTGGTACTGGACTTCTACACTTTCTAAAGTTGCCCTTGCATGTCTTTTAAAGATCCTTAAGTCCATTTCAACAGGAATCTCAGGATGCCTTTTCCCAGACTTTAGAAAAAGGAGATACCGGTCTGTGACAGACTCAATCTGGAAGAGGTTCTATTAAGCTCTGGATTGTTTCCCTACCACAGGACAGACAGATATTACCTGTTGATAGGCAATTTGGGATTTTAGGGAAGCTTTTCTTTATCATGTTTGAATAAACAGGAGTGTAACTAGTCCTGGCTCAAAAGTGAAGAGTCAAGATTAACAATGTGGGAAATTCTTGCCAAAATCAGGGGATTTGAATTTGAAATCACTCAAGAGGTGAGAAAGGGAGGAGTTTTCCATATGTTATGGACTCTGTCTCACAGGGCCTGATCCCAGCACTGCTCTTGCAGAATTGGAATGTGTAAACAATATGCCTTGGGTATTCTGCTTACATCTGCAAAGTCTTGCTGTTTTCTTGGTTGGTTTTCTTCACATTCAATGTTCCTAACCAAGCTTATTCCCACACCTGTGTCTGCTCCTGACAGTGTCATTTAGCTTTCTTGATACCTAGCAGGGTCATAAACGTTCAGTGTGTTTTCACAGATTAGAGCCACCGATTGAACTGTGGCTGCTCTCAGTTGCACCTTTGTTCGTTAATGTGATATTGAACCAGACAAAAGATCTGTTGCATTCAGTAGCCTGACTCCAGCAAGAGCCAAAATATTCTTCTAATACCAAAGGAGAGAAAAGAAGCCTAAGTGATCAAGATGTATTTGAAAGAGGGTCTAGCACCCACTGCCAATGTACGCTGCAATCAGTAGTGAGGAAAGATATCCCCACCACACTTCACAGTACCCTCTCTGTGGACTCATTCCTCTCTAGTCCTTTTTCTCCCATATAATTTTCATGTTGTGTTACATTTTCTTTCTCCTAATTGAAGCTGGCATTGATACCATTCTGTTTTTTCCCATCTGAAAGTCATCTTTACCCTGAAATAAGGACCTGTAAATGGACCTGTAAATACTAGAGTGTGCTATGTCTGCTTTCATTTTCAAATAAGAACTGGGGTGCTACTGCCACAAAACTCAGTATCAGCTCTTCTACACTGGCCACAGGCTCACTGTGGGTTAAGAAAATGCTGGTTGCAAAGCACAGAGAAAATATAGCGGTTCAATAGTAATGAAGTAACAATGTACTAGCATCGCAAAAAATGGAGTGAAAATTATAGCATAGCTGATTCATCACTGTGTTATTCTACTTAAACCAGTAGTGATTCAGAGCCAGCAACTTGGGAGAGGTTGTTAGGGTCTTTATGAAGTTTAGAGCCATTTACCAGTATACACTCAAATTAATTTTTTTTCATTATGGCCATGATAACCTTACGTGTTTGAAGATAGTGACTTGGGTTTTTATTTTTGTTTTGGGTTTGTATATTTTTTTTGCCTCTTGAAGGACAAACATGTGGCTAGATTTCTGTGTGCTTCTGCCATACAAAAACTGATTTGGAGAAATATTATTAAGAGCACAGCTGTAAACCTGTAGCGGGTTGTAGCATCATGGGATATGTGTAGAAACTTCTAAAAGTAGTTTATCACTTCTGTGCACTTGTAAATGCAGCAAGCCTTTCTACTCTGTGTTATTCTTGCCATATAATTAGACATACTTAGAGTTTTCTTGATCTAATATTTCTGAGAGTTAGGTAAATAATTTATAGGGTACTCTTCACAAATGGATACAATGTGAATTCAGAGCTAATCTGCTCCTCTGGAGGTACATAAAATTATCAAGCTTATACAAGAGCAAGCTAATTAGGAAGCAATCATCATCAACAACAGCTGTTCTTAGCTCACTGAAGGGCGGAGGCTTTTCTTGCACAGTCCACTCATCCATTTCCTCTCCCCAGCTTTCCATGAGACAAGCATCTCCAGAGCTACTCCTGTGCAGTAATTCCTGTCACTCTCAGTTCAGTGTTTCTGCTGTCTAAACAGGGAGTTCATTTCTGCAGCAATTTGTCAGCATTTTGCTAAGAATGGATGCATATCTGGAGAGCGGTGGAAGGGGAAGGATGGGTGAAGTGTCCAAAGTATGGTTTCCCCCACTCTCCCAAAAATGACGAGTGCATATTTATGTAGACTACAGTGTTCTTTATATTTATATCAATTCTAGTATTTCTGCCAGGATGAAAACTAAAATGCACATCAGAAAAATGAATTATTTCTACAGCAGTACTGTTAACACATAGTGGCTGGGAATGTTGCAGTCAGCCCTTCACTGGCCTCACTTTTGTACTTTTAACCCCATTATGAGCAGGGCTTGGCCCATTGGGCAGGAGATACATAAACTTGTACCTCAAAAGTATCTCTCCAACCTGAAGCATGCATGAACTCAGCAGATACCCTCTTTTCATGGACTCCCATTACATCACACAATGGAAAGCCAAGCCAGGTGTTCTTTGTTGAAACCAGTATTACCTGCTGATTCAGTGTTCCTGCCTCAGTGCCCATGGAAGTGCTTGCTACTAGCAGAGTCTTTGTGTTGTGCAGGTGAGAGATGGAGAAGTAGGAATCATCTGTGGAAGGTCTGTGGAGAGCGAGATGGAGAGTGGGACAATGGACAAAGGGATTTTCATGATCATTGAACTCCTAACTCCCTCACATTCTCCAGTAAATCAAAGAGCAGTGAAACTCTGTGTGGGGAGGAGATGACATGTTGGTCACAAGACTAGAGGCACATGCTGCTGGAGACAGCTTTTATCCTCAGGAATGAAGGACAGGAAAGTTTTTATAAGAAAAAGGTATCTGCAAATGTTGCAGTGCTTTTCTACTTGATTTCTACTTTTGGTCTCATCAGAGCACCCTTTAGCCACCAAAGCTCTGATGCCAAAGAAGGGCATGAAGTCTCCCAGAAAACTGCCTGGAGAGCTGCCTGTGGCCATCTCCATTTCTTATTGCTCTCCTGTCACTGACACAAAACAGGGAGACCTGACTATCAGTGGAAAGGCTTTGAGAGACCTTGTAAAAGGTAGGCTTCCCCTTGGCAAACCGTGTTGCCTGTCATCGTGTTTGATCTTTCCTATGGCTGCCTAGCACAGGACTACTGCTGGAATTGGACAGAGATGCCTGGGAAGTTAGTAGGCTTCTGGCAACATGGAGAAGCAGATCAGTCATCAGCAGTGGCAACAAAACAGACCAAGGTTACTGTCCTTGCCCTGCCTTCCACCTCAGGAAGGAGGAGGCAGAAGCTCCAGAACAATGGGGTAGCCCCAGCTTTGGTTTCCCTCTGTAGCACCTGATGGAAGTCATCTCTTTAGAGGTGTTATCCTGTATTCAAGGCTGGTTTCCATACTGCATGCAGTGGCCTACTGGTACAGAGCCAGCTATTTGCCACCACAGGATTGCAGAGGGGATATTCAGTCTCCCACAGACTCAGGAGATGCAAAAGAGGAGACTGAGTTTGGGGAGAGGAAATATGGGTGTCAGAAGGGGAATTCAGGGTTGGCAAAGCCTCTGACAGCTTTATAGATGAAACCGCTGCCAGATGTTAATTGTTTTCTGTGTAGTTTTCAATTGATCTGTAATTTGACTGTAGATTCCAGGCTTTTATAATAAATTGTGTACAAAGCTAGCCACTTAAGGAGATAATAAAGACTCAAAGGCAGACAGAGGCATAAATTTGCACTTATCCAAGAGTAAGAGATGAGTTAGGGCCTCTCTGGCAGTATTTTTTTTTTTCTTTTCCCTTCTTCCTCCCTCCTTTTGTTCTGTAGGAGGAGCATGAGGGAACCAGAGTTTCTGTGCTCTGCAGACAGAGGAGAGAAGTTGAAGGTCAAATCCCAGCTGTGCTGCAGACATGTTCCTTTTGGTGGAGATGCCTCAGCGTCGGTTTAACTGGCAGATTAAAGCTCCTGTTTGCTCTGATGGTGCAGGAGCCTTTTCACTGATCAGGCTTTCTCCTCTGTCTTGGTTCATTTATGCATACCCACACTCACTGGTGTGTCCATCCATCTACTTTTTTGTGTTATCTCTGCAGCAGCTGTTGCCTTCACTTGCTGTGGTAGAAGCTTGCTATGGTAATAACCTACATGGCTTAAACGAAATGAAAGAGTTTTCCCTGAAAGTGTTTTTTTTTTTTTCCCCTGCGAAAGTGTTCTGAGAAAATCAGTGGCTTTTCCTTATATTCTTGCAGGAAAACTGCATGATGTGTGGATGACATGGTGCTCTGAGTAGTGTCAGGGCTGTGTGTAGCAGTAAGTTGCATAAAACTACTGACATGACAAATTGCATAAAACAAAGGGAATATTGAGCAGGAGTCACTATGGAGGTGAGCTGAGCTCCACTCCTGAACTGACCACTGGCATGAGAGCCTGAGCATCAGATACTGGGAACTGGTATTTTTCTGACGGCTTCAGCAAAGTCAAACTGATTTGCTCCACCTGATCTTATGGCCCTTTCCCATCGGTTCTGTGAAGGCTGACAGTGTGATAATATAATTTGCAAGACACTCAGAACAGCCACTGTGCTGTTGGATGGTTCAAAGGCCTCTGCAGGAGGCACTTCCATTCTGAAATGGTGGAAAGAGCAAGCATCTTCTTTTTCTCCTCCCTGCCATTCAGGGCCAAACCTGTGCAGCAAGTGGCTGAGAATGGCCAGGTTCTGTCCACGCTGCCCTGTGATGCTGCAAGTGCATCCTTCTCCCCGGTGCTCTGTTGTTTCTTTCATACCTAGCCATGTCCATATGTTCCTTACAGCTGCTTCCAGGTTTGTCTGCTGCCACAATACCCACTGCATTTAGGTTGTACTTGGAGTTGTTGCTTCGAAGGTGTTCTCAGGCCTGGAGAACACATTAAATACTTCTTTCTATGGTTCTAGTTAGAGGTTGCTTTTGTGTAAACCCCCCTGCATGGCAGCGTACATTTCAAGGGCTGTATGAGGCTCCATACTGGTGCACAAAAGGATTCATCTGCCAGTGACCGTGTGCGTTCCCCTTCATTCCTGTCTGACAAAGCACACGGGTGAATTTGCACAGTTTCTGTACCTTATGAAGGATTTTTTGAGCGCTTTTGTGATTTTCAGCTGGGTTAGTTGAGGTCTCTGGGTGTTTCTCTGTCTAGCTGTTGGCAATGTTTGGCTCCCTGTCTGTGAACGAGCCCACAGCAATGTTCAGTTGTGTTTGCCAAAGGATGTAAGATGTGTGTGTAATCTGCTCGAATGTGTGCCCATGTGTGTTTGCAGTAGGCTCTGAGGATTTTACCCTTTCATGCTCTGCCATCTCAGTGCTCTCTGTCTGCATATGTGAGCATGGCTTCCCTGCCCTGTGACTGTAGCACCCTAAAAGAACAGGATGCCAGCCAACTGCTGGCTCACAGTGTGGTGTAGACTACCTGTCACATGGGATTAGCTTTTCTGCTGTAGTTTACTATGACAAGCTCTCCTTCTGGGTGCACAGATCTGGAGCCGAATGCATGCAAAACAGCATTGTGCAAGGTGACGGGTGCTCTGTTTTGTGTACAGTTGGAGTCATGCCTGTTACCCTGTGATGCTGAGTAGGAAATCCTCAGTGAGATCACTTTTAAAAAAATGTATTTTTTAAGTTTCTCCTCAGTTGCATGAAATATCATTACACTGGGGTTCTTACAGCAGAATCAGTTCCCCTGCTGAAGAGGCAATGAGAAAAAGTGAACAAGAACAGTTTTTATTGCCTGGGGGCATCAGTGGGGTTCTCAGGGCTGCCAGAGACTGAGAAAGCCAAGGAGGACTCTGACAGAGCTGGTGGGGAGCCCAGGGCAGGAAGAGCTGGGACAGGGCACCGCATGAAAGCACAGACAAAGCTGTTGTGGAAAAATGCCCTTTTAATTTGTTGTGGTCTTCTTCTTTATGGAAGAGTTAAATTCTCCCATACCAGTTAGAACATCCTGCTGACAGATAAAGCAGTGAATAGGTAGGCCCTGCAAGCTCAGATATGTCTGGGTATAAACCCTCTCTCTTTCCACCTCATGGTTGGCCTGCCTCAAGTGACCTATCTGCAATGCAGGAAATGGGCCATTTTATGGTCTAAGATAACCATTTCTGTAAAGGCTGAAAGGTTCACAACCATCTAGCATTTACAGATCTATTGGCTTTTCCCCTTTTGAACCACAGCACTGTTCTTCACCATATGGCAATAATTCACTATATCCATATTTATCTTGTCATTGTGTGCTCCTCAGAAGCAGGAGGTGAGTGAGAAAGGACTGCTCAGTTTTTTTTCCTGTAGACACTGACAAGGTAGACATCAAGTTGCAGTTGAGGAATCTGTCTTACCTCTAGTTTGTTGTCTTTTCCTCTCTCTCCCTGTTGCTCTCTCCTCCTTCAGGGTGCCTTGAACTCGTCAACATGTACACTTGGAGCCCTGTGTTTTCCAATAGCACCTTTAGAGGGGGTGGCTCCCTGCCTGGGGAATGACGGTGCTATAGAGGGGGTGGGTTATCAACCCAAGTGAAAAGGGGTGGTGCGTAGGTGGGTTTTTACTTCCTTCTGCCTCTGGTGGAACCGTCTGAAAGAGAAATCATATCTCAAGGACATTCTCCTCCCACTTTGGAATCACTTAGCCAGCTGGAGAGGAGCTTGAAATATGTCCAGCTCAGCCAAGCCCTGTGATGGGACTTTTATTCATGCTAACAAGAGAAGTCACCGTGAAGTACCTGTTTGAGGAGTTTCAGAGATGAGTCCCCTTCCCTGCGGCAGAGACGCCTCTTACCCTCTAATCAGCAACTCTCCCAGAGAGGTTGCACAGTCCATGCTGGTTTTGGGCAAGTTGCCCTCCCCTGAATCTTCTCCACACCCTGTTTTAATTAAACAGCCTAATCTTTAAGTGACCCTGTGCCGTGATGGCTGCTAGAGGACCTGCAGTGTCCAGACATGCATAATTACTCACTTCAGAGATGTTGTGCTCTGCTGTCCAAATGAGGATGCCTTCACCCCCCCCTTATTTGCATGTTCCAGTACCTTTTCTCCTGTGGTGCCAGGCCCAACCTCTTGCTAGTGGGATTTGCCCCAGGCTGGCTGTCATTAAAGCTGTCTTCTGCCTGCAGTCCTTTGTGTCATGCTGAGGACTCCTTCCCTTTCTGCCTGCAGCAGCCTCAAGTTCTCTGGTGGGGGTCCACAGTTACGGAGCTGAGCTCAAGTTATTGCTCTAGTTCAGTGGGAGATTCTGAAGCCCTGGAGGATTTGTTCTTGGATAGATGATCCGTCAGTGGAAAGTTAGCAGCCCCACAGCTTGAGGGTACTTTATCTTTCACTGGGGCAGAAGGGGCTGTATTGAATACCTTTATCAGGGAAGAATTTAAGGTTCCACACAAATGCGATGAACTGCTGAGCACATGTCTGTAAAAATGTTAGTTTATTAGGCCTTGTAGCTCAAGGCCATTTCAAGGACTCATTTAAAACTGAGAGAAAGAGAAACACTTTACAGGTGGGAGAAGGAGGAGCTGCCATCACACTGCTGTTGAGATGGTCTGGTCCTTGCTGGATTCCTACTGCTTCCCATCCACACAGATGGTAATTTGCAGGGGAGAAGAAAACCCTGTCTCTTTATTCAGGAAAATTGAAAAGGCATAAGGAAATAAATAACCCTGTTCCCTTAATATTCTAGACTGGATCTCTCTGAAGGGAAAATGAAACAGAGAATGACGAAATCATAGAGTTTGTCCTGTGCAGCATAAATCTGCCATCACGTCCAGGCTTCTAGGTGGTGGGCCTGCACATGAAATGGCCTTATTTACTCTCCCACGACTTTTAAAGTGTTTTCGTTGTGCAGATCTGAAGCATTTTTTAAAGACTTCTCAGGAGTGCTCTGTAGATGGCATCTATGTGTCCTTTCCCAGGAACGGGATCGGCGATGAACAAGTGGAGTGCCATTGCCATCTGCTGGCAAAGGGCGACGTTGCCTTTCAGTGGGTTCTGGGGTTTGTTTATTTTTTTGGTTTTTGCGGGGGGTTTTGTGTGTGTTTTTGGTTTTGGGTTGTTTTCTTTTTTGGTTTGGTTTTTTAGTTTTGTGGGTTTTTTGGTTTTGGTTTGGTTTTGGTTTTGTTCTGTTAGTTTGTTTTTTCCTTTTTGTTTTCCCAGCTTTAACACAGGTGAAACGCTGTGAACAGGTGTGCTCCTCGGGTGTTTTGGTTGATGGAGTGTGCATGTGGAGTTTCCAGTTTGGATGGCTTGCTTGTACATAGAAGTCTCATTGGCCCAGCTTCTCAAGCACAGGGAGGGATGCAGCCTGGGCTTGACATTGGCATAGGTGCTGCCATTCCACAGGGTACTCAGGGTCCATCTTGGAGATGCCACAGGCACCACTATATCCACATGGGACAGACGTTGTAGCTTTACAATGATTCAGGAAAATAAGCTTTGCAACCTCATGCAAAGCATTGCAGGAGGGACTGTACCACTCTCTGCATGAAAGAGTCGGGGTTGTGTGCAAAATAAAGACCCCTCTGAAATGCTCATGCACATCCCTATCCTCAGCAAGCTGAGCAGGCCTCATCCACTGTAACACCTGTGCATTCAGTGATGTATGAAAGGGTTTCTCTAGCCAGCTTCAGTCAGTTGCCTTTGCCCATGTAGAAGAGCAGTGCACCAGTGCTCTGCTGTCTTTGCAGTGCTCCCAGAGCAGTGCTGACCTTTCCCCACTTGCAGCAGGTGCAGGAGGTGTGAAAGGATCAACCCGGGCTCTTCTAACCCCAGAAAAATGAAGGTACCGTTGATGTCCTTTCTCACAGTGCGGTGTGAATCTTTGTTTTTATCTTTGAAGGGAAAACAGAGGAAAGGGAACCACCCAGCATGGCACAGCAACTTGGCACAGCCAGGAGCATAACTCTGAACTGTCTTTTCTCATAGGCACTGTAACTTAAATAGATCCAGGTGTTAGTGAAAGTTGAGGGCACCTGGATCTTGGTCCCCTCTCTTATAAGCTCTAAGCTCTTCCCTTTGACCGTGGGTGATTACACTGAAGGCAGGTATTTGATCCTGAGCTAGAAACAAGTAGGGTCCATGAGGCACTTAGTGGTGCATGTGGACTACTCCTTTACAGCTGAAGAAATAGTCATGGTGGTGGAGGGGGAGAGGTGAAATGATGCAGGGGAAGAACTGCTTACTTTCATGGAAAACACTCCTTGTCGAGACCATTAGTGTAAATTTGATGAAAATTTTCTGAGCAAACTTTCTTTCCCTCTGATGTAGGGAAGACAACAAAACAGTAGACTGAACAGTGTCCTGAAAACAAAAAGCATCATCTGTGTCTCTGCTCATCTTTTCATCTTTTTCTTTCATAATCTTTTCCACATGTCTTGTCTGATAATCTTTGCTTTATTTCACAACAGCCTCAAAATGCATCTCAAAAAAACTCCATCTTTGTCTAATAAAGAATTCTTATTTTCTGGCTATTCCTAACCATCAGCCAGTCAAGACTATACTAGAACCTAGCTCCAGGTGTGTTTTCTCCTGTTGAACGCCCTGCCTGCCTTCACAAGCCAGTGGGCAGAGAGCAACCCAGCTGTACATCTCTCTATCTATAAAGCAACTTGGGACAATAAGCTCTAGGTAAGTAGGAGTTTGGGAGGGGAAGACATGGAGTAGGAGCCAGAAACATCAAGGAACATCCACACTCAGCTGAGCAGAGCAGAACAAGGCAAGATGTGTGTGGGATGGCATCTGGGGCTGGTGAGTCACAGCTACACATACAAGGACCCCACAGGTAAGAGTTCTCTGAGGGACATAGGGGCTTCTTTGTGATAAATTACCTATGCTGTAGATAAAGACTGAATCACCATTTTTAATAGTTTTTAGCACTGAGGGACTGTGTTCACTTCCATTTTTTCTGTCCTGGGCTCTGACCATCATTAGTTCAGCACATTCCCAATCAGCTTCCTCATCCCCAGTGCTCCCCATTTGCTTCAGGCAGAGCATTGCTAAGAAGAAACACTTTGCTGTAAGCTCTGACAAGGAAAGCCAAAGAGCAAGGATGTGGAAATTGCCTGGGGAAATGGAAAAGGAAAGATAAAGGAGTGAGCAAGAATGGCTGTTAAGGTAGGGGATTGGAAATCATGTGGTCTGGATTTCTTTTTCGTGGTTAGCATTTGATTGTGAATTGTTTCATAGTCACCCATAGCTGAATTTTCATTGCCCAGCACAGCGGATAAAATTAATGCAGTTTCAGTCTTGACCTCTTCATGTTACAATGTAGGAAGCTGCAAAAAAATTCCCAAATACTGGTTTGTTCTGTAAAGCCCTTTAAAGGATCCACTTGAATTCAAGTAAGATCAGCATTTGAAGCCATATCTGTTCCCTGTGCTGCAGCCAACAGAGAGCAGCATAGTCACACACATCGTGCACTCTTCCTCAATCCAATCCAGTACACAGTGCTTCCCTGTGACTGCTCAACCACCTGGTACTGGTTTCCCCAGGCATGCTTTTGGTTGTGGGTGCCACAGTGAGTCCCAAGTGTTGCACCCACTGTCCCTTCTGTGCCAGAGAGACATGCTGGCCCCAGGCATGGGTGTCTTTCAGAGAAGAGTTCTGCATGGACAGCCAACTGCCTATTTGCTGTGGGAAGCTCTGCTTCCAAGAGGGAGCTTGACTGCTCCAGGATCAGTAAGGTAGGATGAAGTAGGGGAGATATTTTTCTGTTGTTGCAGGGTACGTTGCTTATCCAGCAGGTTAATCTTGCTGGTGACACTGTGAGTAGCCACTGAGGATACTGCTGTCTGCATTCCATGAGCAGGCCCTGCCAGACTTCCCCTCTGCTGGTAGGAAGCTGCACAAGCAACACAGAGATGGGTAGGGTGAGCCTGAACCTGCCTGCAGGACTCCCAAGGCCCATAGAGCCTGAATGTGAACACAGTGAGAGGATCAATCCCAGCAGATGGTCTGATGGGCTGAAAACACAGGCCCCGCATGGGGCAGTATCTGCACATTTCCTCCTGGGCTGGCAGGGTGATGTGGCTGTGCTGTGGAAATGTTATGCTAGAGCAGGTGCTGGATGCAGGTTTATAACCTGGTCTAGTGAACTGACAGGAGACTTTGAGAGGCTGGGTATCAACCACTGCAGCATCCTGCATCAAGTGGGAAGACAGCTCAGGAGCTTTCTGTCACGCAGGTAATGTTGGCCCAGTGGGAATAGCAGCATTGGCAGACCATTGTTACCAATGCCAAGACGAGCTTTCACTAAGACTTGGGCTGGAAACAGTGATAATAACCTTCAAAGCTTGCTTGTTGGTTCACTTCAAACAAACTTGGCAGCAGACTATGAAAATGTTTGCCACCTCTTGTATTAGGGAGTTAAGCTAGGTAGCATGAGGCTTTGTTCTGGCATGTACTTCCCGTCTGATAGAGAAAAGTCTGTCTGGGCTTCGAGCCCATTTGTAAAACGGGGGTGCCAGCACTGCCTGAGCTCTTCAAGAGTGTTGTGGGGATGAAAAGGTGGGAGCATGGGTGCTCAGATACCGGGGTGACTGGAAGGTGGGGGAACATGGCATAAAGGCTTAAGGAGGGAAAGAAAGGGAAAGAATGCTGGTGAGAGGGTGGTACACCCTTTCTCAACCTTTGTGATAAATCGGGTCAGATCTCCTGACTTGTGACCTATCAGGTGGATGTGTGAGAATTGCATTAGCCGGCTTTGGTTTTGAGGGAAAATAAGGAAAGGCCACAACTTTGCTGATACATTATTGTGCCACACCTCATTTGCTGGTATTAGTGACTACAGCCATGCTGATATCTCTTCCCTATCTGTGAAGGTTGGGATGGGCAGGATCCACTTCCAAAGTAACAAATTCTTCCCTTGTGACTGCAGGCATAGCCTCGACAGGGAAATGGGCTGTGTCTCTCGCTCTGCTAACACACACACACAAGCCACAGAGGATTAGCCAGATGGTTTCACTTGAAAAAAATCAAAATCACAAAGCCATCTGCTCTCCTGTTCTGGGGATCATGAACTTGACTTCTTGTCTACTGGTATAAATTGAATTTTACAGAGTGCAGGCAATGCATGTATGCCCCCAGTTTAAAATCACTAGGCCTGATGGGGGCAAGAGGGCTGGAAACATCTCCATCACTTGAGTTTCCTGTGGCCAGACATCCCCAGCATGTGTTGTAGTAACCCTTCCACTGCAAGACAAATGCCAGCCAAACAGCTATTAGTTTTGGGAGGGCAGGAGCTGCACAAGGCTGCGGAATGCCCAGCTGCCTGGAGCTTGTGTGTGACAGCAGAGGGAGTGCTCACATCACTCTTGGAGAGGGATTTGGCTGCTGCTCTTTCCAAACAGGTACGAGGGAGGGAGAGGGCACTGCTTAGGGGATGAGTTAGACACTCCTGGAAAAAGAAATCCAGTCCTTGAGCAGTGCCTGAGATGCTCGTATATTAGACTGAGGTGACAGAGGAATGACATTGTCACAGCAAGCAAAGGGACCACCTTACAAATGGAGATGAGGTGTTTGCCTGTTTGGCACAGAGACAAGGACAGTACCAATGGATCATATACTGGAAAGGCACACTGGACAAAAAGTTAGTGTTTAGGGCAACCCTGAATAGGGAGTAAATAGAGCTTAGAAGCCAAAATCCTTCCTTCAGCACTGGCTTAAGCATGCCATTTGGACCTGATTTTGTTCTACCCCTTTTGAGTTTGATTTGTGCGATTGTCTCAGGAAAGAAGTCCCCTGGCTGGAACTGTTGTAGAAAACATGGCAATCAATTCAGCATTGCAAACTAATGTTTAGTTTGTATTATTAGTGCATAATTGTTTAGTTAGCTGTTGCCAGCACTCATGTTTTGTTGTGAGGCTTGTTGTATTCATTGTGTTTGTGAAAGCCTTGCTGTTGAAGACAAGGTATTTTTTTCTTTCATTGAAGCAGCATGTTTCTGGCCCTTGTGCTTTTGATGAAGAAAATGGACCAGAAAGATTAAAAAGCAAGGGGACAAATGAAAAAAACCTAACACTTATTACTTGGAAAAAACCACAAAACCTCATGATTTTTAGCTTTGAGGGCCTGACTCCTGACTTTTTTTGTACTGCAGTGTTGGTAATGGGGCACTGAGACAGCACATTGTGAATTGTGTTGGTTTCCTAGGAAGTCAAGTGCTCTAGGAGTTATTTTCATCCATTCAAGATTATGCAAACGTACCACATGACTCTTGTATTCAAGAAAGATAGTCGTAAAATTTCAACTGCTAACAAGTTGAAAATTAAAGATAGTTTCTAAAGAAAAAAACCAAACAAGATCCATCAAGACAAGCCCTGTTCAACAAAAGCTTTAAAGCACAAGCTTGCTTTTATGCAAAGAAATTGTCCTTTTATGCAAAGAAATAATCCTGCTGACTTCAGTGAATTGTGTTGTGTTCATACCCAAATAACTCTGAAGAGAAAATAGGCTGGAGGAAACAAAACTGGAAAGCGCCAGTGGACAGTTCATGAATTGGAGAAGGTAGAATTAAGCTAATAAATGATTCATTCAGAACTGTTTACCCAGCTTTAGCTAGCATCAGGAGGGAAAGAATGCAAATGGGGCTGATTATCCAGATTCACTTTGTGTCAGTGAGTTGTTCTTGGCTCAGGAACTCTTCCTATAAAGGGAACAGTTGAACACTCCATCATTTGAGAACATTTATCACAGAATTGGACAAAAGTTTGAGAATGCACTGCAGGAAATCCTCATGGCTGAGTAAAAGGCTGAATTCCCCAGGTGCTCTCTCCTTATCTGCTACAATGCCTTAGTGTTGGTGACCATGCAGATTACTAGCAGAATTGCCTGAATGGAATTGCACTGAGGGAATTCTCCCGTAAGAGTTGAACACAATAAGGGTTTCTAATAAAGGTACAGCAAAATCCTTCTCAAATAGCTAACTCTTTCTTGCAGGAAGAAAAAAAAATTAGCTAAACTAAAAATATCTGGTTGATTCCCTGAAAATCCTTACCTAGCTCTGCCTCAGATGAGGATTTTGGGGGCTGGATACACCCACCAGTCCTAGTGACAAGCTGCAGGAAGCCCAAGGCAAACCCTGCACTGATGGTACCACTCAAGACCAGCTGAATTTCCTCAGTGCCACTTAACAAGCAGCCCACGCCAGGCAGTAGGGAGACACAGCCGAGCAGCAGGCAGGCCTGGCTGTTTTGTAAGCTGTGGCAAACAAGGACTGTTAGTCAAATAGAGGACAGAGTAATCTCTTTGTTTGTGAGATACCTTTAATTAGGTAGCCTCCCTTGAAAACTGATGGTGACATAGCACAAAGTCTGACGGGAGTCAAAATTATGAGTTGAGAGAATATGGCAATGCTTGTAAACAGTTTCCTGGGTGTGCATGGGGGTAGAGGAGGAAAAGTCCCATGTGGTAACAAAGTTACTTTCAGATACTATTATGACATAATGGAGAAGAGGGCCTGGGGGGGACATGGACCCTGCACTGCTGTGAGTTCAGAATAGGTTGGAAAAACAGCTTTCAGGGATGATTTTAATGTGGCTGATGCTTTTGGGCAGCAGGGGTTGGCTAGGTGACTCAGCAGGGATCTTTCATCTTTACTCCATGAGATTCTGGTAGTGTTCTGTGTGGGGCAGTGCCATGTAATGCCCATTGGCTCTCTTGTAATTGCAAATGGTCAAGGACTCTGCTTTACAGATGGCCCTTCTCAGCATCACTTTGGGACATGGGGGCTAATGATGTTGTGGGAGGAATGACAGCCTCTCACTCATGAACCCTGCTGCCTTCAGTATCTTTAGTTGACTTTGGAGGTCTCCCATCCAAGAATCCAAGTTAATGCTCCCCTGGAAGAAAGAAGGAGATTTATGGTAGTTTGGAAACCTGAGAGAGACATCATGACTAACAAGCTAATTAGCCCCTCAAAAGCTGATAGACTAACGGAGAGGAAGAGTCTCTCTGTAACCTGCAGCTTTACATTTTACACATCGTAAGGCAGCAGCTCGTCTGCAGGGGCCAGCAGAGTTTGACAGGAGAGCAGCTTCCAGCGCCTCTGCTTCCCTCTGACAGCCCGTGGGGCTCGTGGGGACAACAGAGCACTGTGTGCCATGCAGGGGACACTGCAGTGGCAGCGGTCACTCACACGGTGTCCTTTTAAACAGCATGTCTGAGGTGCACGGAAGGGAGAACCTGGTGCTGGAGCCAGGGTGAAGCCGGTGGAGGAGGGAGTGCGGAGGAGAACTTTGTGCCCTACATTCCTCCAGGCTCCTGCAGTACAGGCTTTAAAGAGAGACGGAGCAGCTCACCCCACCTCCATCTGTGTGAAATAGACGGAACATAAGAAATGTTTTAAATAATTGAATAATGAAATGAATATATTAATGCTGAGAGAGCGAGAGAGGGCTGCTGGGCTGGACTTATTCAGCCAAACAGCTCCTGACAGGAAAGAAGTAGGGTCAGCATTTATTCCTCTGAAGGGGATTGAAGGCAGGGCACTGTGTTCAGTGGCTCTCTACAGAGCTTTTCTTTCCTTCTCCTATTTCTCTGTTCAGTGATTCCACCTGCCTTTCTTTCTTTAGGTAGTCTTCTCTGTCTCACTGTCATTCTTTGCTGTCTCTAGGTCTTCTTTCTTCTCTGTTTTTTCTCTTGCATCATCCTTCCCTTTTGCATTCTTAGCTTCCCATGGTTATGTGATGTTTAATCCTCCAAAACACAGGCAGAGTGCTCAGAGAGCATATATCCATCTTCAAGACATACACTTACCCTAATTCTGTAGCCACTTTATCTCTTAGAAGCATTTAATTACAGGTGAAATTCATCTACTATCCAAATTCTCCACATCTCATTCAGGAGACAAGTAAACATCGTAACATCAGGTGCAATACATTTCCAGAAACACTTGGGTGGCTGACAGCTGAGGTAGGCAGTCAGAACTATCAATTTGCTGATGTAGGAATGCAATTGCAGAAGTGAGTTAGGTTTGGTAAGTCAGGCAATAAACGGCACAGGAGTTTGTATTAAGAATTTTTGAATTCTAGTTCTAGTGAAAAATGTGCCGTGAGGGAGCTGGCCACAAAGAGCTGCTGCACATCACTCATTACACCCAGCTCTGCCAGTGCCCCTCCCTGCCTTGCAGTTGCCCCCTTCCATGCCCACCAACCCCCCCAGCTCTCCCAAATTTGGCTTCCCCACATCAGCTTTGCAGCGCCCCTCCCTCCTTCATGGCTTCCCTGCAGCCCCTTCTGCTCTCCTACTTAAGCACTTAATTCCTGTTTGTGGAGGCTGCTGGACATTGCTGATGCATTCAGAGGTTTGTCAAAACGATCATTCACTTCCAGAACATTACAGGAAAACCTCCTGATTCCATCAGGTGTAACTTGAGTCATATTTCAGACCCCAAATCCAAAGTACTTAAGGAATCATCCAACCATTTTTTGTTTGCAAATTAAAATGAAAATCATTTAGTTAGTGGCTATGCCTGCTAGAACACTTTTTTTTTTTTTCCTTACTACATATTTCTGTTTTAATTATATTGGGAGCAGAACCTTCAGAGATCTTGTAGTCCTGACTCTTGTAGTCATTAGGGTCCTGTCACCTAGGCTAAACAAAGATTTTATGCTTTTGTTGTGCTTTACTGAGTGTGCACGTTTGGGAGCTTTTTGTTGAAATGTTAAAATGTACAGGGAATTAGGAATGGTTTCAGGAGCATGGGAGAAGGGAGTGATGAGCTGAGAGGAGCCAGGGGCTAGAGGGGCTGTTGGATATGCTGGAAACTGATTTTCCTCTTGTGATTATGAGAAGACTTCACAGGTCTATAAATGTGGGGTAGCCTGCATA
>VXAX01004075.1:317957-421003 GCA_013399835.1 Leptocoma aspasia | reverse complement strand
AACAAACACATAAAATATACAAAATACTTCTATAAAACGTAACTATGGAAGAGGAGCCTGTGGTATGGATCACAGAAGCAGCTGATGAGGAGAGGAGAAGCAGGTGGAGAGAGATGATTTCTTGGGTGCAGCATGCAGGGACAGGTGGGGAGGAGGAAAGCATGGGGAGTTTAAAAGTGGCAGCTCTCTCCTTCATCTGGGAAGTTATTTCTTATGCAGAGTGAACGTAACCCTCCAATGTGTCTTCCTGTTAGTGACACCCAGGAAATGTTTTATGGATGAGGCTCCATCACCTGTTGGCATGAAAAGGAGAAGGCAGAGCCACTGGTGATGGATGATCACTTGGAAGCTGCACTGTGTCCTCTACACCCTCTGCCTCTCTCTCCATGCCTCTTTATCATGCATCATTGCAGTAGCATCCACCTGAGGCTGCCAGGAAACTCCCAGTTCCTGGCTTCTCTCCCTCTTAACTTCCCAGATGTTCTGATATACTTCCCCTCTTCTGAAACTGCTTTTCTAAGTCAGAGATGTTGTCACCTAAATGGATGAACCATTAGCATTTCTGTAGGTGACAGCAAGAGAGAGAATTCTTCTCTGAAGACATCGCATAGAACATCTTGCATGTTAACCCTTCTTTACTCAGAGTGCATCCTGGTGTGAGTCAGGTGGTTTTGTGACATAGGGGAAAAGGAGCAGGATTTTTCAGCTTTACAGTTGTTTTATTTTGGATTGTAGTGGATATGTGTTGCTGATTGGAAACCTTTGTGTGCAGTACTTTTGTTGGGGCTGGTTTGTTTTTGTTGAGTTTCTTTCCAAATTACCATTTCTTTGCATCTTTACATGCAAAAAATTACAAACTCTTCTCATTACAAACTGCAGTTGCTAATGCCATGGGAAATGAGAGATAATTCCCACAATGAGGACGGGAAAGCCTGGCTCACAAACCAGATCATGATCACAGATGAAGTAAGGAGAGACACAGAGTTTCAGAGGTGGTTGGCCAATCCCCGTGATGATACTTGATTGCTGAGCAGACTGTAAATTCAAGCACTTGTCAGAATCCCATTTAAAAAAGTATTTTACAGATACATTTGAAAAACATAGATAAAGCCTAAGTAGTATCTAATATTTTAGCATGTCTGTTCTTGGATAGTGTAGTCCCAATTAAGCCTTCTCATTCAATTCCTGGCCATCAGGTACTCCCTTCTGTGTATGCCAAGCCCAGTTTGCAGAAGCAGGTCTCTGACTGCGAGCTGTGTTATTGCCATGCCAACCCTTCCTCTCTTCCTGAGTCCCTGAGTCCCATCTTTGTTTCTGCTTCCTGCAGGAGGTCTTGTGTTAGTTCCACATTAATCAGTAGGCACTTCAGTGCATCACTTAATCTAATCTAGGTGGTACCCAGGCTTTCCCATCTTTTCTACTTCTCTGTAATCAGGAGGGTTATTTCGGTGTGTGGGAGTCCCAGAAAAGCACAGTGCACTGGTGGTACCCAGCAGACAGACAGCAAAACCCCAGGGCTGTTTCAAACATACAATTCTGGCTCCTGCTGTGGTGGCAATAGCAGCATAGCCAGGCGCCTGTGTTTTTTTATCAGCCTCCTGAGGGTTTTCTTCCCTAGCTTAAGTCAGAGGCACTCAGAGGCTGCTGGGGGAATTGAGCTGTGCCTGCACTGCATCTAAAGGCAGGCAGTGTAATAACACCGGGCTGACACTGTCCTAAACACCTGGCCGACTCCCATCCATTCCGCACACAAATGTGCACGTAGGGAGCACATCCAGAGGTCTGGGAGCAGCGGGAGATGGATGGCGAGGAGCATCGCTGTGGCACTGCCCCACCCCGAGCACCAGGATTTGTCCTGATTGCCGCCGAGCTGGGGATCCGGGCTAATAATGGATCCTCAGGAGCGACTTGCCTCCCCTGTGTGGATTTTCCCTCCTCCCCCTTCCTTCGCCTGAGTGTTTAGTTCTGAAAAGAATGATTTATCAAATCATTTTTATTCAGCTTTGGAGGAGGAAGAAGAAGGATGGTAGGGGAAAAAAGGGCCCTTTGCTGTTTTAATTGCTTTGCGGCGTACTTGTGAGAGCGGAGCCGGGCTTATCAAAGCCGGCGCAGCTGAGTCCCTGCCTGTCGCTAATGAGAGCTGCCACGTGAGCAGCCAGGCTCCTCCGATGGACCAGATAGTGCCTCCAACCAGGCAACTCGAACGTTTAGCAAGTTAATTTAAACGAGGAGCTGGAAACTTTAAATAAGAGGCTGGGGGAGATGGTATTACAAGGGCTTTGCAATCAAATTAGGGGGGTTATTTGTCCTAAACACCAAAACAAAATGAGACACGCAGTCTAGGATGCTGTTTGGCTTGATTTTTTTTTTTTTTTCTGATGATTCATTTCTGAATCAGGTGTCAGGGTCTAAGAAAAAGGAGGTTATATTTTTCCCTTGACTGAATGACTCTCAAGGAACCAACTGAATTCCTGGTGCTCGTGCATTTTTCTTTGTGCCTGAGGGTGTCATTTAAGAACAGAGCTGTGTGCTGCAGTGACTCCAGAGTGCTGCCATGGAGTGCAGTGAGATCTGGCCACAGGGTTGTGAGCACTATGGTTCTTGGCCAGAGAGCTGCTAAAATTGGTGGTCACCAGGTGCCAGCTCCTCCTTTGGGAAGAACTGCCGGGGTTTCCAGGGTCCTGTGCAAACTGCCTGGCTTTGCACTGCTCAGTCAGGGCTCCCCTGCAGCCCCCACAGCTCTCCTGCCACACACTGCCCAAGCAGCTCTAAAGCACCACCGGAGCAATCCCAGTTGTCCACGTCTGTCTGCCAAGTCCTAATCTCTGGGCACAATTTCCTTTCATTTCCGTTCAGTTCAGAGCCTCTGTAAGACACTTTGTGAAAGGTGATCATTTATAGCAGCATCCATGTTCTCAGGTTATATCACAACATCTCCAGTTATTTGGGGTTAGACTCCCCACACAGCTTTGCTATTTGTTTCACTTGTGCCTTTCAGGACATCAAGTAGCTGATCGTCATGTGTCTGTACCAAAAAGCCACTTTCAACACACATGCCACATCTTGAGCAGCATACACTAACACCAGTAATCCCCTTATTAAATCAGATGTTTGCATCGGGATCCTGTAGTCCTTTTTCACTTGATTTTATGATTTTTTTTTAATATGATCCTGCTAATTTGGGTAGGAGTCTAGTATAGCCCTGAATGAACTGTATCCTAGGCTTGTACCCATCAATGAGGTGACTTATCCAGCACTAGGTTCAGCTCAGTGATAGAAATAAAGGAAACCTAGGCTGTGAAGGAGGAGATTAATATCTCATATCTTTTTCAATAAATTTGATCATGTCTCTTCTGGCTGTCATCACACTTAGGTTTCAAATTTTTAATTAAAAACTCCATAGCTGAAATTACTGTAATACAGTAAAAACGAGGACTGAATTCTACCTATTTGTCAGTTTCCTCATATGGAGAAACAATGTCGCCTCTTTTAAACATCAAACGTGAATAAAATATGCTGCGTTTTTCTTTTTTTAATCTTAACTTAAAAAAATAGTTTCATAAAAAGCTCTCTTGAAAGCAATGATGGGACAATCTATTATTAAAAGAAACAAATCAATATTAATGCAATTTGATGGCTGAGATTTGCTTGAGTAGTATTTTATATTCATGTGTATGCTGTTAACTCTGCCTTATTAGATATGTGCAACATGGGTGAGTTAAGGTTGCTGTGGGAACCATCATTTTTTACATTTCATGGCTTTAACTCAGGTAAAGTCAACCCAAGCTACCTTGCATTAATATCATGTAATTTCTTTGATTGAGGAAAGAGTGTCGGAGTATTTCATTGTCTGTGTCCCTGCATTCAATTGCATGTTCAACCAAAATTAGTTCAATTCCTAGCCCCACACTAAAGAATTAGAACAGTAACTGGAGCTTGCTTTAAGAAAAGAGCAACAGCTCCAAATGGCATCACAGTCCACAGACTTTAGGGCTTTTCCCATCATGTACTGCTCTCCAGGTGCCTGTGTGTGCCCTGTGACAGTGGCATACACACCCATCCTGTCACACAGCAGCAACCAGGGGGCAGAAATAGATTTAGGGTCTGGGATTCAGTACCTTAGGCAAGCCTTTTTCTCTGATGTGACCCTTCCAGAAGCACAAGGGTTCCATAAGAAAAGGCTGAAATGACCAAATCATATGTAGGGTAATGCCACCAATTCTCCTAGTCCTGCCCCTCTGCCCTTCTTCTTCCTTCTTGACATGTTCTGATACTCTGGGCACACCACAAAGTGAATGAGATGCTGGTTTGAGATTTTGCCGTGCTCTTTGCAGTTCAAATATGTTTTCTTCCTACTGTGCCTACTCCTAAGCATCAGGCAGCTTGATAATGTCCACCTCTTCTTCAGAATGAGAGAAATTGCCTATTACTAAATATCTGCAACTGACAGCACAAATGCCTGTAGCCACATTGGCTGTGGGTTCTTTACAGTCAATGGGGAGATAGCCAGGATTAGGAAGCAGTTTATCTGATGTTTCCACAATAGAAGGGGATGATAATCAGGCTTTGGAAGTCCATACAAAGCATTAGGAGTGTGGACTAACTGAAGTGGAGACTCCTGCATTAAACATGACCAAATTTAGCCCTAGTATATATACAAGTAAGTAGCAGTAATATTCAAAGACATCCAGCCAAGACTAAAACAACCTAACTGTATGCTAGGCTAGTGTATTGCTTGGCTACTTAACCCCAGAGAGGAAAAAGCCTCCATGAGCAGACCTGGGGTGTTTTGCTATGAAGACACTGCTTCTAGTATGAAAACTGGCTTGCAGATCTTGGCAAAGCTCTGCTTTATGCCATAGAGACATAGTCTCAGACTTGTCTGTTTTGCAACAATCTGTGTTTTAGAAAGACATAATCAGGCCAATCACTCTTGTCCTTTCAGTCCAGAGAAGAAATTTCCTTGGGATGGAAGTAGTTAATAAAAGTTAAGTTTTCTATAAAGGGGACAGAAAAAAATACCATGTGACTGAGATGGCCAATTAGACATTATGAATATTCAGAATTCTCTAATCGAATGAAAGCTCATTACAAACACCCAGACTGAAATTTGCCCATGTAAAATATTCATTGAACAATTTTGCATAAATAAATAATAAACAATAATAAATGCATAAAAGTTTGTTCATAGACCATCTATCAGCAGGGGAAAAAAAAAGACAGAATCTGTTAAATAAATTGTATGTAATGAGTAATCTGCCCACTGCTTGTTTTGAGCTCTCCCGTGGTAGGTCTGCTGTGAAGATCTGACATGAGCATCTCTCTTCCGGGAAGGATGTGAAATAGGGCTGCTTGGAGTAGATAAAAACACTGAGGTACCCCAATGTTAAGGGAGCAGGGTGTCCAAGGTTGGGACTTAGCTTATCACAGATGTAACAGGGTCTTACAGTTCTGAACATGTGAGCTGAAGAAAATGACTGGATTTGAAGAAGATTCAAACCAATTTCCATTTAAGCATAAAAGCATTTCCATTTAAGAGCTTCCTTGCATGTCCAGCCAACCGAGGTTTACAAAACCCTTCCTGGTACAAAGGATGTGTTCAGTGTCACAAGTCATTGTAGGGTGATGCAGAAAGAGAACAAAGTTAAAACTATAGTGTGTGTGTGTGTATGAGGTGCGAGGGAATGCATTTTGCTGGACACATGCAAACAGGCTGTGCACAAACAGAAAAAGGTCAGAGCTGTCCCAGAGCTGCATATGGAATAACTGCAAATGACTGCATGTGCTTTGCCTACCTGTTTGGTTAACAGTGCCAGGGAAGGGAACTGGGAGAGAAATCAAAGGGCTGCTCCAGTAAAATGTGAAAACCAAAATCCACAGTTGTTAGGAGAGAAATATCAGGCAAGAGTACTAAGCTGTGATTGGAGATAGTTACGAGTGAAAAGGTCTTATGCCTCATCCAGTCTCAAATCACAGTGTTTGTGCCCATCTGTGGAGAATCTAGCTCTTAGGAATCTGTCTGTGAGACAGCCTGACCTATGAAGTGTGAGCTGTCCCTCAGGGTAGGAACCACCATTTTTGTGGCTTGTTTGCACAGACAGTAGCAGAAAAGCAACCCATTCTCCAGCTGTGCCCCATCATAAGAGCCATGAATGGGATGTTTGTGGGGAGACGTTATTTGCCTCCTGGCAGGTGGAGAAGGGACATGAGAAGTCAGATTGCCCCCTACTTCCATTCTATAAAAGCCATCACTCCCCATGGTAAACCTTTGCACACCGTCCTTCACCCACATAGTAATTACCTGACAAGTATCCCAAGTATCCACCCTCACAGCAAATCACATGGCAACTTTCCTGTAACTACATGAGGGTTACCTGGTCCTTCATGCTGCCAGATAATTAGAATCTGAAAGAGCTTTGTAAAGGTCAATTTATGTGAGACTGATCACACCCTCTTTTCTTACCCTGAGCTCAGGACTTCCACTTTCAAATATGGGACTCATGCTTTTCTCTGGGTGTCACCACTTCACCTTTGGGAGGGGTTGGATGTCTCTATAGATCAGGGTAGAGAAGGCAGCTGGGGCTGAGTAGGCTTTTGTCTGTTGTCAATCCCCATCTGCCCTCAGAAGAAAAATATGTGAAACTGTCACAACCACAGGAGTCTAATAGGAGGCTCCCTAACAGCTGTGGTCCCCAGGAGTTGAGCTCAGAGCTGCACAGGCCCCTGCAATTCTTCCTGGAGGACTAACCACAGTAAGCTGCCCTCTCCATTCTCTCTGACAGAGGTAATCACTGCTCTCTGCTGACCAGCCAGTATGGGGGAATTAACATTGGAAAACAAAAGAGAAAAACAAAACCAGCCCTAATCCTTATGCCTCCCTTCTCACCCACCAGTGAAATCTCACATGGGGATTTTCTATTAAAGGGGGTAATCATGTGTGTTTCAGTCTGGATTCTGAGCTTTCCTGGCTGGATTGTGCTCTGTTAGAAAGAATCTCTCCTTTTCTAGCTGGTTGCAAATCCCTACCTTGTTATCACAAGACAGTTAACTATCTAATCACACAGTTTTATTGCATGCTTAGCCCTGAAACACACCACACTGCCAGATGCTGTAGCAGACTGTATTAGGGAAATAATAACAAGGCAATTCAGAAGGCTTGTCTCATAGCTGCTGGGTAATTTAGTGACCAGGCTGTTCTGTAATTTTGTTGTCACTGTGGCTCCGTGGATTTGGCTGGGAAGAACTGTGTCAGCATGTGCCGTTTGCTGTGACAGACTGCACGTTGTAGAGCAGCATCACGTGGGAAGAACTGGTACCTGTGACAATTAGGGGAGTCTGCCTGTTTCTGTTTATGGTTAGTCAGAGTGGAACTGGGGATTCATACTTTCTGACTTGTTCATTGGAAAAATCAAACACAAAAACGGCACCAGAAGGTTATTCTTCTCCTTACTCTCTGAAACTGGTCTCTTCAGGGGAAGGAACCAAGATGAGCAGTGTGAGGATAGTGGAAAATATGAGATGGAAATTGTTTATCTGGGCAGGGCAAAAATTTACCTCTGGGGCTCTGGGTGATTAGCACTTCTGCAATTACCAGGATTTGTTGAAAAGAGGAAGGCAGAGAATATATTAAACCATCTGTTTCCCTCTTGCAGAACACTGTAGGGCTGGGACAGAGATTACTGTGTCTCCTTGTTCATCACTCCTACCTAACCATGAGAGATGGGAGATTGAGTATTGTCAAGAGACATTTGAAGACAAGTGACATTCAGCAGGAGCCTCAGCAAATTCATATTTATTAGCAAAGGAGGTATAGCAGTGTGCAAGAGATGTGCAAGCAAGACATTTTCATTCCATCAGTCCTTGTCTTTGTGCTCTGTGCCTCAGCATGAGCTCAGACATGGCCATCAGCTATCTCTGTCTGTCTGGGCAGGGTTTAGGTTTGAAGCATCCCTCTTCTCCTCTCAACCAAGACTGATTCCTTCTCTCTCAGTAGCAGCACAACACAGACCAAGCCTGAGCAATACTGTAAGGCACCTGAAGGTGAGGATGTTAAATTGAGTGTTCAGGCTCAAGGGTGAGCTTGAGTTTCCAAACCTGAATTTGTGTGAGGATGTGTGCTTGTGATGGTATACAAGGGTGTGGGGCTGGGCAGCTGTGTGGAAGTAGATGTGAGTGATGCAGGCATGGAATGTAAATTTGATACTGTGCAGGGACACAGAGACTGTACATATCCTGTGTTTCTCCCCAGAGCCCAGGAGTTAATCTGAAAAGGCCTATACTTATGAGAGCTAGGGTAAATGTAGGTAGGTGGGTACCCACCCACTGCAGCCTGGTCCTGCATGAGATGAAGGTAACATTGAGGAAAGATGGGGGTGCTGCTAATGGCTCATCAATCCCAGTGACTCCTGAGGGTTTTTTCCATCCCTGAGTTTCAAAAACAGGGAAGGAGTGGGGCATTATTCTGTTCTTCATCAAGAACTGTTCCATTGCACAGTGCAAAGGAACACAAAGCAGCCTAAAGTGTGAGGTGCGTATTGAAAACAAAACCAATGGTATCAGCTGGGACCTTTGACCAAAGAGACTGTTAGGAAGAATTTTATTCAAGCAGGTAGATGGGAATGGCTTTATTAAAGATGTGAAGAGGGCTTGAGCTGCCTGGGTAAATCCATTTCACTGAGAACTGAGGTCGATGGCATAACTCCCCCTCACTCTCCTGTGATTCATGAGGGAAAGCTGAGTGCTAATGCCTTTTATGAAAGATGGTGGTTGTTTGCTTAAAAAGAGTTATGTGGGCCTGTTCTGGCCTTTCTGACATCTCACGTTCTTGTGGGATGTGCACTGGACAGTCTCCTCTTGTGGGCTAAGGCTTTTTTTCCTCTCATATGAGCTGAGTGATCAAACCTAGGAACAAAAAACGCCAACCCACCTTTACAGAGTCCACCAGCACAGGATGCAGCACATGGCAGTCAGCAGAGGCTGAGCCCCTATGGTGAGCAGAAGGCAGAAAAAAAGCGCGGGGGGATATGTTCAAATTGACTACAAATACAAGGAGCAGTTCCCTCAGCTCTATTGAGCAGCCCTGAAAGGAGCATCTGCTTTGCAGGACCTAATCTTCTCCTAAGATTACTATAAGAGTTATTGCTTAGGTGTATTTTTAACTCTCTGTTTTCACATTTTCTTCATCTGGACAATGAGAGAAATTAAAGGCATCAGAGCAGTCTTCCAACATTGTCCAGGTGTCAGATGAGGAGTATGTATGTAACAAAAGGGGCTTGGATCTTGAAGGTAAATACTATATGCACTGGGAAGAATGGAGATAGCAGTAGAAAATCTCCCCCTTTTCACAAAGGATATAAACTGCCTGACTGTTATGTATAAACTAGAGGAGAGGTACAAGAACAAAGGGGTGGCAATTTCCTAATTGCTGTTTGGCATTTGAGAGATGAAGGTTTGATTTCCTGCTGTCAGATACAGCCTGTGGGATGCGGGACAGGTCATTTAGTCCCCTGCTGCCCAAGCTCCCCATTGAGATACAGCAATGGTATCTGCCTTACAGGAGCATTAAGAATGCAAATACTCTACCACAAGGCACTGAGATATCATAGAAACAAAGCAAGAGAACACAAGTACCTAAAATGTAATATGTCTATAACTCACTGCATCAGTGTCAGGTCTAGCTACTAAAGTGTGGGCACTTAAACAGGAGCTGTTTCTTGCTCAGTGCTTTGACAGTGTTAGCAAATTACAGACTGTTCTCTGTTGGTTCCTCAATGTTACCACATTCTTAAATAATCATTCACTGAAATTCCTCTGGTAAAAGTGAATGAGCTTGGATTTCTCTGCTTCTGCTGCCAGGACACAGTTTGGCCTACTCTGTGAAGTGCCCCTTAGGGGGGCAATGGAGCTCAAATTCTCTGCACGCACATGCACAGAGTTAAGGAATTCACACTTTTTTATTGGTGAGACTGCTGCTTGAAGCTGAAATGAGGTGCTATGTCACCATGCCACTTTTTTATTGTGGAGATAACTATGCTCTTACTTTTTGGAAAAAACAGCTCAGTTCAGAGAGCTCTGATGATCTCAGCAAGTGTTGCCACTACTGCTGAGTTTCTGCAATCACCCACTGATTTAGGCGATGTTTCTTTGCTGGAAAACACAGTACAAACCTATCAGCTGGTTGGCCCCATCTCGCTTCTGGTGACACCTTCTGCATCATGACTCCCAGTGAGCTCAGCAAGAGAGGAGATGCCTGATGGGCAAGTCAGTAGAAAGTTGTCTCCTGGCCAGCAGCAACTGCTTTATCACAGCAACGTGGGCACAGTTGGCGATGCACTGTAGCTCCCTGCACGTTTCAAGGCCATGTGGTGCTCTCTCAGGATTTAGTAGGCTGCTGGAGTCATGGAGAGATAAGAACATGTAGTGTTCTCTCAGCCTGTCTCCTGCTCCCTCCACCTGTGTCCCCTGTGCTTTCTTACAGTGGTGCTGCCACTTGTATGCGTGTGTTTTGAACCTCCTGCTCCTTTCCCTTTTAAGTCCTGCATCAATCTGTCACATAAATGTGGATCCAAAATGAGGTGATACAGAGATCTGTCTTCATATCCAAAATGAGAATAGGTACACTCATAAAAACATTATGCTGTCATCATTGTACCCTCTGGTCTGAGTTTGGGATGAGCAAGCTGTGACAGTGCCATAAGGTAGGAGCTGGTTGTGCTGCTGGGTGGTCAGGATAGAGAATTTTAAATCCCTGTTAGCATGCAGAGATCTGATAGGGAAAGTTTGGAAAGAATAAGATGAATTTCCCTGGTTGTTTTATCACACCAACAATCACTTCTATATTTTTTTTTTAATTCATATCTTGAAAATTCTCATATGAGTATAGCAGAGAAAGCAAAGAGTTTCAATCTTTGCTCTACTTCTCCCAGGCAACAGTGTGTTCTACATGCTAGTAAGTATTCACACTATGATGTACCTGTGCAATTAATGCAACTACATTGAGTGCTTTCTCATTTCTTCTGTTTTGGGTCATTGAACCAGCTGCGTGTGATTCACGCTTCAGGTGCTAGAGGTAGTCCTCCTTTTCAAGTGGAAATGGCAAAGCTCAAATAGCATGTCCCTAGTGGCTTAGCAGTAGAGAAGGACACTATTCCCTTCTCAGATGTCAGAGTATTTAAGACTGCTTCCCTGTTATGCACCTGCAGTCAGAAATAGTCCTCTGTGTCTGTCTTCTTCTCCCAAGCTCTCCCTCCTCCCCTCCTTATAGCTATAATAGCTTCAGTGGGCTTTGAATTCAAGCTTTCATTATCCCATGACCAAACCTCTGCAGATAGCACGGAGAATTGGTTTCCATGCCTGAGGTGCCGGCTTTCGGCGAGCACGCTGATGCATTGTGTTCAGGGAGGAAATAGCCCAGACTAAAACTAACTTGGGGGTATCAGCTGACTCCAGGGTTTCTGGGGAGGAGGCAAGGAGGGCTGGTGGCAGCCCTGATTAGTTATCCTGCTGGGTCTGAAACTGGTTTGTGGATTAAGGATTTACTGGGAACTATATATCCTGGGCTTTGTGCAAATCAAACTACAGGCTAGGCCAGCTTCAAGATTACTGGTGAGCTGAATAAATTGTGTTGCAGTGGCTGCAAGTGGGCGCATAATTCTAAATGTTTGGCCCACAGTTGTTAGGAGCAGCAGCAAAAAAAAAAAAAAAACACCAGCAAGAAGAAGAAATATTTTGGAGAGAAATTGGATGGCACTTTGTGAATTCATGCTGTTGCATCCAGCTGTGTAACACACACGTGACTCAGAGCTGGTGGACATGTAGCCCTGCCTGGCAAGCAAGGCAGCACACACATGCTCCTTTGTGTCTCTCCAGGTAGCTTTCCCTGCATTATTGCTCCTGCAGGGCGAGCGGGGTCCTCACTGACCTCTGCTGTACTTTGTGGTGGGAGAGCATCCTGGAGATCATGCACAGCACCACCTGGATGGATTAGCAAAGCTTTTTCCCACGGATTGCCTTGCCCTAGAACCAGTCTGTATCCATGACAGGTTTACTCTACTATCAAGCCCGCAGGAGACCTGTGTGACCACTTAGACTATAAATCTGCTCTTTTAATACATTTATTCCTCAGCGAGTCATTTCTCTCCTGTGATGTTTCTCATCTCTTTTCTGCACTGTTCTACTTCGAAGCTGCTATTAGTCCTGACTTTCTCCCTCATCTCCCTCCCCATTTCTTTCTTTCCCCCTGTTTTTCTGCTGTGTTGACAGAGTAGCCTGAGTGGTTTGATCACCAGGCTGGAGTTTTAGTCCTTCCACAGAGTGTACACATTGCTTTCCTTTCCTCTTTACCTCCCATCTCATTCTGAGAAATCTGTGTAGGCATAAAAGGGAACACTAGCACTAGACAGAAGCATTTTAAATCTATTTATTATCCAGCTTTGCAGCAGCCCTCTTTTTGTTTCCCTTTCAGTAATGAAATATGTGTCTATTTCTCTTTTCTACCAGCTTGTCATATTTTGCATGTTATTGAGCTCCTATGAGCAAGGTGAAATGCCCTCATGCTGGCCAGCAGGGAGCAATGGAAAGAGTGCTGTATTTATGGGTGGGGACCCAGGAGGTGTTAGGAAGAATCCTCCACAGGAGATTCTGGTACCTTTATATTGATAACAATTTGTAATAGATTTTTTTTTTCCTAGAATCAAAAAGAAGCCATTGTGATGGTTTGGAGCTCTAGAGAAAATATTTAAGCCTAGTGGCCTGTAATCTCTTCTGGCTCTTCAAAACACTCTGGTGATATGATTTAACATCCCACCTATCCTCTAGGTGTCAGAGTCTCCATGTAGCAAGAGAACAGAGGTATCTTGCTGCTTAGGGCTTGCACATTTAATCCAGCTGAGTAAGAGAGTTAACTTGCTGTAAACATTTTGTGTATGTGTGTGTTCAGGTGGCCCACAGAGGGGTTCATACACAGGTGCACACACCAGTGACAGACACAGAAACAATACACACACATGCAAAGTGGGGAGAAATTACTTAAGGGGAATTACCTGGTCCTAATGGGAGACTCTGAGATGAGATGAGATGAGATGAAGAACAAAGCATGTCTCCTGTGCCTGCCAGTGGAGCCAATATCATCTAGGGAGAGAGGGGAGGTGGCAGCCACATGCTGTCAATGATGGTGAAACAGATTTCCCTGAAACCAGAGCTCTGCTGGGGCTAAGTCAGCCTGAGCCCACTGAAGAACCCCTGCTGCACCATGAACCTCTCTCCTCAATGCAGGACACTGCATAAACCCACCATCTGTCCTGCTGCAATGTGTGCTTTTAACAGCATCAGCCTCCACTCTGAATTTGTAGCCTTGGCATGCCTTGCTAGTTGTTGTTTTCCTTTCAGATAACACAGCAAAAGGATATTTCCTCCATGTTCTCTGTTGCTGGCTTTGGTTTGGATCCAGCATTCACACCATTTGGAAAGGAATTAGGGGAGGAGTAATTTTTGAGTTTCATTGCTGGTCTTTTTTTTCAGCAGGTTCTGGGGGATTGCCATACCTGGATCACTGTGTTCAGGAGTGAGTTACTGGTCTAATAACACACTCTTTGGCATTGGCCAGAGGAAGCTATTTCAGTAAAGCAGAGAATGGCAGTCATTGTACACAGGGAAAGCTGTAAATTGCAGCACTGCTTGAAGAAAGAGCAGTGAGACCTCCAGGCTGAACTGGCAGAGCAGCATTTTGCAGGAGCTGATGGCTTTTAGCAGCAAGTCTCAGTTTTTGATTTAATGGGCCACAGGACAGATTGTACACAGAAGAACATGATTCTGGGATCATGGAACCAGACTTAGTAAGCATGTCCTTCTGGGCTCTAAAAACCTGCTTTGCAAGTTTTAGTTTCTCTCTCATGAAATATCCTGTATCTTTTTTTCCTATAATCTTTGGGAAGCAAAAATAAATGTCATATACATTGCACAAGGAATGGGAAAAGAAATCTTTTTTTATATGACCCAGATGTCTTCCCCCACATCAAAATGTCTTGTATGCAAAGTCTACTATTTTTTGTCATTCAAGTTGTGCAAAACTGCACTCCTGCCTTTCAGAATAAGATATGGCTGTCACATCTAGCTAGCCTGGCTGGATACATTGAGCAGATATAGACAGCTTAAATTCTGCCTAAAGTCTTGTGTTTCTCCATACCTGGCTCAAAACTTTAAAAAGTTCATATCCAGAAGTGATTAGCAAAGACTCCTAGGTAGAACTGAGACTGTTTAAATTTGGCAGCTAGTCACTGAATTTTGGATCTCAAGACCAATTCAGGTACAGATTATAAATCTTGGCTATCCCCAAATACCTGGTCAAAGTACCTGAGAAAGGGAAGGTGTTTCTGCTCCTGTGTTTGTTTGGAGAATATTCTAAAAGCACAAGTTACTAAAACATTGTTAACAGGGACAGCTCTTTCTTTTTAAATGTCTGGAAACCACATAAATTCATTATATTCAGCCTCTCAGATAGTCTTTCTCATTAGCAGATCTCAGGGCTCAGCTGCACATGTAATGCCCACATCTGTAAAAAGCTAAGCAGCCCATCTGTATTTACAAGCTGGTATCTGAACTTTCATCTCTGTTGTATAGCCTTGATATAGTTTCTAGGTGGTTCCATGCCAGACTGCTGCAGCTGTGTCTAGGCACCCTGGGTTCATATATTTATAAGCTTCTTTTGGCCTGCATAGGCTATTTGCCTCATTTGTCTTGGCCTTGCCCTGTGTGGTGTACTTCGTGTTCTTTCCACAGAAACTGGGCCTTATGCTTTGATTGCTGCAAGCCCTGGAGCCAACCCTCACTGCTCCAAAGCCAAAGCCCACCTTTTACCAGAGCTCTGGCTTTGAAGGCAGGGGGAGTTTGCAGACCCCTCCCTCAGGGGCCTATGACACTTAAAGCAAAGTTATACACAACTCTAAACATTCAAAAATCTCAGAAACTCTTTCCCTTTACCTGCACTGATGTATAATTCGTTATATACTGCAAAATAACACATGTTCCACTACCTTTCCCTGCTGGCATCCAAGGGAAATGTGATCCTGTGCCCATCACAGAAGTTGTGCAGCCTTTTTGTTTTCACAAAAAGTCTTCCTCTCCGAATGTCCAGGGAAATACTCTTGCTTTTATAATAACAGGTCATCTCTGCAGTATGTCCCCATTACTTCCTCACCAATTCTGGTGCTCTTTTTTTTCTTTTTTTTTTCCTTGCTTTGCTTTAGTGCTCCATTTGAGAGAACACCATGAAAATTTACGGGCCTTTTTTTGTTATCATTGTCACCTTCTGTGAATTTTAGTTCAACTTAGATACAGAAAAAAAACAAAACCAAACAAATCAGAGACAGTTTCAGAGCCTCTCATTAAAACAAAGCTTGAAGTTTCTACTAATACTCAAGCTCCCAGTATCAAACAGAGTTCATAAGCTTCACACAGACAAATTACCCATATATTTGATGCAACTGACATGTATGCACCTCATCATCCACTGGCACCTGTACTACTTGATCTGTATTGCAAATAATGCTTGGAACTCCCAGAAACAGACAAGTGTGTGCACACTGGGTGCAAATGCAAATAGCATCCCTTTGAGAGATGACCACCAAGCTGCCTGTGGTCATGGAAACCACTTCTGTCTTCCCTCCCCTTGCAGCACAGTGGGACTGGAACAGTTTGTTCTCTCAATAGCTGTCTTGTGCACAATCTGAGAGCTCCTGTGAAGCTGAATGTGCCTTGCCTTTGTGCTTCCAGCGGAAGGCCACATCCAGTTAACAGTCTTCCCCACACCCCACCAGTGCCCCTTCAAAGAGAAAATTAGATCAAAGTTTTATCAGTTCACTGTGTTTGAGAGTAACACATGCCAGGATTAATAGTTCTCAATTTTTCAGAAATATTAAAATTTGCTCTCTATTGTCAAGACAATAAATCTTTTACCCTGCAAGTTCCTCTTGCTCTGAGGACGACCGAGCGATTACTGACCCCAATTACACAATTAAATCTTTGAAATAATACTGTTTGATATTAAACAATTACATTTCTCATAAGAAAATATCACCATTCTCTTGCCAGCTAAGAGGGTATTAATAATGCATCTATACAGATTCCATTGTGTGTTAATAAAGAATGTCTACAAAACCTTATAGGGTGTTCATACTGCACGTACCCGCAAAGCTCTATAGGATGCTGAGACCCTAGAAAATGCAAATAGTGAATCCAGAGCACGGCAGTGGTATTCCCTGTCCATTCTAGTCTCCAAGGCAGAAGAATATCATAGGGAGACTTGGAAAAAAATCAGATTTGAGCAGCAGGAGCAGCCAGATGGTTGGGAGATTGATTTGAGAGACAAGGGAAACAGCAGTGCTTGGCTTGTTGAGGTCTAAGATGTATGAGTTGTGACTATCAAAAGTTGTGTTTTAGACCCACCAAGAACCAGAGGTTTTTGGCACTGACCTCGTTGGCACTTGGATTGGAGGGTGTGAGGATTTGAAGAGGACGCATGGGTCAAATGGAAACATGGAAAGCATTGGTATGCTGAGCTAGAAAGTGGTATGAAATCCTCAATCAACCTGCAAAAGGTTGCAAAAAAAAGATATGTCAGGTTATTTCCATCCCTGGATGTAATAAATAAAAGCTATAAAATTGCACTGAGAAATGTGCAGTTTTAAGGAAAGGAAAAGGAAAGATGGGAACTGCCTGGGAGAACTTAGATACTGAGAGCTGAAATATGTGAAGTCCTGAAAAGATTAAGTAGGGATCTCAGAGCTGGCAAGAGTTAAAACTAGTCTGGACTAGGCTGTAGGAAAGAAAACTGAAGGGAATTATATGGTCCTGGCTCCACTGATGCTGGACTAGGTGACACAAATGGTCACTTCCGTCTGTGCTATCCCTGATTATGTCATGGCTGCACGTGCTTACAAACCTTTGTAAGAGTGTATGCTGGCTAAGAGCATCCACACAACTGTTACAGCAATATTTGTTTTCCAGCTGCTCTGGAATGCTGAAATATGTGAGTCTTCATCCCCGAACTTGATTTAAAAATAAGCAACTCCTGCTGCATGCTGTCAGATGACGGTGATGTTTCTCCATAGTTCCCTGTCACAAGCCAAATCCAAAACCACCAAGTGAAGGTTTTTATGCAAAGATGCCTTCTACCATTCACACAGGTTTTTGAGCACTGCAAGCAGAGAAACTTCTCTCTTCATTGCCAAACAATATATTTTGTTTCATTGAAGGAAAGATCCCCTGTGGAGCAGGCAAGCTTCTCCTGTTACCACGGAGTGGGGGTCATCTGTGTGACTGAGCCTGGCTGTATGGCACTTTCTGTGCCTCAAGTTTTTTCACAGCAGCACAGGCTGGAGCAAGCAGTGACTGGCTCAGGATGCCCAGCAGTGATGGTCACTCTTTCTGGTTGGATAGTGGTTATCCCAGTGCCCCGTGCTCGGTGGACACTTCTGAAACAGGCTGGCAAAGGCAGCACACAAAGACAACGTATTTAGTATGCAGCATGGTTTGCAAGAGAGAGTGACTTGGGGAGAGCATAACCCCTGACCAGGAGAGCTGGAAAAGAAAAACAAACCAGAAAAAAAATACCCCAAAACTAAACAAATGTTCAGTCAGGTCTCCCAGGAACAGACTGGGGCACTGTGTAACAAAATAACTATTTGCCTCAAGTATAAAACACTCCTTTTGTGGTCTCTTCTGTGTGTATTGTAGTGAATATATTGACTGGCAGGAATGTTCATGGGAACAGTGAATTTTATGTAAATATTAGAGACTATTTGCAGGAAGCAAAATTTGAACTCATGAAAAGTAGTATTCTCTATGGAAGTCTGATCCTAAAGGTTAGTCAGAAAACAGAAACATCCAATGGGATTTACTGCATATATTTAACAAAAGTGTATCTAACCCAGCTTTGATTTTGAATATCGACTATCCAGGGACAGTTTGTGGACAAACAATATGCTGAGAATTATTTACTGAGACAAGTCAGCAAATAATTGCAAATGACAAATAAATTTGAGAAAATTACAAACTGCTTATGGACAATTCATGAACAGAAGCGAGGCAAAATTAATCAGATAAATTATTCACAATGAATGAATCTCTCAGCTCTAATTAAAACTCTGTAGCATATTAATAATACATGCCCAGAGAACCACAAACAGAATCATATAACCGAAAGGATCCATCTGTGTCTGCATCAGAAACCTTCCCATCCTATAAAAGGGTGTTGCTGTATCTTTCTTGCTGTAACATTCTCAGAGCCTTTTTGTGTTTGCATGGTTTGGTTCTGGTTGCAGCTGATAGAAACCCTCTCTGCACACAGTGTATATGCTTAGTGTGGCATGTTTCCTCACTGATGCTTGTGGTGTATTGGCTCATTCCTTCCCAGTTTTTTGGTGGTTTTTTTTTTTTTTGTTAGTGCTTTTCCAGCCCTAGAAGAATTCCCACAGAATACGCAAAGTACCTGAGCTTATCTGAAATTGTTAAGGCTTTTCTTTCATGAATGTTGCAAATGATTCTGTTCTAAGATACAAGTACAAGCAAAGACCTAAGGGTTTCATCCTGAAAATGCTCAGGAGTGGAAACCATGCTGGCTCTCCCAGCCTGAGGCTCCCCCCACCAGCTCTGCCAGTGCTCCCCCTCCTGTCCCTTGTGCTGCAGCTGGGGACACCCTGTGCATAGCTTTGCCATAACCTGGTGTGTGCTGCCTGCTTGGAGGAAGCCTTATCCTAAATATGAGCATTTCAAACGGCTTGGTCACTGTATGTAGCAGGAGGCCCTGCCATGGGCATTAAGCAGAAGCTGATGGCATTAGGCTGGGCTGGGAGCTGAGTGCCTGAACATCACTAGTGCTGCGTGTTTAAAAATTCCAGCAAATGAAGGAAATTGGCTCTTTCCCGTCCCCCACCTGTATAATTTAGCTCTGCTTTTAATATAACCATGTCTTTGTACTCTCAGGAACTCCCCAAACCCATTCCCCCCACTCTGATTCCCTGCCTGACAGACAAGACCTAGTCAATCAGAGAATTGTTTAATAGTTTTTGCTTTTATTCCCAAGAGATACCCTGGCCATTCATCAGCCCCGTTTCTACCAGCCACCCCCACCCCTCATGTCTTTTATCTGCTTAAAACCAATCACTCTTCCCCTCTTCTTTTTTCCACTTCACAAAAGGAATCAGAATTTAATAAGAGCAAGCTGCAAAATATCAGCATTAATCCCCCCGTCCTCATGGGGCTGGCGCCATGAGTCTCTGGGTCCCCTTATCGGCACCAAACTGTATTTCACCAGTTAGAGCCCTTCTGATAGCATAAATACCTGCCATGCAGGTGTCTCCAGCTGACAAGATAACACATTATCAATCATACATCCCCAATTTATGCAAAAAGCACATCTTCCCTCTGTTTATTTCATCTCATGGAGGATGGAGAGCTAGGAAAGAGAGGGGCTGAAAAATTAAATCTTTTCTTTTCCCGTACACTTGAAGAGCCAAATGACACATCTCCTGCATATGCAAAGCAAAGGCCTTTCTCTCCTGTAATTCACTTATTAGTGGTTGTGCAATGGTGTTGTTGCAGAAAAATGGGTAGGGAGTAATTGACTGTGGAATCCCATTAAGCTTTGTCATAATGCACAGTCCCAGAGTGGGTACTGCAGAAACACCTCCATCAAAATTACCTGCCAGAGGGAATGGTGGGGGGATGATTACACTGATGAGGAGGGCAAAAGAGTACATTGTGCTCTTCACTGGCAACCTTAGGTGCTTGTTTCACACATACACAAGGGCAGGGACACGGCCTTATCTCTGGAAACTGCAGGGCTGGCTCAGCCCTAAATCCTCCTGTGCAAGTAATAAGGGATACTTTACAAGAGGAGCTGTGCAGAGGGCTGGGCAGAGACACTTGGCTTTGGCAGTGGCAAATTTTCACGTGAGGCTGATGGCAGTGGGATATGCCACCTTCTAAGGGGGGTGCCAGAGTCCTTCATGGAGGCAGCTTAAGGGATCCCTCTGTGTCAGCAACTGGCATTCCCCCTGGGAAAATCCTCCAATGACTGTTGATTCCCGAGGCTCACTGGGACTGCAGGCTGAGGAGGATTTGCTTTCAGTTGTGTCTCCTGATGCAACTCCCCACCATCAAAAGAGGGGGGAAGAGTATGGGCTGTGGATGAAATAGCTGTCTTTACTCCATGCTGTGGGGCAGAGTAGGGCTGGCATGGATCTCAGTGAAGGGGATGCAACAGGGACATACAAGTGCATGGAGGATCACAAGTTTTCTAAAGCTTTAGTTATATTACCTGAACTCCATAAGGTTAAACTGGTGCAGCCCCCAGGTCCATAAGAGCTATTGCTATAAAGATACCTTTACCCAATGCAGTTTGTTCTGCTCAGTTTAGAAAATTAAGCTTTAATGGTAAAAGAACCTAATACAGGTCTCACAGTTGTTTTGATTGAAATGTCCAGTTAAGATTTCACTAACTCAAATAGTCAGCCCTCTTCAAAGATTGAGTTGACCATCTTGACCTACACACTGAAGTCTGATCTCAGTGGTAGCTGTCATACACAGAGGACAAACCCAGCTTAAAAAAAAAATGAAATAGGGGTACTTCATAAGCAGAGGAATGGCAATGCAGTGCCATTTCCATTCCTGGGAGGTGGCATTTTCTCTGCTCCACAGCACCTTCAGTTCGCATACTGGCTGATGATGTGCAGGGAGGGAAATAAGCAGCAAGAGCAAATGACCTCAGAAATGGCAAAGAACTTGGTTTCCATTGCAAGTGCCCTTATTAGGATGGAAGAAGGTAAAGAAAAAAAAAAAGGCAGAAAGTACATGGCAGAAAAATACCTAGAAAAGATGTCTTCAGCAATTTCCACACCAGCTTCAGCTGCTCCTAAAAGGCATCAGGTTTTCTTAAACATATATTTGACCCTATTGTCACAAGCATTTTCTGTTCCTTTATAAAGGCAGGTTTAAAAAAAAATTCAGGTGTATCACACTGCAATATTTATCTTGGTCCCTAATCTGTGCTTGATTTGTAATGTGCTTGGAATGGGTGTTGTATCTTTGGTCTTTGTGTGTGTAATACTTATCGTAGTGAATTTCTGTTCTGCAAATACTGCTCCCGTGTGCTGCCTCTGTACAAAAAATTAGAGATAATAATAAATCACAGTCAGGTCTGATTCTGGGAAGACCAGTTGTGTGGGAGAGGAAAAGAACAGTGGTTGTTAAACCCAAGTCCTAGATATTCCTGTACAGTCTTTAACTTGTCACCTTCTGTCCATGTCTGCCCTTGCTACTTGTTAAAAGCTAAAATGACTCCTCTAGGATGAAGGCTTGTTCTGCTGGTGCTGAAGATCCCAGCTTTTAAGCTCTGGGGACAGGTGTGGTATCTGCCATCACTCACAGAGCCTGGAAATAAAAATGCTTGCCCTGTTATATCAGTGAGAGCAGCTGCCTCACCCTGACAAAGGACTCCCTTGACTGGTGGACTAGCTATAATGAATTACTGTCCAAGCCAGTGTCCCTTTCCACCCTCATCAAGGGTAATTAGCATTCTGCACCATGTGGTCCCTCAAGCCTCAAGAGTCCTCACCTCTGCACTGAGGTGCTACAGGGAGAACAGCCCTGTCCCCAGACCCTCCAATTTTCCCAGTGGCAACTGATGTCACTTGCCAGACCTCTACCTCCATTTTTGCCCTTGGGACCTCTTCATGAAGACACCTGTCTTATTAGATTAGGACAGTTCCCTGTGGGGACATGGAGATGTATGGATCATGTCTACTGCAGTTTCCATCTCCAAACTATGACACATCATCGATCAGCAACTTTCTGCTCTTGTGTCTTCTCTCTCAGTCATTAATGACCTTGATGGACACCTTCTGCTGTAAAAGTATATTGAACTGCCATGTTTTTACAGCACTGAAAAACATGCCTGTGATGCCACCTGAAACCCACTGTTTCTTCTCCAGCATTGAAATTTTTGCTATATCCACAGTGAGAGAGAGCATTAGCATGAATGAACATGATGGAGAGCTATAAAGTTTTTATTATCACAATTTTAGGCTGTTCATCTTATGAGTGGCAAACTAACTCCTTGGGAGGGAAGTGCTTTGGGAAGCACTCTCTGAGCAGTTTGGGGAGGAATCCCAGAGGGGACAGAAGAGGGGAAGGACAAGAGAATTTGTGTTGTACATAAAAGCAGAATAAAGGCAGTTTGCCATAATCCACCCTCAGCTACAGTCAGGCAGTGTGAAATTGTTATCTTGAACGCGTCTGCCCTGGTATAATAGAGAACAATATTTAGCCTCTTCTACGTGCTAGTTTGTGATTGAGTAATGTGATTAATGAAAAGCTGCTTGCACAATACCCACCCAGCATAGCTGCCATGCCACATGTCCACATTCTGTACATGTGCCAAACGTGTAAGCACTTTTCTTTTATTTACTCCCCTTGCCCTTCCTCCCCCTTTATAAAACACAGTTTCTGTACATCTTTATCTGGTCTCCGGACTGTGACTTTTAGATGGGTCTGGATAAGTCTGTGTGTGGGGGGTTGTTCTGTCACTTATTGCTAGGGCACTGCAGAGCTCTCTGAATTTAAATTTATGTGTTACGGCTTTTATTGCTGGGCCACTTGGCTCCTTTGAATTATCTCAGTCTCCAAATGAATTTTATAGTCCATTGGGGGCTGTCCATGCTTGTTAAGGTGATATTTCCATCTCCAGTGTGCTGTGGAATCCCATCCGCCACGCAGTGATCACTTCTACCCGCCAGCTGCCTTTGCTTCTTCAGGAATCATCTCTGCTCCTTGGAGACTGATGCAGTTATGGGATTGGTTGTGTGGGGGGCTTCTGGAAGAAGAGCTGACTCACAGTGCACAGTGGCCATTACTTTTGCTCAGGAAACAGGTGAAATAGATGCTGTTGCAATGTTGGGTTGTGCCAGCTGTCAGGCTGGCTTTTTGGTGGGCAGAATCAACAAGGTATGGCTTTTGGGTTCTGTGCACCCCTGGGCCCCACTTCAAGGGTTTCAAGGGCATCCCCCCAAAAAAGAGGATTATCAGGCAGAGGTCATCCCATGGGAGGTGTCTACAGAAATGGCAGGGACCTGGACATATGCAGGAACTACAGATTCTGCTTCATCCTGGTGTTCTGCTGACAGTGCCAAGCCCATGCATCTGGGCCTGACAAGGCAAAAGGATGTTTCACTTTCTGTAGGGTTTCTCAAAACACAGGCCCTAAAGGCTTGGCTTTGGTGTAGACTCCATCTTTGTGCGGAGCTGCTTCCTGTGCTTTTGTGACAAGGACACCAGGATAGTGCTCCATTATGGTGCAGAAAAAAACTGAGACTACACCTAGACCTTGCTTTGTTGCTCTTCCTTCTCATACCACCTTTTTGCTCTTCATTAAACTGACCCCTCTCCCTCTTCCAGAGAGGCTTTTCATTTTGCAGCTGGCAGTCTCTTTACTGAAGTTGTCAAAGTTTGGGTGGCATTTTTGAAAGAATTCCCCTTGTCCTGTGTCAGATCTCATATTGCAGCAGATCTGCATGGTGGCAGAAGTGGGAGAGGATATGAGGATTTTATCACTCTGCAGTGATGAGTGCTCAGGACTTAATATGGTGCTGCAGTGTGAAGAACAGTCCAAGGACACATCTAACAGCTTGCACTCCTTGCAGGGATCACAAGGCTCCCTTCCCAGCTCTGTGTCTTGAAGTCCAGCATCATCTTCCATTGGACAATGTTCTCAGGCACACGATGTGCTTCTTGGCATGTCCTGCACAGGGCCAGGAGTTGGACTCCATCATCCTGATGTGTCCCTTTCAACTCAGGATGTTCTATAATTCTATTCTATTTCTTTTCTAGGAGACTTTACCTCTTCCCAGTGTTCCTCATAGGAGCTCCACAGACACACTACACATTACTGCTTAGACGCCTCAAACCATATTTCTCTGTCTTGGAACCTCTTACCTGTTTTGTGTGGGACCATTACCAAAAACCCCTTTGTGCTGGTTTGGCTGCTCAGCAGCCCCAGCACTTCTGCAGTTCTGGAAGCCCAGAACTAGAGAGATCAGCTCTGTTTCTGCGTGGTACTGTTTGCTCTTCAGATCATCTGGGATTCTTACATTTTTTCCCTGATCCCCTTAGCAGAGCTCTTGTAGGAATAAACCACTGTAAGATAACTTTCCAGTTTCTTTTTCCTGTGCAAAGGGCTCCTGATGGAATTTCTCCATTAGCCTCTGCGGGATTTAATGTGATCTTGTTTCCTCTCTCCATTCCTCTTTTGTAAACTACTGATCTATGATGTATTGCAGCTCTTTCCACAATTCATTTCCCTAAGCCTGTTGTCAGGCTAATTGGTTTTCTGTTTAAGTCTTGGATCTTGCAGACTACTACGTGTGGCCACTTTGCAGGATCCAAGCCCCAAATTTTCATTCTCCGCTGTCATTAGCTGTGTTAGAGCCTTTGTTAATCCCTCTCCAGCTAACTATCTTCATACAGTAATTTAACTGCTTTATATTAACCTGACATACCTCTTCCAGCAGGCTTGTGCTGTGTTCCTATGTCACCCTTGTGGCAGCCGTTGTGTCTCTCCTACTGAGTGTAAATAAAAGCAAATTATAAATAAAATAAAGCTGAGAGCTATACATTTCCTTATTTTCCTCCTCTTGTGTCCCTCCAAAGAAAATTAGATTCCTGTAAGGAGTTATCATGTCCATCATTTAACTAAACTCTACGTATCTAGCATTTTTAATCTCCCTTCGTAAATCAGTCCCTCCAGGCCCTTATCTCATTCAGCGGGTCTGGAAATTAAAAAATAAAATAGAGCTCACAATAAGAAGTCGGGAATGTCTTTTGAGGTGAGGGTGAGGAGCAGGGGAGGGACTGAGTGGTAGCAAATAATTCTTGCTGGTTTATAACCCCCTCCATCTAAGGACCTCAATGTACTTTGTGAACAGGAGTGAATTAAGGGTCACCATGTCCCTCATGAAGCTGGGAAGCCTTGTCACAAATCTGTGTCAGTCAGGACTGGTCTTTATGAAGCATGTGCAGGTGTTGAAGTTGCTCAGCCACTGAAGGGATAAAAGTTATTTCTTCCTGCTGCAGGAAATGAGCATCTACCTGTTTCAGTTGGAAGTGGAGAGGAGAGCTCACATTAGGAGTAGACGGCCTCTGAAGGAGATGAAAAATTCTGACCCCTTTTAGTAAAGGTAACTGGATTAAATATGAATGCATTATAAATACTTGGTATTTTAGAGGCAGGAATACTCGGACATGGAAAGACAAAGTGATATGTCCAGCTCATGCAGCAAACTAAAGGCAGGCAGAGGGAATCTTCATCACTTGCTTTGACTGCAGAACAGTCCTTTTTCCCCCACTTGTGGCCAGCAGCGTGAAATTTGGGGAATACAGCCAGAGATTCAGTTGAATGGCTTTATCAGAAACTCCAGATTTGCTTAGAGGCATCAAGGGAACAATCTTTCTCAGGAGATTTCCACTGCTTCCTGCTTTAAGGAAGATTGTTTTCAAGGAAGACAAGAGCAGCTGTCTTTCTAGAGGTACCTTGACATTCTACACTGGATGCCTCCAGTTCCAGGAAGGAACACTGGCCTGGCCTGAGATGGGATAGCAGAAGGTACCAGGTTTTCTTTGTCAGATTTAACTTAATTTCTTAATGTAGGCCTGCATTTGTTCTTCTCTTACCCTTACTGCTTCAACCCATCCCCAACACTTATCTCTCAGATTCATCCCTTCCCTCTGTCCTGATTCTCCTTAACTGCTTGTTCAGATTAGGAAACATCCTTTCAGCCTCGCTCTCATCCTCATTAAATCTTCTTTTTATTTTTTTTTCCTTTATCTTCATCTCCTCCTTCCTAGACTGTCACAAAATTAAAAAGAAAGAAAAAAAAAAAAAAAAGAGAGAAAAAGGAAAAAAAAGTGAAGAAAATCTCTTTAATGTGTTTTTAAAAATTTCTTTGAAAATTATACNAAAAGAGAGAAAAAGGAAAAAAAAGTGAAGAAAATCTCTTTAATGTGTTTTTAAAAATTTCTTTGAAAATTATACCGTCTGTGTCTCTTCTCTCAGTCTCTCTAGTTGCATTTATTTATTTATTTTTACAGACCAAACTGAAAATTGGTTTATTGATGAAAGTCACAGTGGCTGCTGATGATTAGGTGCAAAGAGGCTTTTCCCCATTAAGACAGATAAATAACAAGCAAGTTTGCCAAAGACACAAAGTTGTGTGTTGCAGTTGAGATGCTGGAGGGCAGGGATGCCATCCAGAGGGACCTTGGCAGGCTTGGGAGGTGGAACCATGTGAACCTCATGAAGTTCAACAAAGCCAACTGCAAGGTCCTGCGCATCCCCAAGGAGGAGGGTCAACCCTCCTGCAACCCCAGCACAACCCCAAGCAACCCCAAGCACAAACACAGGCAGGGCAGAGGAATGGGTTGAGAGCAGCCCTGAGCACCTGGGGACGCTGGTGGACAAGAAGGTTGACATGAGCTGGCAACATGCACTTGCAACCCAGACAGCCAAATACATCCTGGGCTGCATCCAGAGCAGCATGGCCGGCAGGGTGAGGGAGGGAATTTTGCCCCTCTGCTCTGCTCTTGTGAGACCCCACCTGGAGTGCTGTGTCCAGCTGTGGAGCCCCCAGAATGACATGAACTTCTTGGAGGGAGTCCAGGGGCGGGTGACGGAGATGCTCAGAGAACTGGAGCATCTCACCTCTGAAGGCAGGATGAGAGAATTGGGATTGTTCAGCCTGGAGAAGAAAAGGCTCCAGGGAGACCTTAGAGCACTTTCTAGTACCTAATGAGGGCTACAAGAGAGCTACAGAGAGACTTTTTACAAGGGCCCATAGATTCTATGAAATATGAAAAAGATGTCTTTTACATTTAAAAGGACAGGCTGAGTATTTGCATTCCTCCTCCTCCTCCTCCCTCCAACACCCCATGACACAGGCACAGATGTGCAGGAAAAAGACTGGTCTAGAAGCCAAAGATAAAAGCACTTTTCCCACAAATTTGCACTTAACCCCAGGCACTGATTCCAGAAACAGATGATGTCTCCAGGCCCTTGAGGAATGTTCTGGGTTTTAGCAGACTGCAAATTGCAGCATCCCAGCCTTCATGGCTTCCATTAGTCAGCCCTAGCTAGGAAATGGTACAGAAGAGCAGCTTCTTACGCAATGGGAGCAAGAATGGGATGGTCTCTTTCAACAAGTAAAGGAAAACAGTAGCACTTTGCTTGTTTCAAATACATGAGGACCCAGACCAGAATGACTCCTCAAAATACCCTTAAGTTTAGAGAATTTGTTATCTGAATTCATGCATTCATAGATGCTGAAGTTAGAAAAGATCAGTAACACATCCTGGCTCTGATCTCAAGGTATTTCTATAATATGGCCACATGTGTCCATGCTATCATTGCTGTAACCACATCAAATACTAGGAGGAATGAAACTGCAGCAGCCCAGACTTCTGGGTTGCCCACATGCATCTACCCAGAGTTTTGTGCCTTTGGCAACAAAAATTTATGCCCTTGCAGCTTTAGAGCTGTTGGAAAATAGGACAACCAGGTTGAAGGTAGCTGACTGCAGTCACCCTCCTGGTATTGGTAATGGAGCTGGTAACTCCTGGTAGCAGAGATCCAGACCATTTGTGCAATCCAGATTAGGCACTGGATGGGCATTGCCACGAAAGAGAGAGTTTGATGGCTACCTGCAGAATCACAGAAGTGTGGGCTGGAGGGGGCTGCTTGTTGGACCTCTGATCTCCAGTCCAAGCTCTTGCTTGAAGCCAGACACCTCCCAGGAGCCAGTGTGTCAAGATCAAAAGCGCTACATCTTGGTGGGTTAATTTCTTCTTCTCCCAACTTTCCCTGCCTGCTGGTTTCTGCTACATCCTTGCCACTCTGCCAACACCTAGGGCAGCTTTAGCTGCCTGTCCAAGTCTCAATTCCAGAGGCACAGGACGTAGCACATTGAAGAGCCAGTGTCAATCCAGATCCTTCATTAACGGTTTGTGACTAATGAGTGAAACCTGCTTCAGCTATTGGGGATCACTGCTGCAGAAGGCAAGAAACTCTCTCCATATAAAGACCCTGCTGTGGAGAGTGTGCAGACTACTGGGAGAAAGAACAGAGTCTCTGCATAATTAGGAAGCTTGGTGAACTCTTCCAGTCAGTCCATCACTCCCCGCCATCCAACTGACTGGAGAGTCCATGTCACAAATGAAAGGGTGCATCATGACTTTCCTGCTGGAATATTTCGCATAGTGATGAAGTAGAAAAAAGTGAAATAGAAGCTAAAAATTAATAAAAAAAGTAATTCAAATGGAAGTGAAGCTAGATAAAGATGGAGAACATCACAAAATGAGGAAACTTTGCATCAAAGAGAAGGTCAATACAAGTTCTCAGGAGGTGGATCCAGTCATGGAACAGTGGTTTGCATTTTTCCCCCAACAGTAAGGAAGAAGGTGAGAGAAGCTCTAACACCATGAATAAATTTACCTGTGTTTAATCACTGATGTGACTTGTACTGGAAGGCACCACGTAATAATACAAACTGGCATTGCTGCACAGATCCAAGGAGCTCTTTTGTCCTTCTTAGATTACTTTTCATAGAGACTAAAGCTGGGCTCTCCAACAGCACCAACAAAATGTTGCTGAGAATCCAGAGGAAGGTACACATGGAGCAGGGGAGGACCTTTGACCAGACTTGTGCTAGAATTATTTTGCTCAGAGATAGAAACTAGTCTGACTTCTGTAGTGGTGCCAAACAAAGCCCACAGTATATCGATTTGCAGTTTTATGCTGTAGCATTTTGAAGTTGCCTTTGGCTCTCCAATTTCTGTGTGATTCTGCCTTTTATCTACCCCTTGCTTTCTTGGTACAAAGCAAGTGTGATACCTGTGCCTTGATGTCTAGGTTTGCCACTCCTCAAAAACACCATGAGGCTCAGCAATAACATGCCATCCAAACAGTAGGGAGTACTTTAATGTCTTCTGTTTCAGGGACATAGCTGGCATTTGCCATACAAATTTCTGTACTCCCCTTCAGTGTTTATTCACTAATTGTTATCCACTGCTCCCGCAGAGCACTTTGTTTTTTGGTGACTTATCTAAGTGGCACATTTATTCCCCTGCAAGCTTTGCGAATGAGAACGAATCTAGTTTATTCTGTTAAAGTGAAAATTAAACCAGTGGGCTGCGCTATTGGAATCAGGAGTTATGCAAAATGAGACTGTAAAATGCACTGTCAGTTATCTATGTGACACTCCCGCTCACTTCCCAGTTCTGCCTTCCGGAGCTCTCTTCCAGCCCATGGCTCCTACAGCCCTCTGAATGCAGAGTGAACACCAGGAGTTATTCTTCCTGAGTGAATAATGTACATGGCATATGACCTTCTGGGATATACCCTTTCATCACTAAGGAACCATGGAGTGAAAGTGCCTTTTGAAAGCAGCTCCTGACTGCACTGTTTTTACTAGGTTTTTTTTTTTTTTTTTACCTAGAAAAGGGAGGTGTACACTGATATAGTTATTTTCCTTCCTCATATGCCATTGAGAAGATTTCTGCCTGGAGTGTCCTGTTCGGGGTGTGATGACAAGAAAGGCAAATGAATCATTCCTGGGTTTGCATCTCCAGAGCAAACATTAGGCTCTTTCCTTTCTTTAATGCTGGCAGTTGAGGAGGTGTGGTCCTCAAGGGCTCACACAGATCCTCTTGTCTCTCTTTGATGTCTTGCATGTTTGGATGGGGGTGTCTGAGTAACTGTGGTAGTCTGTTCCCCCGGGTGCCTCCACAGGACCCAGCACTCTGGGGTCTCACCACTACTGGGGCACGTGAGCCCAAAAACAACCGAGAACGGAGCCTGGGATTTTGCTGGGGAGAAATTCCGATCACAGTGTTACAAGCAAGAGAGGTTTCTGAGCTTCCTCAGACCTGGAATGTGATCAATTAAACATGAAAAAATGTTTAATTAAACTTACTTGAAAAAGCCTGGAAGGGTCATGAGAACTGAAGGCGACGATGCCGGTCCCCCACAGCATATGGCAGAGCAGCCGCTCTCCCCTTGCTACAAATGCAGGACTGTCACTTCAGAGGGACGTGCAGCCCTTTCATTTTGCCGGCTGTCACCATGGCAGCAGAGGGATCAACCTGGGAGCCACCATCCCCACTGCCACCTTATGAACAGGAGCATGTCCCTCAGGGGACCCAAAGGAAGGCAAACAGGGAAAAACTAGCAATTTTTCCGCTGTTGAAGCCTGGCTGCTTGGCAGAGGACAGCATGCTGCTAGAGTGTCACTTGCTGGGAAGGCCTTGGGGGCCCCCTATGCTATGTGCCACTGGGATTGAAGCACTTTATTCTTGTATCAAAGAGAATTTATATTGGACATCTAAACTCCTTTAAAAGCAGGGAAGTCTTGATGTTCCCTGTGTTCATGGCTGTTTGATGTGGGGGCATTTCAGGGGGCAGGTAGCCCTGTTTTCTCAGCTCCATCAGCACCACACACATCCTCAGGAACCCAAGGCTTGCCATGGGGAGCAGGTCTGTATTGCAGCCATCAGCTGGAGAGATGGGGGCCCCTTTCAGTTGTCAGAAAGGATGACTTATTGAATAAAGGCTTCTTTAGATCTCTTAAATGATCATGATGAGCCCTTTCCCATGGAAGGCATTATGAAAGCTAGCTTGAACATTGAGATAGGGAGCTGACTCATACCCTTGGCTTCTAATGGTCCTGCTGTCCATTTGCCTGTTGTGGCTTCCCTCAGCTTAAGCAGCAGCCCATCATTTGGTATTCTGTTTTATGAACAGATAATGTGCTCAGTTATATGTAACCATGGAAGGTACAGTCACAAACTTGAAAGGCTGTGGGATTTCAGGACATTGGGAAGACCAGGAGGGTTACCCAGTGTTGGTGGCTCTATTTTTATAGTGCAGGGAGGAGATTTTTATAGGGTTATAGTGTGTCACTGGGAATTTGGAGCTGAAGTATCACAAAGTTCCAGGCATTGGGTTTTTTTTAAACGTGCTGGTCTTTCCATATATTTTAGCTGTATAAGAAGAAGAAGGGAGTGATTCTGGCAGCCCAGACTTAGGAAGTGGGCCCATACACTAAAGGAGGCCAGGAAACAGGCAGGAGGTGAAGTCAAGAAAAGGAAAGACAGGCTCAAAGTGCTGTAGGTTTTTAAAAGTGAGAAGAAATTGGAACTCAATCCGGCAAACCCTTAAGGACCAAAAGAGGGATGAAGTGGGATAGATGTGCTATGATGGGATTTCAGAGTGAGGAAAAAGAATGCTAATGGTTATATTGTGTATGCTTTGTGTGTCAGAGAAGCTGGGGAGAAGTTGCACCGCATGGAAGTGAAGCGTTAATGAGCGGCCAGGCATGTCTCCCAGCTGTCAGGACAAAAGAGAAGGGCTTGGGTGCTGGCTCTGTTGCAGAGCTGTTTATCTCGAGGGACTTCAATCAGAAAGTACCTTTCCTTGGAAGGTTCATTATCTCCCCTGTCTTCCCTGCAGTCTCTCATTCTCTGCATGGACAGAAGTGGCCCCCAAACTCCAGAGACCAAGCTGCATCACAGTGGCCTTGCTCTTCCTTGCAGACCTACCAGCTCCCTAAAGGCTTCTGCCTTTCTGCACTTTGTCAGGAAATTATTTTTGCTGAGGAGACAAGGCATAGTCATTGTAAAAACTATTCCAATTAAGATATTTAATTGCGGAGGAAGAAAAAAACATCTGTAAATTAAATGAATCACCCTGTTTACACCACAGAAGAGTAAGGAATGATCTGAGAGGAAGCTGACATTTTGGCAGTCTGAGGCAGCTGAGTGCATCAAAGTAGCAGAGGACATACTGGCTTTTATAGCAATAGCAAGGCAATTAACCTTGCTTTCCCTAGAGTTCCTTGGACATCTGATTGATTTTAAATACCAAAATGTGCCCTGTGTTCCAGCTGCCCCTCCAGCCTGCGCTCTCTGCTGGGCTGTAGGATGTAGGGGGGCTGCACTGAGGTGGCGGGCAGCAGGGAAGGGGCAATTGCTGCAACCACAGCAGTGGCCACCTGTCAGCTGAAGCTCATTAACTCATCTAGCACCTGCTCCACCCTAATGAGATGAGGGGAGCACCTCCAGTGAGAGTTTCTCTGCCTGCACACAATGCAATTACATTTGGGGTTGTTTGTCTGTCTCTGTGTGAAGCATAAGACACCGGAGGTGCAGCAGAGGCTGGAGCATCCTGAGTAGTCAGGGGTTGTGGCTGCCTGTGCTGTGTGTTTATTTATAGTACAGCCTCCAGGCTTTCCTCTGAATTGCTGTTGCTGTGTGAGGAATGAGAGTGGCAAGAGACATCCAACAAGTGGCCAGAAGGAGGTGGGATCTGTGCAGCAGTCACACTTGGTAAGACATTGGCAGCAGTAGCTGTGTGCCTTGTTGCTTAACTATTAAATAGCATGTCTGTACTCCCACAGGATGTTCTGCAGTAATAATTAATAGTGATTACATAGTGATAATACAATGGTTATGCTAATAGTTCTATCAGCCTGCATGTAAAGAAAGATGAGCCAATACTATAAATACAGTATGGTGTGAAGAGCAGTCTTAATGACAAGTGTATTGCATACAGTAAATATGCTGATATTGTTTATAGTAAACACTATAGTTCCTCAGCTACTACAATCAGTCTTTGCAGTTTTCCTGCAACTGGCTTCCAGTGTTTCAGTCCTGCTCTTCTCTTTCCTCCTCTACCCTCAGCTGCATTGAGATGCATCAAGATTCATTGCTTCCAAGTCAAGTAAGGAACCATGTTGGGGTCCATAGGTGCCCACTAACGTGCACACTAAACCTCTCAGCAGAGACCTAAGTACCCATGACAGACAAGTGCTCAGTACAGCTACACACTCAGGGCTTAGAAGGCTTTGCCAAGATCTCCTGTTTCATTAGTATTTAATTTCCTTGCACTCTGTCACGTGGAAATAGTGAGGAAGGTGGATGAGGGACAGAATGAGACCTCTTAAGCTGGCTCAGTTAGGTTATGGTGTCCATCTTATCAAGGCACACTTACAGATTCACTCCAGCTCTGCAAGAAAACCCAGCCTCCTCTGAGCAACTAGGGTGAGCACAGAGATACAGTGGCATGTGCTAGATTCTTGTGCCTCCTGCCAGTGGCTTCAGGAAGGAACTTGGAGCCGTTTGTGGGGGCCTTAGTCCCTAGCTACCGATGATTTCTCAGAGTGCCAGCAACCAAAGATGAAAGAAGAAAGCTCTGAGTTTAGTGATGCCTTAAACTCTAAAAACCATAACTGTAGGGAAGCAGGGGTTAACCAAAGGAAGATCCTCCGTAGGGCACTACTCAGGAACCAGCTACAGCTGGGATAGGGGCTGCCCTAGGCAGAGCAAAGCAGGAGCTGGGGAGGCTACTTACTATTTCAAGACTCTCCTCCTCAGCAGAAACCTAGGAAGGAGGCAGGCTCAAAAGTCCTATGAGGATGGATCCCTGCTAACTGGGGAGCATCATGTTAGCCATAGACTTCGAGGTATAGAAGACACTGAGGTTTCCTCAGGCCCTGTTACTCTCTGCAGAACAGGACACAGCATCTGGTAAGCTGACCAACAGGCTGAGTGTTCTGGGTTGATAAAAAGGTGCAAGGTATCCTCAGAGAGAGGAAGAAACCTCCTTAGGAATGTAACCACAGGTGAGGGATTACACAGCCTGGACCATGTTGGAGGCTGCCTAAGACAGGTAGCTCTGCCCAGAAACCTGGCCTATGTTCTTGGCCTAACAATGAATTATATCTGTGGGGGAGCAGTAAGTGCAGGCACCAGCTGTGAATTTGTCCCTGCTTGTTAAAGCCACGGTGTGAGGCATGACCATGGTGCTTGTTAGAGATCCAAGGAACATTCTGGCAGCACAGATCTGTACAAACACAGTGTCTTTTGCTATCAGCTGGTAAAAGCTGCTCTACTGAGGTGCTCAAGAATATGAGCTGTAGTGTCTCTTATGCTGTCGCATGTATGGGATGCATTTTAAGAATAGGTCCTGCTGTTATGGCTGATTTGGAAGCATTCCAAATTCATTGAAAGGCATTAATAGTGGTGGGCCAGATTAGACTTCTCAGTCAAGCACTGGATTGGTAGCATGATAGAATTAAAAACTTCTAATCCTTGTGTTGGCTGAAAAGGTTGGAAGAAGTATTCTTTTCAAGCGATGTCTTTCTTTTCTGCTTGGGAGCTTGAATCAAGTATGTAAACCCTGCACTGTAGCAGCTCAGCCAGCTCTCTTACAAAATTCCTTTGTGCAAACTATTTTCCAAGCTCAATTACCCATTGCAGTCACATTATTATTGCTCTGTATAATTCTGTGTGTAGCCTTCTTGGCAAAAATTTTAGGAATGCTTCAGCACTTTCTAAGGGCAGAAGTGGTCTCATGGTGTGGTGGAATGCAGAGGGCTTTGAAGGAATGCAGAAGTATCCTCAACAGCTGTCTTTATTCTCTGAAGATCAGCATGAGGTACAGAGGGTCCAAGGTGCTGCAAGTATGATGTGCAGTGGTAACCTCTGAACCAAAACCATTTGCTTGTGAGCTGAAATGTGTTACTTCCTAGTTTCATTCCAAAGATTTTAATCCAGTGCCCATGTCCACTTCAGAGAAGATGCCTTTATTTTCTGTAGACTTTACAATTCTATTGTACCTTGGCTTAAAACATTGTTCAGCATTCCTCCTGGTGCATCACCTGGCCCAGCTGAGGTGCCTGGGGTCCCCCTACAGGACTTAAGCTGAAGCAGGAGGACCAGGGATTGACAACACCTATCCAGGCAGAATAGCTAGGGATGAAGCTGATATATGTAGGTTGCAGTCTACACTTCCCATGCTGGGCATGACCAAAAGTTGATTCAGTCTCTCTCACAGCCAAGCCAAGAGAATGAACTAAACCATGTCATAAAGCACAGAGCCTATGCATGGAAAGGACAAACCTCTCTGTGCATTACTTGTTCCATTGAGGAACACAGGGGAAGTGATGGAACAAGTCAGAAGTAAAATGCAAGCTTCTATCTTTAAAAAAAAAAAAAAAAAGGAGAGGGGGGAAGGGGGGGAACAGGAGGACTAAAGGGAAAGAGAAGGAGAATCTGCACTCTCATTTCTTCCTCTCCTTCACTTCCCATTTTTTCCCTGCTTCATACTGTGTCAAATACCTTTGTGGCTGTTCCCCTCTACTTCTGCCAAATTCCATCTCTCTTCAGAGCTCTGGCTTTAAACATGCACACATATATGCAATTAAATGCAGGCCTTGACTTTTCACCTGGGAAACTGGAGGGATAAGGTGAGCTAAGCTTTTAATTACGACTACTCATTCTGGGAGGCAGGGAATTCAAACTGACAGTAGATGCTGCGGCACTGCTTAATCATGTCTTACAGGGAAGAGGAAAAAAAATCCCCATGAATATGCTGGAGAAAAGATTTCCTGGATATATAAAGAAAACATTATTTTTTTTTGCTATTCCCTTTTCACCTTCCCCTTTCATTTTTCGTTTTACTTTTGTGCCAACTCGAAACTAGGTGTTTAAATACTGACTATTTGATTGTGGCTTTTATTAAGGTGGAACTGTTAATGTGCAGCTGTGACCCCTAGGATAAAGCTCTTTGTGCCAGGGTGTTTTTGGTTTGGGTTTGTTTTTTGGTTTTTTTTTCCCCTTGTATTTTCCCCTCTGTATCTCTTTTAAAGCATTTAATGGACCAGGTTCATTTGGGCTTTTTCATCCATTGACATGACTGGAGTTTTACCACAGACACCTTTGGCTCTGAGTGATTTTCTTGATGGGAGGGTGAATACTGTAGGAGTTTAGTGGCACTACTTCCAAGAAAAGCACAACTGAAGTTGTTTGAGGAAGAAAAAAAACAAAAAAAAAGACCTACTTTTTATTCCACAAATAAATCACTGACAGGTTTTCCAGCATTCAGGAAGAAAAAATGGTTCTCTTTTGCTGACCACAGGCCAGCTATGATTCATGGTCCAATTTGATTTACACTAGTCACTGCATTTTTTCCACGTCATTCCAGGATTTTTCCCTGTGCTTCAGAACCAGAAACTACTTGCTTTGCTAAGCAAATGGGAAGGTAGGATCAGGCATGGTAACTCTGTTAGGATAATGGTATGAGTCCCAGGAAAAGGCCTTCCTACAAAAGAAAAGCAGAATAGAAAGTGAAGTGTGCACACATTTTAGAAACATGGCACCTCTGTCAAGTCACTGGAAGTCATCCCATCTCCACCTCTTTTTGTCCATGGTACATAAGCTTGTGCTAGGGCTGTGTCAGGCAAAGCCTGCTCCCTCTTGGAGCTGTTCTTGTGCCACTTTCTTCAGTGTGGCTTCTTGTGACTTGTGCTGAAGCATCTGATTTGCCAGTCTCGGTTCAGGCTGGGATGTGGAAATGTCCTAGTCCCCACCAAAAGCTGATGTGACAACTTCCAAACCTTTCCCACTTCCTTCTTTGGATTAAATAGTTTGGTGAGAGTGTGAAGCTATAGCATCTGAGTGCAATGGTAAAAGACAAAGAGATGTCTTGCCTTCCATAAATGATTTCAAATTACTTACTTAGGGATACTTTGCAAAATGGTGCCATGCACAGGGCTTTAACTTTCTTAATAACCTTCAAATGTTTAAATTAAACTTTACTGAAATTTTTTACATTCTTTAGAGACAATATAGTCAGGGACAAATTTGTTAGAAGCCTGTCTGAGAAATGAGGTAGAAATGAGAGCTGAGAGTTCAAAGGACAAGTTAGTCAATAGCATTATTGAGTTCTTGCTCCTTGTTTGTTTCTATGCTTCAAGGAGAGCTGGGTTAACATCAGCATTTCAAATGGGATGCTTTTTGGGTTTGAATACCTCCATCTGAACCTATTCTTACAGTTCTTATTCTGGATGGTGTCCTGGTTTTGGCTGGGATAGTTCATTTTCTTTTTAGTAGCTGGTGCAGTGTTGTGTTTTTAATTCAGTATGAGAATAATGTTTATAACACACAGATGGTTTAGTTGTTGCTAAGTACTGCTTACCCTAAATCAAGGACTTTCCACTTTTCTGTGCTCTACTAGCATGAGGGTGTACAAGAAGGAGCATTGCTAGGCCAGCTACTCCAAACTGACCAAAGGGATATTCCATACCATAGAATACCCTGCTCAGTAAATGAACTGGGTGGAGGTGTCTGGAATGGTCTGGGATTGGTCAGTGAGTAGTGAGCAACTGCCTTTGGCATCATTAGTTTCTCCTGGTCTTTATCCCTCTCTATTGCTTTAGTAGTAGTACTACATTTTCTTGTTTTCAGTTACTCGACTGTTCTTATCTCAGCCTGCAAGGTTTAGTTTTTTTCCCCCTTGATTCTCCTCGCCACTGGGAAGCAGGTAGTGAGAGAATGGCTCTGTGGTACTTAGTTGTTGGCTGGGGTTAAACACTGGGTTCCTACTTGGCATCTCCTGTCAGCTTTTCCTATGGACTGTGACTCTCTGTGCTGCATAATAGCTGAGGCCTTTGCGTACCTGCTGTGAACTAGGAGACTTGTCTGTCTTACTGGTAGGAAATTACTTACCTATCTATTTTGCTACTGCCTCTGAATATCTTCTGCAATGCCATCGTGACCCCTCTGATTAATTTCCACAATGTAGCTTTGCCAGATAGACCTCAGCAACCTTCTAGATGACCTCCCTAACCTGTTGTTACCCACAGGGTTCCCACTATTAAGAGCTGAAGACTCTGGCCAAATTAATCACCTTCAAAGAGATTTATGGAATGGTGTGGCCTTCACATACAACATGGACTCCCTTCTCTAAAGATGTCTTGTGCACAAAATTTTTATTTCTTGGCCTCATCTCTTTTTAGATGCTGCTCTTCTTTCATTTAAATTCTTCAGCTTGGAATACTGGTATTGTGTCTGTGTACAGTGTGAGTCAGCTGTGATAAAGAAGTGCCCCAACCTATGTGGTGTTTGGTTTAGGATTTAAAAGCTAAATAAGGTCCTTTGCTTTAGATAGATTTCTCATGTGACTTCAGTCAAGTGGGAGGTGTAACAAGGAATTTGGTGGCTGCTTAATGAATCAAGATCCATAGGGATCTGGGCTGCCTGCTTGTGCATATGCATAGAAGGCATTTTAAAAAACTAATATATTCGTTAGCTTAAATAAAAATAAATATGCATGGGCTTCTCAAGAACACTTGAAATCCCAAAGGAGCCGGTTGTACCCTTTGCGAGCCTTTTACTGCCACTTAGTCACTAGAAGAATGCTTGGTGAATTTTGCTTTTGGTCTTTGTGATTACCTTATTTTGCCTGGCTTGTTCATTGAGCTGTGAGCTGCTTCCCTAAGACACAGCAAGGGTACATGTGTGGAGTTGATGTTGGTCTGGTGTGGTGCCTGGGAAGGAGGCAAGGAGCACTCCACAGATCAGTGTTACAGGAATTCCCTATCCTGGCATAGGTGCATGTGGGAGTTGGCTTGGCTTGTTCTTGTGAGAAGGGATCGTCTTGTTTCTGTTTTCATCTGAGGGCTTGTTTCATACCTCCTCCTTCAGCAGGTGAGAGGAACCTCAGCCCAGGGCAAAGTCACTTTCTTTTTTAAGTTGGGTCTGCTGATCCTCAGGAAAGGGCTTTGTGAACAAACAGCAAGATAAATGCAGTTTGTGTTGGTGCCCAGTTTTGCTCAATGTTTATGTGTACTCTGTGAGCCATCACTGGGCAGAGCTAAGGCACAAGGGAACCTTGGAGGTCTGAGGTAAAAGGACTTCAATTTGCTGCTTCCCTTGTTCTCCACCTCCTGCCTTGACATCTCCTTCTGTGAGACTCTGCTAAAGAAGTTCAACACAACCAGGCCAAATTAAGCACTCTGAACACTCAATAACCTACGTTTCAAATCACCTTCATAGCAGGCAATAACTCTGGATAAGGGGCTCTAGTTTACCTATCAAATCTTTTTGGGGAGGGAGCGATGGAAAGAGGAAAAAGAAATGACAGAAATGTAAGCAACATGCTAGAGGAGGGGGAAGCAAAAGGAGAGGAAGCATTCAGTTTGATTTGTTGTCAATTCAAAATGCCTTGGCCACTGACTTGCCTTTAAGGTGGTGTGAGAGAGGTGAGACGAACAGTGCAGTCGATATGTCAAGAGGGTATGTCTGGGAAAAGCATTTAAGACAATTGTGATCAAATATTCATCAACTCGCTCTCCCACCATCCCACTGCACTTCTTTCTTGCTTTTCTCAGCTGGAAAAGACTTCATAGTGAAAGAAGGAGCAGCACTTAAATGCTTATTTATGTTGTCATTTCTAGGCATTTTATCAGGTCTCTAATGAAATAGATTTTCTCTCAAGAGGTACATATTTTCTGAGCCAGAGGGGGAGAGCACTACAGATTGCTGAAAAGTCTGCCCACATTCAATACATTTGTTGCATTATTAATGATGATAAAAGCAAGAGGTTATAAACATTTTCTTTTCTAAATACTAATTGCAGCTGACCTTAGCTTTAAAAAAAAAACCCAAAAAAAAAAAAAACCCAAACAATATCAGACAGGGGAGTGTGGTGGGGCAGGAGAAGCACAAACAAACCCATTGAGTCCAAAATGTAACTGTCAAGGCAAAACTTCTTTCTTGACAATCCCCAATGCTTTCACATACATCATTTCTAGAAGCACTGCCAGAGCTAAACCATTTGAGACTAGAATTATAGCAGAGATTAGCGGGATTCTGTTCCAAGAATATCTTTATGGTGATCACTTGTCACTTGTCATTACAAATAAATCCTACTGGTCTTCTTCCCTCAGTCTCATCCTTGGCTTACTTACACTTGAGAAGTCATTCTTCTTGTCCCCTCTTTTCCAGCAAGCAAAATTCATGTTGCTTCTTTGAATGGCTTCTGGTTTATCCTGACTCAATACAGCCATAGTGGAGGGGGATAGATACAGGAATTTTTCATACTTGTTTTTCATCCAGGTGCTGTTAAAATGTGTTTTCATTGTTATTGTCAGAACACTGGACAATTCTGTGGTATCGCTTGGGACAGCGGTGTGTACACAAAGGTTAGGCAGGTTACCTTATATCCAATTGCCTCAAACAGAATGAGGAATGTTGTGGNGCGTGTTGGGGTTTTTTTGGTTGGTTTGGTTTTTGTTTTTCTTGTGGTTTTTTTTTCTGTGATTATGTACCACAGCACATATTGTTTCTGACGGACAGGGACATGCACCCAGAGCATTCAGCCAAGGCAAAATTCCTGTTCCATGTACAGGCAGCAAGGACCTGTCTGAGTAAACGGGTAGAGAATGAGGGCATGAAGACATAAAGCAGATTGTTCTTATTCCTGCATCTCTTCAGTGGGTCCAGCGCAGGAGAACCCAAGCATCATGAGCCTTGTAGAGCTGTTCCACCTCCTCTTCTCAGATATAATAGCATCGAAGCTCTGGACAGGGTGGTTAATAACTAGACTATCTGCTGGTGGTGCTGTTGTTCGGAGCAGCATGAGGCAAGTTCTGCTGGTTGAATTCATCACAGCTGTAATGAAAGACACTGAGTTTTTATGTGTGATGCTGGGAGCAGGCTGTGGCGTCCTAGGTCTAGGCAACAGAAATGGAATTTAAAACAATTAAGGATTATATTGTGTCATGACAAGAACAATTGTAGTTGTTCATCTGTATGGACCCTCGGAAGGGTTCAGGGTTGAATAGAACTACCCACAGATTTTGTTGCCTTTTCTGGAGCTTAAAAAGAGACACCAGTGTTTTAGCACTGGAGCTTAGGCTGGTGTTTGGACATGCTTTAAAAAAACTGAACACGTTTGGTAATGTGTTGGCTTTGTTTGCAACAGAATGCCTTATTTCTATTTATTATTTCACTCATTTATTATTTATATTACACTAACAGCTAGAGGCTTCTTTCTGCTAGGTGTCAGAGAGATTCTTTGTAGGAAGAAAGTTTGTATTCTATTACTCTGCCTGAGAGGCAGGAGTGTGTTCAAAGGAAGTAGCAAATGAGTTGGAGAACTTGGGAAAGGACCCGGCTCTCCTGAGTACTGGCTTCTTGACTTAACTAGTGACCCTCATAAACAGCTACATGAAACAAAGCTATTGCTCTTGCTTTGTGTGAAGTCTTTAATTTAAACTGATTCTTAATGGGAGCCTTTAAACACACCAAACAACCAGTGCTCTGTTTGGATGGAAGGATGGTCTTTCTGTAAGACCTCGTGCATATGAAGAGGGCTGCACTGCCTGAAGCCAGGGGCCTCTCAATGTTTCTGGGGCCTAAGCTGATTTTTCATGGGCTCTCTATATGGCAGGAAATTGGAGCCCTTGCTTAGCTTTTCTTCTTGCTACAACATATTGTCCACGTCACATGAGATATCAGGGGACTCTTCCCCAGATGTGCAAGTTAAAAACTAAGGGTTTTGATGGCCGTGTGCCTCCCTTGTGTCCGGGTTTAAAAGCCATCTGTCAGAAAGGGACCAAACCCTTGGGGATTCACATTTGCTTTCGTTAGGATAATTAAAGAACAGAATAAGCAGAATAGACAGACTTGTCCCTTTTAAGATGCAAATGAGGGATTCTCTGATTGGGGTTTTGGAATCAGTGTCCCTTCATTCCTATGCAAAGTAAAATACCAGTTTGAAACATAATGGAATAGGCTTAGCATCTTGATTTAATGAGTTTTCTACCAGTGCTGGAACAGAGGTGATTTCCCCTTACCTTGCATACTTTTTCCACATGGCCATTTTCATTGATTATGGCCTCCTATGTAGGATTCTGGTGTGGACTGTGAAAAATAAGATCCTCTTTGGAGCCTTGAGATCTTCCCTAGAGACCAACTGTAATCCAGGCAGCCCATTTGAGACCTGTGTTTTCCTCTGGACTAAGCTAATGACTGCTGGCCATTTGCTACACAACTTGGTATTTTCTGACATGGGCTGGGAGTTGCCATCATCTCACAAGGGCAGCTCCTGTCACTGAGATGGCACAGCATTTGCTGGGGTGGGACATGGCTTTCACACAGGCAGTGTGTTGCTGTACAGTGGCTACAGTCATGCAGAGAATATCCTGCACCACCAGTTTCTGTGGTGACATCACACTGCTTCCTGGGTTCTAGGAGCACCCTGGCCTGTAGAAATGTTCCTTACTTCTCCCTCTGTGCCCCAGCAAAGATAAGGACTAATTCCTGAGGTTCTCGCCTCCAGGGAGCAGACAGCTGCCAGTGCACTCAGACAGGTCTCTGCTAGGACAAGCTCGGAAGCAGTGGCTACAGTGGATCATAAAAGCATGAGACCTGCTTGTGAGCCTTAGAAACCGTGGTACATTTGCTGAAGTAGGTATGGCAGTGCAGAGACTTGCAGTTGTGTTTTCAGAGGAGTGTTTTTGACATCTTGTTTAATCTATGTGGTATTCTTGTCCTTTGCCAATGTAGCAACTTGTTACATTCACTGATGTTCTGGCACGTCTGCACACTTATTCATGCCATTATTTCTGGCATCAGCCTACTTTTTTTCCCCCTTCAGTTAGGCCAAATAAACATCAAAGAGATGCCTTTTCCTCAGGGACGTCACTGAACTAATTTCTGATGGACAGGGTGATTTTTCTTATTATTTATTTATTAATTTTCTCTGAGAAGATCTAGGCCCTTCCAAAAGCACTGCTTGGTTTATTTCCAGAGCGCTGGGGCTGAGTGCACACGCTGGTGCTACTCCACACATGCATGTGGTGTCTTTGTGTCTGACACAGTCAGCTCTCGTTCAGGTGGTGGACTTGCTCTTTTCTGCTTGCTGTAGTGTCAATACTTTTGCCTCTGCCCCTGGGACAGGTGCCAGAAGCCACATGCTGGGAGGCAGCAATTCCATGGAAACTACACAGAGCACAACGCTAAGCAAATAACAAAGTCATTGCAGCATACTGGCCTTCACCTCTTTTTGTAAACATTCAGGTATTAAATATAAATTAATGTTTCAAGGATGCATGTTTCCTCAGGGATTCCTGTTTACTTCATCATTGTTAGAGGGAAGTTTGTTCCCTTGGGGACTGGAAGCCAAGAAAGGTCATCTCTTTTTTGCTCCCCCTCCCATTTCCACACTTAGGATCACAGAATGGAAGAGAATAGAATAGAATCGAATCATTAAGGTTGGAAACTACCTCAAAGATCATCGAGTCTAACCTTTGGCTAAACACCACTGTTCACTAAACCATAGCACTATGTCATGTCCAGTTCTTCCTGAAACACTTTCAGGGATGGTGATTCCACTGCTTTCCTGGGCAGCCCGTTCCAGTGCTTAACTACCCTTTCAGTGAAGAAATTCTTCCTGATATCCAACCTGAATCTCTCCTAACACAATTTGAGGTCGTTTCCTCTTGTCCTGTCAACTTTTCTCTTCCTTTTTCTTACTTCCTTCTTTACTTTCTTTTACTTTACTTACTTTACTTCTTTACTTTTTATTTCCTTCCTACTTTACTTTTCTCTTTCTTTTTCTTCCTTTTTCTTACTTCCTTCACCAAGCAGTAACAATGCAATGAGCCTTTCCCAGCAGGAGTGCCCTCATATACACAACATGAGTGAAGTCTTAAGCATGCTATAAATCTCAGCAGCTGTCCTCTTCACACAGGAGCTTTGCCTGACTCTAGACTGTGTTTCTTTAAGTCACATCACTCACCTGGGTATCTACCCTGCTCCTAGGTTCCTAGGCTCCTTGATGACAGCCAGTTCACTAGGGGACAAAGGCTGAGATGAAAGCTTAAAGGTCCATCTTCTGGTACAGTTGCACAGTAGCCCAGGTGTTTGTTTTCACTATTTTCACTTAATTGCTTCAGACTAAAAATTTGCTCTTCTGTTCTTCAGTAATTTTGCAAATTAAATAATGTAGCTGAGAGACATCACCTTCTTGTTGGGTGGTTTATTTTTATATGGTAAGTTGCCTTGCAGAAGAAGCAAGCCATCATTGGCTGAACTGCAAGTGCAAGATTATTGCTGAATATATTATCTTAATTACATCACACGGGTCTCACGTTCACTGCAAACTACTGATGAGATAATCCTAAACCACACCAGCTGTCAGCAAGAGGAAAAGAGGTAGGTTAGGGATGCATTTAATTTTTGTACACTTGGCTATTTTACATAAACAAGCCATTGCATCAGTATCAGTTTGAAAAACATGCAGACTAATTATGAGCAACTCTTTTTTTTTTTTTTTTTAAAGAAAAAATAAGTCTCTTATGGAATCCAGGATGTAACACACCACTTGTATTTTTTCAGTGTGGAGCTCACAGCTACTTCAGTCATAGCTTCTTACAGCAGGAAGCAGGCAGAACCAGCAGCTGTAGCATGCTCTGGTCCCAGATGGATGAAGCACATATGCCACAGTACAAAAGCCGTGCCACTAGGAAAGTGATCAAAGCTTACTATTTATAACTATTGCATTCATAGTCTCCCTCTGCCTTAACTCCAGGAGCACAGCTCTTCCCTGTCCCAGCTGCTTCCAGGAGAAGGTGCTCTTAGGAGCTGTACAAAATCACTAGCACCCACAGCCACTTCATCCAGTCACCTTCTAAAGTCTCCCATTTCTCAGCTTGTGCAGTGTCGCCAAATGCACAGCAGTTCTTACAAATGGGATTTGGCAAAATAAATGAGCTGAAACTCTGCAAGGGGATTATTCGTCATAGCAGAAGCCTGAGCTGCCACAGTGTTTGTCAGCTGTAGTGCCTTTGTTATCAGTTCCATCACCAAAGCCAGTGCACGTGTCATGTGTGTGGTAAAAATCAGACCACTGGCCTGGGGACCTTCCCTTCTGCTTTTGCAGCTAAGAGGAGAGGTTGAGGCATATGAAAATGGTTCACACTTGCATTCCTTGGGCACAGACACTGCAGTTCATGGGCGAAGTACTTGTTCACCTTGCATTTGTTTTAGCTTAAGGGTGTGAGCCTTTTTCTCACTTCTCTGCTCTAGTGGATAAAAGAGAGTGTGGTTGTTCCATCTCCTTCCACTCTCCCCACACCTCTCCTTTATTTGCCTCCTCTTCTTACTGTTGCATTGGTTTTTCTGGAAAGGTGAGAAATAGAATAGTTTAGTGAAAAGGAGGAGAGAAAGATGAGAGAGCTGGAAACTAATGGAGGACAGGCTGAATGACAGATAACCTGTCTGCCTTTCTTACATATTTCCTCTGCAACTCTTTCCAGTCACGCTCATGCACTTTCTCTCACTTACTCATACAAAAACATACACAAACTGTCATCTAAACTTTCATTTTCCCATCCCTACCCTTTTTCCTCTTCCTTCTCTTCCTCATACTCATTAATTTCCTCTGTTGAATGTATTCAAGGGGAGACATGAAAACACTTGAGATTCATTATGATATGGGAAGGTAGAAGCCAACAGTAAAGTGAGTTGCTTTTGAGGAGGAAAGGAAATTCAGACATGAGAAACCTTGGAAGCTCCATTATTTTTAGACCCTCCTGAGGCTAAGTTCAAGTCTTCATATGAGAAGGAACAGCCCTATGGCTGCTGTCCCTCATAGCAACTTTCCCACATGATGCTCTAAAGCCTAGGTAGTTTCAGTGGGATCAATATTCTAGGCACTGTGCTGCACCAAGAAAAAGCCCTGGGAGTGGTCACCTTTGCTTCAGGAGGTCACCACGGCCATGAGGGAAAAAGACAGTATTGCAAAAGAGGGAGCAGTTGAAGTGGCCTATAATTTTGGATGCCTTGGTCTGCTCAGCATTTGAGAGTGGCAGGATTTTCAGAATTCACTGTCCAGGGCACCTCAGACTGGCCCCACAAAGATGACCTCATCTCTTATAACATTGCTTCTTTTCCAACGCAGATACCCAACAGAGACTAGGAGCAGTAGAGAGAACTGTATTTTTGTGACTTTTGTAACCCCATCTTGCCTTCCACCAGCTCTCTCTTCCTTTCAAACTGCTGTCTTGAACAAGGAAAAATGAACCAAAAAAACTGCAAAAGGGATGTGCACACAGATGTTTTTATCTTCACTTCCAAGAGAGGCCTGCCCTTTGTCCCCTTTTCCAAATAACCAAAATCCATCAGATAACCTCTTAAGACCAAGCCTAAGGCAAAATCAATCTCCAAAGGAAATAGCAATTGCTGTTGCTCAGACAGCAAGCAGAACATGAAATCCATATTGGCTTATTAAAAGCACAGGCTTTGGCTTGCTCATCTCTGATGATGACAAGCAGCAATTATTTTTATTACATGCACACATGGACACACGTGGTTAAAATACAGACTGTTTTAAAGTCAGAGGTTTCCTGGGGGTGCTTGTAGTGATTCTCATCATTCTATCACTAAGGGTGGGTGAATCCTCCTCTTTGAGCAATATCCTGTGTCAGCAATTGAATGAAGTGCTCTGATTTATCTGTTTCCCTCTGGATTTTATTATCTGTTCTGTTTCCTTGCAAGGGCTGGATTTGAAGGGAAAACGTATGGAGGTTAGACAAGCAAGTAGTGTGGATGCACCAGCTGGGGCTCTGATGTACAGCCACAGGTTTTTAAAAGTCAGTGGGATAATAGCACCCAATTGGTCCCGGAAAAGAAAGATGCTTTGAGCAGAGGGGTTTTTTTCTGGGTAGGCTGGAAGGCTCCTAATTACTAGAAATCAAGAGGAGAGTCAGTCAGGCATGAGATAGAAACCTCACAGTGGGGAGACAGCTCAGTAGAAAATGGCTGTTGAGCAGGCAAACTTTCTCAGTTCTTCATAACTTGTCACACTTTTTCCTTCTCCTTACCTTGCTTCTCTGTGGAAAGAAAAACAAGCTCTGCCTCTCGCCTCCAGTCACTCTGGGGTCATTGCAGTCATGTAGGGCACCCTCCTTCTGCTTCAGTGCCTTATGCTGACACCCAGCACGCCCCACAAAGCAACCTGGGACAGTTTAATGAGCTGGCAGTGGCTTTCTTTAATTACATTTCTTGCTTTAAGTTTATCCTTCCCCTTTCCCCCCTCCATCCCCAAGCCCATTCCCCAAGTACATCTGTGATCAATCCAGCTGCATGAGCTGGTTATGTAGCCCTGCTTTGGGCTGTTTCATAACCTGGAGGGCTTTGGTTAACTGAGAGAACCTGGTGTCAGGTGAAACTTTGTACTCACCCTGTGATAGGTGATTCCTTAGGAACACAAATTGAAGGGGAAGGCAAAGTGAATTAACTCTCTGATAGGATTGGGGACCAGTCAGCTCCTTTCTTGACAAATCTGCCTTGTCTGTGGGTTTTTCTATTTGTCACTGTGAGGATTTCCTATCTTTTGTAATTTCTCTCCTGTGGTTTGAGCAAAGGCTTGGGAACTGAAAACTCTGGCTTTTCCCTAGATCCCTCAGAATTTCATGGAATCACCAATTTATTCAGGTCAAAACAGACTTGTGTGATCATTTTCTGTCACTTGCACAGGAACTGCTTTGTGTCTTTCACATGCCTGGCTTTGAGGGCTTCGTTTCTACCTGTGGTCTTGACTCAACATGTGATGCTGGGATGCTTCTTACTTTCTTTCATTATGCAGTGCTGTTGGCACCCTAGTGAGACCAACGTCTCATGGAGGGGGAGAGGGGCAGGTAGGGGACAGCAAGAAGGCACCTGTGTTCTGTTTGGTTTCTAGCAGATCTGATCAGAGCTTTTTGTGACTGCAGTGTCACTTCCAGTTTGTTTTTTTTTTTTTCCTTTTTCATCTCCTCCCCATAGCTCTATACATCGGTGCTGATCTGCTCAATTATAGAGAATATGTCATTCTGTCTTTTGGCTGGGAAAAGAATCCCTTGCAATTGTGGCTACAGCTACTGCCATTGTACTTAGGCCTGTAGATCTATAGGGCAAGGCTGGACCTGACACCTTTTACCTGCAGTAGTTTGAGGACAGCCTCATCTTGCCAAGTTCCTTCAGAATTTTGCTTTTGGTTGAATTCTCTGTTTGGTGTCTTGACATGGGTAGTAGCCACTTGATGACAAGGGACAGGCCAGTCTGAGCTAGTGGAAGAAGAAAGCAAAATATGCCTCTTGCTTCTTTGGGAAGCTCTGAGAAAGGGAGGAGGGAGACAAGTATAAAAAAAACCTATCAAATCCTTGTTCACTCTCCCCATGAAGAGCAGCTCAGCCTTAGATCTCTGTGAACTCTGATCACATCTCCAAAATGTGTATGGAAAACAATGCTTAGGCAGGAACATGTAGGTCTGGGATCACAGGAGAAACATGGATTTTGTTACAAACACTATGAGATGCAGGAAAAATCCCTGCAGCTGGAGCTCAAATCACATCTGTACAGTATGAACAGTGCTATCACTAGCACTTAGTCTGTAGGCTGTTGTTTAACACCTCTGTTCCAGAGGAATTCCACTCCCCTAATCCCTGTTTTATGGATTAAATAAGGAATGGACGTGTGAATCAGGGTCAGTAACTTAGACAGAAATACAAAATTTATCTTAGGATTTACAATACATTAATGTAATGCCTGTGCACTTAATATTCTAGATGACAAAATGGAAGTTTTATTTCACTGTTAGGATGGTAAGCTGTAGAGGTCTGGCCTGACACTTTTCTTGTGGAAATGAATGTGCCTGATAATTTTCCAGCAATTCTTGCTATACACTGCTGGTGCCATTACTAACTTTCCACTAACTTTGTGCACAGATGATTTTATGCAGCTTGTTTGGGACTCTTCCATGCTGCTACTCCAAAGAGGATATCCTTACAGGGATCCTTTATTTGTAGGATATTACAGTTATAAGGCACAGGTATGTTAATGTAGAATAAATTTGGCTTTTACTGCCTACAGCCTTTGTTGCCCCAGGAGGTCATCAAGTTAATTATTATAAAAGGATTTTAAAAAGGGCTTGGATAATTTTATGACCATTTGTAATTATGTGTTAAGATAGGGGTAATCAAATCTTATGCTTTGTGGCAGATGATAACCACAGGGACTATGAAATGGCTCATTTTCTCTCTCATGCACCACTTGACCATTAGGGTGGAGTTTTCATCTTCCTCCAGACTTTAAATTAATTGCTGCTGAGCATAGGAGACTGAAGGCCCTTAACTTTCTGATCTCTCTGGGAGGTCGAACGCTGCTGGATTGTGTCCTGATGCTTTGGGTCTGGTTTCTGGGCAATGGTTAGGATAGATGGGTCCAGTAGAAACCCAGAGTTAGCATGGGGTGACTGAAACAATTCCAGGTACCCTGTGCTTCTCATGACTGGAAAAGCTCATGTCTGAATTCCTGGTCATGGGGGTTGCTAAGTGTGGGCAGTAGAGTCTCATCGCGTCCATGTGGCTTGTGTTTTCTGGCTACAGCAGCACAACCAGGGCAGCTTCTGTATTGCCTGGCCCCTAGGCAGTGTCTGCATAAGCAGTGGCTCTAGGTGAATTGGATTTTAGGTAAGAAATCATCTTCTTTTTTTCCAGGCTTCAGCTATAGTGCTTATGTTGGCTCATCTTTAAGATGTACATTGAACAGGGGAAGCCAGGCCAAGGGAAGTTGGGAGTTTCTGGAATTTTTTGCTCTGTGGTTCTGCTGTGCTGGTTCTATTGTGATCCATGCCTCTCTGCTCCATTTGTTTCATAACATGGTGAAAATAGATGAAACATTTCACTGGATAATGAATTATGACCTTGGAGGTCCTGCAAACCATTTGTGAGTGTGAAGAAAGTAATGTTCTTGCCAGCAGCTGCTCTGGCTTATGCAGTTCCTTGTGCAGTTTCTTCATCAGCTTTCTGTATAAAACTGTAATTTCAGCTGTGTCCAGTTTGAGTCACTGTTTGACAAACTGGTTTCCTTCTCTGATTTTTTTTAACCTTTTTGTTTGCCCATAGCCGGAGATCAAAATACAATGTGTCTGGGACAGAGCATGGATGAATAAAATAAAGCCAGCCAGAGTTTTTATCTAAAAACTCTATTTTTAGTCTTCGGCATCTGAAAGACTCTGTGCAAATGCAGATATTTTGGGGAATTGGCCACGTCTTGGCATAGACGTGGTGGTGGCTTGTACACAGCAATGTTAACCAATATTGTGGGGCAACGAAGTTTTAAAACTCTCTGTTGAGTAAAGGAATATGTAAATGGCATTCCTCCATTTTATCCAAGCTAGAAGACTGCAAATGTCTCTGCAACTCTATGCAAGAGCTTTTTCAGGGCCTCTTGCTTCAGTCAGTAGTGCTCTGAACTGGCAAATCTGAACTGGCTCTGAAATGCTGTTATGTAGTGTGATGCTGCCCATCTCTTACCAATGGGAATCTTAAATACTCGATGGAGAGAAATGAGATCAAAAGGAGAAAAACTGCAGGATGGTTGGCAAAGGAGAATAAGAGATGCTGTCAGGAGAGGAACTGAACTGAGAAGGGGAGTAAATGAGGCAGATAGATGCAAGGAGCCTGTTCAAAAGGCAGGACACACAGAGGAGAGGCTTTCAGAGCGAAGGGATGAAAGGGCTACCATGCAGGACGCTGCACAGTGAGGAGAGCAGTGGTTAGATAATGTAAGAGCTGTCCATTTACATTTATGTCTTGACATGCATTAGAACCCTCCCTTCACAACTGACATTCCCATTTGGCTCCCACCCGCTGCCCCTCCTCACCTTTCATGTGTCCTGCTGCTACCTCCCAACTACTCAGGCTTCAGGGCTTGGAAGAGAAGCTATTGAGAATTCTCCCCAGCTGTCATAGGCTAGTCCTGGTAAGGATTAGATGATCTCATGATGCTTCAAGATGGGTTTTTTTTTCCACCTATAGTAAAGAGGCGGTTTAGTTTTCCTGAAAAACACCTCATCCTCCCTCAGCTCAGTCAGCTTGGTGGCTCTGCATCTATTCACTCAATATACATATTGTGATGTTTGCTGTTCTTCCACAAATTGGGCATAGGAGTCCTTGGGTCACAGGACTGTATGTTTTAGTGAGCTTGGTCTTCTCATTATCTACCGTAATTTGGGAAAACCATAACTTCATGGGACAGAAACTGTCAAAACTGGTTCTCTAATATGCCCATAACTGCAAGAATTTGTAAATAGAGAGCACCAGAGCAGCAAAGCACTGATTGGAGCTCGCTGCAGAGTTTACCAACAACCACTAATTGCCAGCTCTGTTTGGATGAATTGTAAATGGCCAAGATAATGCAAATTAGGAAAACACTCTCTTGGCAGAATTTTAGCAGCTTCTGGGAACTGGGGAAGTCATGCGGTTCCCTTTGTAACTGAGAGCAGAGCCCAATTTGGTGTGGCTTCTGCAATGCTTAGTTAGGCTGGGAGTGAGTCAGTGGAGCCCAACTGGATCACGTGCTGCCCTCCAGGGGTTTGTTGCTTGTTAATCCCATACAGAATTGGGACATCTAGTTTTGGTTTTTTTTAAGTCTACTCTACTTATTTGTTGTTAAGCATTAAGAAAAAAAAAAGGGAATAAAAAATCTTGTAATAAATATCACTTCTGACATTGATAAAGTCTGAAAATACTTTGTTAAAAGCTAGGTTTTTTACCTTTATGTACTGGGGTTTTTTTAACAGTACGTATTTTACATTGAAAAGCTTTCTGCCTGGGGGAATACTGGTAGGGATATGGGATCAGCAGAGGAAAATACTTCAGAGATACCATTGTCTTTATTCCCCATGCACCCTGAAGTTTTTTGAGCTACCTGATAAATTTATGAGTGGAATTGGAGTGGGGTATGCTCCTTGGAGGAGGGAGGAGGGGAAACACATGTCCCACTGCCTGGCCCTTTCCAAGTTTGTTAAGTGTACTGTCATGGAGAGAGCCCTGATCCCATACATGTGTGCTTAGGGCAGCAGGGGGGTCTGCAGACTTGAGCAGGCTGTGGCGTTGGTGGTCTGGTTTGGCAGGCTGTGTTTGAGGGTAGGGCAGATGCAGACCCTTCAGCTTTTGCAATGGAAGTTATTTCCCCTATTTTTTCTGCCCCTTGCAGCCGTGTAATTTGGTGGGGGGTTAAGGGAAGGAAGGTGGCTGGTCTGTACTAGGTGAGGAATGAGCAGAAATCCAAGTTAGGGGCTGCTGGGTCGCTGCTCAGGCAGGGTGGAGTTTGGCTGTGCTTTGTTCAGCAGCACAGCCTCAGCAGAAGAATGCACAGAACAACTTCCATTTACGAAGGAATCCAGGTCCATGAGAAGCATTTGGCACTTCTCATGGCTGGTGATTGTCTGGTGCATATCAGGGGAGTGGATATCACTGAACTTGACAAATACTCAGTTGGAAATACTCAGAAACATCTTGAAGTCTGCTGGGATGATTCTCTTGGTTTGAAACACCCCAGGTAATGTGTGTATACCTCTTGGTCCAATAACAAAAGTTGACTATATGGATATGAAAGGAGATCTCAGGGTACCTTCCATGCCATCCCTCTCATGGAGTAAAACTGAGGGAGAAAATGGGCAGAGCAGCTACCCGTGGTTTCTGGAATTAACTTTCTGTTGCACATCCTCTGATAATTCATGTTTTCAGGAATTAACTTGTTGAGAGTTTGACAACCAGAATATTTGTGGAAAGGAGTCACACCAGGGGCACAAGCATAGCCAAAGCCCAAGTGGTTTTAAAACTTTAAAAAATTACTTGTGGAAAGTGGTTTTTTTGTTTTGTTTTGTTTTTGTTTTTTTGCTATGCAGTCAGCTTTGGGGGAAAAAAAACCTTCTTGGGAGGACGTGTGTGCATAGGATCCCTGTGTTTATAGTGGATAGAGTGAGCACACTTGTTAGACTTGCAAGGAGTGAAATTCCTGAGACTGGTGGTGTAATTATTTTGAATTTTGCTTATTCAGAGTCAACACTCAAAAGAAAATGAGAAAAGCTTGGAGCTGTGAAGGACTTTGATTTCAGGAGTGGGGAAGAGTGGATGCCTATCGTGAAAGAATCCAGAGGCTCAAACCTTCCTCGTCTCCTCTTCTACTCAGTCTCTAAGTGCTGCACTTATGTTAAGCAATCCCCATCCACAATGAAAGCCAGTGCACTTTATTTAATAACTGTGTCGCAGGGCTCCTCTGAGAGTGGGAGTGCCAGAACTGGTTGGCTTTTTAATGGGGCCTGTCAAGGGAATTGGTTACAGATGGGGAAATGAGGCACGTTCGCTCTTCTCCGGTTTTAACATCCCAGCTCTGGAGTAGAGGGTGGGTTTTGTTAAGTGCACTTTGTGGCTCTTTCTCCTCTCTAACAGTTGACTGCTTAATGCAAAATGCTGCTCCTCAGCCTGAACACAGCAAGGGAAAGTGCTGTGTTACAAAAGCGCTGTGGGAGCGCGGAGAACGGCGAGGACAGCACGCGTGTTTATTTGCTCCCATTACGCCGGTGCTGCTGTGAACACAGATCGAAGCTTTTCTTCCAAACGGCCCCTTGGCACAGGTTATTTGCACATAAATGGCCGCAGGTGATTTATTTATTCGGCACAGCTGGGTTCTGCAAAAGAAGCTGGGCTATACCTGCCAATAGGTTAATACTCCTCCCTGCAGCGCTAGGAGGGCATGCGGAATTTGCTCTGCTGCAGGAGACAAAGATTGTGGCTGAAATTTTCGAGGCTGGGATAATTTTATAGCTGTACTGTCCTCTTGGCTTGCTTGTTTGCTTTGCTCTTTGACTGTGGTGCAAAATAGAGTACAGGGCCTTGAAGGAGGGAAAAATAGAAGGCTTGTGTTGTATAACTGGGCTAGCGTGTTGCCCTGTTGAAGAGAGCGCCTGCATGTGAGGGAGCAACAGACACGGACTGCTGTGGGATTGCTCAGTGCATAGAACTGGCAATTCAGTAACTCACTGTGTTGAATGCCTGCCATATGGCCATGGAAAAGTTATTCCTTATCATGAGGTATTTTAAATCTGTGTCAGGTTTTTCTATATAGGTAGCCAGCTCTAGATCTTGATGACTGAGTTTTATTCCTTGAATGCCACTCATACTGATTTTGTGTCCTTTAGGGCTCCTTAGTGTCCACCATTCTGGTAGCCAGACATCACGGTCTGTGCATTTTCATAACTCATTAAAAAGAGCAAAGTTTATCCCAAAGACCAAATTCAAAGCTTCTGAAGTGTAGGGTAATGCATGTTTACCTCCAGTGACTTCTAGGATGAAAAGGACTTTCTGCATGAAGTATCTGAATTCTGGAAGTTGGATACCTAGGAGTTTTTGGGAGAGGATTATTGCAGGAAAGATTGTAGAGATTGGGTGGTTATATACCTCAGTGAAGTGAACTGAGGATGCTATGGAGACAAATTTATTTTAGAAACCACCTTGTAAAACTTGGAGTCCTCAGAGCATCGGCAGAGAAAGCGGTCTGAAAATCTCTCACATCTAACTTCAAAGGTGCTCAAAGACTTTCAAGTGCAAATGCTTAGAAGCTGAAACATCAGCTGAGACCAGAGAAGCTGGCTTGTTTTCCTTCTCCTCCCTCTTTCTTTCCCAAAGTGGAATTATCCACTTTGAGAGTTCCATAAAGATCTTCCACAATGAAAACCTTTTTCCATTGGGCAGTATATTTTCAGGAAAAGCCAAAAAGCCTGAATCCTGCAGCACTGGAACTCTACACCCCAAGGCACTTCTGTCTTTAGACTTCTCTCTTCAATGAAAACCTTTTGTTCCTCTCCACCTGATCCACTGCTTCTGCACTGTGACTTACATAGAATTTTAAGAGAAGGAGGTCCTCCCCTTCATTCTCCTCTTCTTCCCCCACTCCTTCATGAACATCCTCTCATCAAAGAATAAATACTAAATATTTAGGTAGCTGCTATCACTGCCCATGTGGAGTAAGGATGTGCAGTGTGGGATAATATGGTGGTTGGGGCACAAACTGAGGTTTGGAAAACCTCGGTCCGTATGGCCTTTGTTAGTTCTTGGATGACTTTTTTACTTTTTTGGAACTTTATCTTGCTTTTTTGTGAGATGGGGATTTGTAACATTCTCTTAAATCAGAAGAAGTGTTGCAAACATATAGATGTTATTGAGTCTAGAATGCTGGGGACTGTATAAATGTATAAGAGTTTCAACGAGTAAAATTAGATAGTGAGGTTCTGCTTAAAGGGGCTGGAAGGTAATTGGAGATTAAATTCTGTTCTGGATTCACACACCTCCAAACCTTGCACATAAGAAGCTGAAATGAGTCTGGAACATGACATCCAATTTCTAGAAAAACAGAAATATCATCCACAATAATGATACATGGAGGGCACTTAGGAAGTTAGCATATATTGATTTTTAACAGATCTGAGGTTATTTAGTCTTTGTCTGCTACAATGTCTGCTACTACCCTATAGTCTACTGTCTATGGGAATCGGGACCTTTTTTTAGTGCCCTTAGAAAAAAATAGGACAATTTCCCAAGCCTTTTTTATTCCTCTTATTTTTATGACAAAACCCCATCTACTTAGGGTTAGCTCTATTATAAAATTTTCCTTTTAACAAATTTAACATCACAAAAATGTCATGTGAAATGCTGCTTTTTCATTATTGAATGATAAATCTAAATGTAGAAACAGGAGTTCTCAGTGGAAAAAAGGTCTAATTTTTTTCTTTCACTTTTGTTATATCCCTGTTTCTACCCTTGGAAATAGCAATGTCCTTGTGTAAAATAAAACAGATTCAACTTTCTTGAGTTGATAAACTTTGATTCATAATAAGTTTTGGATGCAGGACTAAAATGTGAATGCATATAACGTCCTTAATGCATATAACATTCCTTAAGTGACTATGCTTTTGAACACTCAGATTCCCTGGTCAGAAGAGTATAGGAGTGATCCTACAGAACCATAGAATGGTTTGGGTTGGAAGGGGACCTCAAAGATCATCTTGTTCCAGTCCCCTGACATGGGCAGGGACACTTTCCATTAGACCAGGCTGCTCAAAGCCCCATCCAACCTGGCCTTGAATGCTTTCAGGGATGTGGCATCCAAACCTGCTCCAGTTTCTCACCATCCTCACAGTAAAGAATTTCTTTCCAACATCTAATCTGGCCCCCTTCAAATACTGGCAAGCTGCTATAAAGTCTTCCTGGAGCCTTTTCTTTCCAACTCTCTCAGCTTGTCTTCATAGGAGAGGTGCTCCAACCCTCTGACCACCTTTTGTTTCCCTCCTCGGGACTCCCTTCAACAGGTTCATATCCTCCTCATGTTGAGGGCCTCAGGGTGTGGCAGTTTTCCAGGCCAGGTCTCATGAGAGAGTATCAGAGTGACAGAGCAGGGGGATCCCCTCCCTCATCCTGCTGGCCATGCTTCTTTTGATGCAGCCCAGGACACTGTTGGATTTCTGGCTCGCACAAGCACGTTGCCAGCCATGGTGAGCTTCGTGTCCACCAGGACTGAGTCTTTCTGCTCAGGGCTGCTCTAAATCCATTCTCTGCCTAGCCTGTATTTGTGCTTGGGGTTTTCCCAGCCTAGATGCAGCACCCTGCACTCGGCCTTGCTGAACTTCATGAGGTTTGCGTGGGCCCACCCCTCAAGGTGCCACTGGATGGGGATCCTTAGGAGCCGGTCTTAAATGAGCAATATGGAAAGATTTAGAGCACTGTCTCTAACACCCAGAAGGTGAGGCAGAGGGGGAGTACCTTGCATGCAGATTTTGCTAGGGGATATCTGTGAAGGAAGTTCTGAACATCTACCAGTTTTAAATGGTTATACATGTGCTTAGTTGCAGTAATATAGGTGTTTCCATAATGTTTGAGCATAAAGACCACCAATAGAATCACCTTAGGTGCCAAATGGTTTTGGAGCAGAAGCCAGGTGGAAGTTTTATGACTGCTACGAGCACCTACATGTTCAAGGTCTGTTTATGGATTTAGCAACTGGTTTTCCAGGAATGATCACTTTACTCTGCCTGCCAGAGATGTCACGAGGATCATTACACGATAGCTGGGACACCAGAGGTGGAAGATGCTTGTGCTCACCAACAAAAATGTGGTGAGGTTGGCTCCTCAGGGATGTCTGCAAAGATGAAGCTGGAGCTTCATTTTTTTGAAGGAAAGCAGAGCAGAAAACCTGTTAGTTCTTTGCAGTAGGTCGTTGCTGGTCTTAATAATGTATTTGAGTTCATGAGATGAAGAGAATGTTGTTCATGGCATGGCTTGGAGGTAACAACGTAGGATTTGAACCTGAAGCATTTTCTGCAGTACCAGATGAAGAAATATTATGCTTCTGCAAGGATGTGTGTGAGGCAGCATGAGATGAGAAACACTGCTGAGAAAAGTGCACAGGACAAGCTGTAATCGGGCAGCAGTGAAGCTTTGCAAGGTTCTCTCAGCTTTTGCATTTCATTCAAGCCTGAAAACCTCTAAAGGTCAAGACAAATTGTGTATTTCCCCAGAATTACAGGGTAGGCTGTGTTCCTGATGTCCTGGGGTTTTTACACTTTTTTTTGTTTGCTTCTCTTCCTCTCCTTGCGCATGCATGTGGGTATTGCAGGTTGTTGGCAATCAGGGGAGTAAAAAAGTTTTACTGTTAGGGAAAAAAATAGCCAATGCCCCTCGCATATGCACAGCTCGTGCACGTACTTGGTGCATTTGACAGCAAAATCAATTAATCATTAGGAATCTCCTCCTGGTATCAGCACAGAAAGGTTTCTACTCTGCAGAAGGTAAAAAACACACAGAAAAAAGCAAAAAGCAAAACCATTTTTCCTTTTATTTTATTTTTCTCTTTCCCTTTCCCTGCACATAGGCACATGCTCGCACCTGCAGATGTTGACACAGCAGTTTAGCTAGCCAGAGCTGCCAGTTAGTGCAAACATTGTGGGAAGGCAGTAAATATCACTCTGTGGAATAAATGTCCCCCATGAGTCCCACTTGGGAGGATTATATCTTATAGGTCTCCTCTCTTCTGCCCCTTCTTTGTTCTCTCTTGAGATTGTATCCATGGGGCCCCCCTCTCATTTCCCAAGAGACTTGAGTTCCCTTTGCTACCCCCTGCTTCTTTCAGGGAAGGAGAGCCCACAGAAAGACAACTCTCTGAAAATTTGACCAAGATGTTTCCTCCATTGATGGAGAGTGTGAGTCTCTTCTGTAACTTCTGGGATACTTGTTCCCAGTGCCTGTGTTTGCTTCTGATTTAATGCAGTGCTGAGAATGAGCTGTGTTCCTAAGCTGCTGTGTGGAAGAAAGGGCAAATGTGTAATTTCTGCTAGCTGAAATCTTCAAGGCAACAGAAGGGATCAAGCAGAAAGCAGAAGGGACTCTATATTAAGGTGACCTGGTAGTCACAGGATTTTCCTTTGTTTGCAGAGGAAACCTGTGGCTACATGGATATGCTGTACAAAGAGCAAAAATTTATGTTTGTGGTACTCTGTGGTACAATGTACTCCTGTACATTGCTATTCCAGGTCCAGTACAGGGTGACCTTAGTCAAACATGATTACCCATACCTGGCCACCCAGAATTTCCTCCTGGAAGTGTGCGTGGCCTGGCACTTCTTCCTACTGCACCAAGAACCCATTTCATGCAATCTCACTTCTTGTAAGCACTGGTAAATGGATCCCTCCCTGACAATCCTCAGCAGGCACAAAGAAAATAAGTTCTAGGTTTTATGTCTCTTCTAAGCAGAACACAAGACTGTGCACAGGGGCAATAAAAAATTTTAATATGGAAGGGTTAGGTTAAAAAGGTGACTCGATCCACACAGAGAGACCTGTCTTTGCTCTGTAAGTAAAATTCACATTTACAGCAGTTCCACAGTGTTCCTTCCCACTTTACCCACACCCCCCTCTGCCATCATTAACTCTTCAGCCCAAGTATTGGGGGCCAGAACCCTTCTCCTATTTGTCCAGCCAGTTATTGGCATATATTTCTGTATCCCAGCCCAGGAGACAATATTGTCCTTTGGGATAAAAGATAAAAGAGAGCACAGCTTTCCCACTCCCTGCCACACCCTTGCCCCCTCCCTTGACTCACTCTCTGTATCCTTACTGCTATAACATCCATTAGTTCACTAAAATGAATGAAAACTCCAGTTACTCCCCATCTTTGGTAGGTTTTTATGTTCAGGACCCCATTAAAAAAAAAAAGTGAGATAAAATTAAGAAGGTGTTGATCTTAGCATTAAAATTCCGTGGCAATAACTGCAGCATGTTTGAGCTGGAAATTATTTGCTTTCTCTAATCCTCAAAATAAGCCAAATAAACCTAAACCGCGTCACTGCAAAGGTGACTCTCACTTTTTTGTCTGTTTAGAGTTGGTTCTGATGATCCTGAATATTTTTCCATGACTGAAAGGAAATAAAATTCAGCCTTCTGTGACTGGAGCTCTGAAAAGGCTTGGTTTATTCCAGCTGGTTGCAGTGACTTTAGAAGCTGTGCAAGGAAAAGACACTATGGCTGGAAATAGAAAAGATAATTAAGAAAGATGAGGTACAAGTCTGCTTCTGACTTGGCGAGGGACACCAGTCAAGTTATGAGAACTTGAATTTTTCCCTTCTGTTCAAGCCAGACTGTCAGGCATGCTGCACAAATACACTCTCTGCTATGGGTTTTCCACTCTGGCCAGAGTCTGCAGCTGAGGATAGTATTAACAAAGAAGTGGGGTTTGGCACCTTGGCTTAGGAGTCAGCCCTATGCAAACCCCCATGGAGAATTTAAAAGCATCTTGAGGTAATAGTAGCCTTTGAGTTCCTTTAAACTCTACGATCTGGCCCCTAAGGGCAAACAAACTGAGCCCAAGAGTGATAGTGTTCCTTCCAGCTGCACCCTGTCTCACCTCCTGTGCTCCCCTTAGCCTGGGATTGCAGAGGGAATTCACAGATGTTGGATTCAACTCTGCAGTTGCTGAAAGTATCCCTACAATGAAGCCTCCTCCACCTTGAGGGCATTTGGCAACTCATTGCCCTGCCAGCATGGCTTAGTATTTTTCAAGAAGAGTTTTAGAGAGAGATATTGATTTTTCAAGTCAATGCTGCAATGAAAATACTTGGTTTTGTTCTCAGTCTAGTTGGTTTTGTCTTTTTAAATATTATAGTCTCCTGAGAAATCATCTCTATTTGAATTTCAGGGAAGATTTATTTTTTATTTTCTGCAAGTCCAAAATGTACATTTTTATAAATCAGTAAAGGAAGTGCTTGATCTCTGTTCTGCTTGGTCCTCTGTAAAATCGTGTACTCTGATTTAATACAAGAGTTGTCTGTCACTGACAATGGATGACTCCACCTAACAGAACTGTTGACGCACAAAAGTTATTTCCATCACATCTACAAGCTAAAGAACGTGTTTTGCAGATGCAATTAGTTTGAAACAAACCCTGTGTATCCTGTAGAAAAAATTAGGACACAGCAAATCCAGGTGAAACAGAATGGCAGCTCAGCCTCTTTGTCTGTCAGAATTGCAGACAGAGCAGAGTCGTTCAGAAATAAGGCACTGGGACTGCTCCATCCCCAGAACTGCAAAGCCAACTACACAGTTCAGGGGTGCTGTGGAATCACATTGGATTGGAGAATTATTTCACCTCAAATCCCCAATTACAGAATCACAGAATACACTGAGTTGGAAGGGACCCACAAGGCTTATTTAGTCCAGCTCCCTGCCCTGCACACAACCGTCCCTAAGAGTCACACCATGTGTCCAATCTAGTGAATAGCTGCTGTGAATGACATTGCCAGCACCTTTGGCTATAAAAACCTCTTAAAAGGCATCCAAAATCTGTGTGGAGAGGAGTGTCTTAGTGTCAGTCACCCTGTTAATTACCTGGACTGGTGTTGGGAGGAGGAAGGAAGGGAGGTGAGCTCCAATCCATCAAGGCTGAGGTAAGTACCATTCACTTCACTGTAATTTTGGCTTATCAGATGTACATTGCTTCACACCTGAGCCTTGGTGAAGGACAGAAAGGACACATCTGATGTGCTTTCTGCATTCAGTGCCCTTTAGGAGAGCACAGCTAATGGGATTGCTTGGCCCTTAGTAGCACCTTTTATCAGTATGTTTGCTTTACCACTTCAGGAAGAAGGACAGGCAGCTGCCAGGACCCCTGTGTGCCAGGCAGTGTGTAGGCACAGCGCGAGGGAGGTGGCTCACATCTTGCAGAGCTTCAGGGCTCTTTCTCTTAAAGTCTATGGCACTGAAATTTTTTTTTTCCTGTACTCTTTGGGGTGGGTCAAAGGCCTGATCTAATCTGTGGCTTGGTCTTCATAAAGGTCAGTGAGTGTTCAGGCCTGACCCTTTTGAATGTTAGAAGCGATGCCTGGCTGTTTTCATTACTCATGTCTTGCATTACTGAGATACTTGGATATAGGAGAGTGTTGGAGCTTGACATGTGAGGATAGTTGGCATCAAGTTCAGGCAGTGGCAAAGCAAATAATAGGACTTATTAAATACCTGCTTGCTGTCTAGTCAACAAACCTGCCAGCCAGCATGCAGTATCCAAACAAATGCATGGGATCTTTGGACTGCTAAGGCTGACCTCCAGTACCTGAGCAAGCAGGAAGGCATTATAAGATATTAGTAAGGACAGGCACCACTTGCTCCTTTGAGGCCCAGCCATCAGTGTGCTGCACAGGTACCCTGGCAGAACAATTGCACAGTGCCTGTAATGCTTCATGACAACTGAATATCAAAGGTTTCCATACCAATGTGCTTGCCATTAGGTTTTCTTATTTGTGCTGCCACCTACCTTGGCTTCTCCCCAGAGCTGGAGGAGTGGGAGGACACTGTCAATTATTCTATTTGTGCTCTGTCCTCAGTCAGAAACTCTGCCCATTATTCTAGGGAAGACAGCTGTTTTTGTTGGAATGAATGGCTGCAAACAAGTTAACAATACTGACACTTAAATTGACATAATTAGGCTTCAGAGTCAGAACCCACAGAGACCTGTGCGAGGAGCTGATATTTATCATAGCTCTTTCAGTTCTTTTGCAAAGAAATAAGGTAGAGCTGCACTGGGGTATAACAAAAAAAAAAAGAAAAGAAAAGAAAGGGAAAAAAAAAAAAGAGGTGGTTTGTAACCAAGGATTATCACTTTGATAAGTGGAAAGCTGAAGAGTCTTATAATCTCTGCTGGATGCTGCTAGAAGATGTGCTCCAGTGCACTGTTAGCTGCTAATGCAGTGTGACCCTTCTCCTGCTTTCTAAAATATTTTATTTTCCTCATAATCTCACGGTTTAATTGTTGAGTATATTTTGCATCTAACCCACCTGCCTTTGCTTTTCATCTTTTTGTTCTCATTTTTTAAATCTTATTGCAAGTCTTTCCCTTTTATCTTGGTGCAATGCAAAATTTTAGGTCTTGGCATGCAACTTGTTGTGTTTTCGTGTGACATCTGCAGTAGTGTCCATTTGTGCCTTCCTCTGTTCCTGTAGTCTGTTGCTGTTATTTCCTACCTGTGTAGAGTTATTGAGTGGAAGCCTTGTTTACAGTACACTACCTGAAAAAAAACAAAATGAGTTGTCATACAGGAAAAGGAAATACCTTTCCAATAAACTCTATAACTCCTTTGCTGGTTTACCTGGGAACAGCTCTGAGCAGCCTGATGCTGGCAAAGGTGCTTGAAGGGGTTTATTTTGTTCCTGTGGAGCAATTGTAGCACAGTGCAGAAGACCAAGCTCTACCTCTGTTTGTGTAATGAGACTGCTGGAGGTAGAAGTTGAGCCACAGACTGAGTTGTGCATGAGAGATGCTGAAATACTCTTAAGACAGATCTACATAATTCAAGTACTTCACATTTTCCTGGAACACTGGCTTTGTGCTATTGGTTTCCTGACAAGGAAGTCTGTTTAATGTGTTTGATTTATTTTATTTTATTTTTTAGCACTGCTGGAGCCTGGGTGTAGTATATCCAGAAGCAATAGAGCTTTTATAGGAATCTGTGTCTTTCAAGCTGGCATTTGCCCTTTTGCAAGCAAAAAAAAAAAAAATTCTGAAGTCTTTCTAATGCCTAGTGTATTCCCCAAGTCAGCCACAGAAGTCTGCAGACCTGTAGTGCAAGGCACACCACAGATCCAGGCTGTCCTCCAGGATACTTGTTTGAAAACATTGAAAAGTGCTGGAAATGCAGCAGTCTGAGAGAAAAAAAAATCAGTATCCTCCAAAGACAAAAGATACCAAAATATATTATTGTTGGGAGCTGACCTGAAGAGCCATGGTGTGAGGTTTGTCTTTGCCTCTTCCTGTATTTCCAGGTTGCTTAGATCCAAGCCCTTGTGGTTGTCTTAGGTTATTCCAGGGAAAAAAAAAAAAAAAAACAACCAAGAAATTTAGTTTCTCCCCTTTCCCTACAAAAGAAGCTAGAATAAAAAGTGAGGAGGAAGAGAAGAAAAGCTATAGGAGAATGATAGAACTGTAGTGATCCCTACTGCATCAGGCAGCCTGCTTAGAACTGAGGGAAGTTTGAAACTTCCTATGTTACTTCTAAGGTGTGCTTTCCCAGAATGCCTCAATGCCCAGTTCCTGGGGGTTACTGCCAGATCCAGACTCATTGCCATGTCTCTAACTAGTAGGTGTGGATTCTGCAAGTTCTTTTCTCCATGCTGGCCTCCAATGTCTCTGCACTCAAAACAAGGACTTTCAGTCCAAAATGGCATTTATTGTAGATTAAAAAAACCATCAAGAAAGAAAAAAGAGAGAGAGAGCTCAGCATGTTTATCTTAAATTTCGTAATGTGAGAAATTATTCCAGCCTCTCACAAATTAGCAAACCCAGTCCATGAACTAAAGAGGCTGGCTGGCTTTCAAAGAAAATAGTGGAGAAAGAGCCTAGCAAAGAGAAAACATTCATTATTGCATGCTTATAAAGACAAAGAGTATTTTAAACCTTGTCCTGACAGTTGTTCTAGGTGGGCAGATATGTTTTGGTAGTCAAAAATCAAAAAGGAAAAAAAAATAATTAAAAAGATAAAGGCTCAGAGTGGCTGGTTTTTTATTTTATTCAGGCCAAATAGTGAGGAAAGCCCTGACCTCTGAGGTAAAACATGGCTTTCTCCCCACCACTGGCTGTATCTGAGCTTCAGAGATGCATCAAAAGCTAACTTACAACTTTGTATAACCTGCATTGTACAAAACTCAAGCATAAAATTCAAGTATCCAATTTAAGAGGATAATCTTTGGAAGTGTGTTTAATGGTAACAGCAGCAGGTTGATCCTTCAGTCAGTCAGTCTCCCTCTTCATTCTTGAATCATTAAGGATGCCCAGACTCTGTACTTGTGCCACTCAACAGAAATAAACCTGGGTGTAAATGGGAGACATCCCCTATGCCATTGTCTTGTAGGGAAAGAGTGTGCTCTCAAATTAGCCTAAAAGGGTGTATCTGGAGCTCTGGTTTACTCGAGGTTATTTGAATATCATAGCTGATTGCACTAGATCTTTTAGGGATGCCTGGTCCACGTCGCTCCCTGTACTAATGGCTGCTCAGGGATGTAACTGGAGGACTCGGTGAGATACTTGAACAGGAGTAAATATCTCTGGCATCTCTGTGCAGTCCTTAAATGTACTCAAGAGACAAGTCTCCCACTCCATTATCCTGCAATTGAGACACAAGTTTTTAGCCCTTGGTTGAGCTGACAGCAGAGTCAAAAGCAGCTGGCTGGGAGTTGAACGTGAACAAGGGGCTGGACCAAAGCTACATCTGTTTACTTAGGAGTGAAAAGGCTGAGGGAACCAAATCAGCTTTGCTTTTCCTGCATAATATCGAGTGAAAGTCGAGGTTTTGATGTTTGTCCTGAAAGATGAACCACTACATGTGCCATATTGTCAAGGCACAAGCCACTTCCCACCCTGCTCATTCTTGGGCAGAGTAGAGGCATCTCTTGGAAGTTTAGAGTTTGTTGGGGTATGAGATAGTTGGTTTCTATTAATTTTTCAGCAGCCATGGGGTGAATGGCCCTCACAAGTCTCTCAATTCCAAGTGTCATATTCTTCCTCTACCTTTTCTCTCTGAGTATCATTTGCATGTATATAATCAGTGAAATAGATAAAAGATCTGCTAGGAAAAAAAAAACAAAATCAAACAAAAACCAAATCATTGATCCTCCTTCTCCTCTCTCAAACGTACTGCAGTTGATCTAGGGGAACAAGTGAGGAAAAGAAAATGATCCACAACAGATGTTAGTCACATCATTGCCTTATTACTGGAAGTTGCTTTGATTTTTCACAGTGAAAGAGTAAAGAGCCTGCACAAAGCAAACACTGAATACTTTTCAACTAAAGCATATTTACATTTTAGATATTGAGTGCTTATAAGCCACACTTTATTTGCCACCTAGAGGGTAAACAGGTTTTTTTGATGCAAGGGTCAAAATTCCATCTAAAAAAAAATACCTGTAGCAAACTATTTTCATCAGGGTTTCTTTGAACTTCATGCCATCTTTAAGAATGTCGAGTGCTTTTCAGTTTCAAACTTCTTCATGTGCACATTTCAATTAATTTTTAATGGCCATGAAAGAAGAGTGAGTATTGTTCTCACTTCATATTTGAGAAAGATTTGGACTGACATGGCTTGCTGAAAGTGGTGAGAGGAGTAGGTAAGGCTTCTGTTTGGCATAGTTGGACAGATCTTTCTTGAAATCTTAAACAGAGCATAGGTGAGTTGGATGTAAAGGCTATCTTTTACTGGTTGCCAAGATCATGTTTTTTTACTCTAAATGACAGCATGTAACCAATCTTAGAGGCTGTACAAATGGGGTCCATGAGATAGGTATTTCTAAAGAAAGGCCTGGAAAGACTTAATGTGCCAACAGCAACAGTGCTGCCATTTTGCTCAGTAATTGATTTATTTGCACCATTTATGAATGGGGAGGAAAAAAAAAAAGTTGTCAGTCATTTAAAAAAGAAAAAGAGGATTGTTAATATATAAATGTATAATGCTCAAGCAGACAGCAGAGGAGACCTCTTAATTCCAAGAAAACCTGCAGTGGGACAGTGCCATATGTTCAAAACATATGGACTGATGATATAAAATGCTTCTGGAGAGTGCTCCAAGGCATTACACCTTGCATGGTAACATTCAGAACCAGAATGTAAAAAACCCGTGGTGGGGGTGGGACAGAGCTATCTGCTGCACAGACATGTTAATGAGGCAAGTGGAGAGTTAATGGACTACTGATTAAGCACGTTTTAGACATTCACTTAACTAAAGGAAATATTATTGTGCTGCTGCTCCTTACCCAGGAGGTCAGAGATTTAAAGCCATAAGAAGCATCCCTGAGGGTTATTAAGCCATAACCTTTTAGATCTTCCAGGAATGAGCATTCAGCAATGTGCCATTAGCCTGTGAAATCACATGGTCTTTTCACCTCCCTTCCTCCAATTTCTGTTACATTCACCTGCTGGGTCTTGTCTTAAATTAGACTGTGAGCTCTTCCTGGCTGTCTTTGTATTTGCATAGAGACTAGCACAATGGGGCCCTGATACTGAATGAGGATTTTGGATCCTGCTATAATACCAACATATGAGTAATGAATAGCTAATAGTAATAATAATAATAGCGTAATAGCGTCTGCTTTGTGTGTAAGCTGGCTTTTTTTTTTTTTTTTCACCTGCTCTCATTTGTGTGAGTTACCTCACCCTCAGTGGCTTGAGCACACAATTTCTTTTCTTATTTTGCTTTTGTCAATTGAAGTGTCTCTGCTGTAGCAGGCAGACTTACACTGATGTGCTGGGGAAGAGCACAGAGCCCTTGCAGGAAGAAGAGGGCATATGACAGGCACCACTGACGTTCGGTCAGGTCAAATAACACCGTTGTACCTTCAGTCTCAAGCTTCAGCTGAGCTGCCTTTATAGATGTTTTGGTATGCCCCTCTCCTGTGGTTTATTCTGATTCTTGTGACCTTTCCAGCTCTGTTTCTTGCTTCACAGTTTCAAAAGTAGAGGATGCTGAGGGCAGTTTTACACAGACGCCCATACAATAAACAGGAATGGCTTCTCTAAGGGAATATTGCCTCAGCTGAAAGAGATTTCTCAAGAGACAGATCACCATACCCTCAGAGGGAATAGACTGGCAAAGCAGAGGAGGCAGCTAATGTAAAAGGAAAACCAACTTTTCACTAAAATTGTATGTGTCAGAATTAAAAGATTAAGAGAAAGAATAGGGTACAATTATTTACCTCTGAACTGCCATCCATGGTCTAGCTCTGATTACAGTTCTGTGTAAGTGTTCAGGAGTTTCCATTGGCTGCCTATTTTCTCAATTATCTCACCTTTTAAAATTGAGACAAATTTCTTCAGTGGCTGGGGTTTGGCTTTTTGGGTTTTTTTTTTGCTAATGTTGAGGTGGATGCTTAGCCTGTGTAGTTGCACACACCTTCCCTTTGCATTACCAATCATTTTTGATTTCTGTATTGTCTCTTGAGTTTTCTTTCTTCCCCTTTTCCCTGTGAAGGTGACCCATCGTTACTTAGCAGATATGGGTAATGAAGAGTGAAGCTTTGCTTGAATTTGTCATTCCTAATCCAGGTGAAAAAGAGGACAGAGTAGGATCCTTACAGGGAAGTCTTATACTGCAAAGATCAGTTCTGTAAGGGACCTTCTGTAGATCCTTTTTACCCTCATGCCCTATCCTTGCACTGTTTTCTAGTAACTTCCCTGCTATCAATTCTTTTACTTCAGAGCCAAAGAATGGCCCAGAACTCCCTCACTAACAGTCTGAAGAAGAGGAACTACTGCCAAAGGAGTACTCTGCCCCTCACACATACATATCAGCTGGAGATGTGATTGTGGCCTCAGGGAAGCAGTGTGGAACTTTGTGTTTGAAGCAGTGCATCCATGCCCTGTTTCAGGTGGGAGATGAAGCTTTGGGAAAACTGTAGTCTTGCAGAAGAACTAAGAGCTTGGCAGTGCACTGCTGTCCCCTGTTCTCATAGGTGTGTAGACTCCATTGACTGCCGTGGGGTATATTCTGAAGATAACCATGAGTTAGTTTGCCTGTCTGTCTGAAGGGATACACTGTAAGAATGGGTCTTTCCCAGTGTAATTTTTGGCTGGAAGGAGACTCTGAGAGGGGTGTAGAAAAGGAAAGAGATAACCCCCAGGAAAGTCAAACTATCTATTTATTTAGTTATGTGTTTTGGGTTGCGTTTTGCATTAATCGCTGCCACACACAGGAGCCCTGTAATTTATTATTGGTGATAAGTGTGGACAGTAGCTATTATTTTTGTTCCCTGTTCTAAAATGTGGCAAGCAGGGACACTTAGATTTATGGAACATGCATTATTCAAATCTCAGGGCCCGATGGCTCAGCATGAACAAATCCAGCTATTTCCAGAATCTTTCGGTCTTTCCTCCTTTACTCCTCCTTGTTTTTCCCTTCCNTTTTTTTTTTTTTTTCCTGTTAAGCTGGATTATGACAAAGGGAGTTTATTTAGGCTGGGGTAGCTGCAGTAAAATTCAAGTTTCCACACCGATGACAGGACAGGTCACAGAGGGTCTTCACAGAAAAATGCAGCGGGCCTGATTAATGCCCATTATGAGGAACTGGAGGAAAAGGTGGTGTGTGTTTAGATAGATGTCTAGCTGTTATAAAATACTGATGTGGTGAAGTTAAAGCTGGGTGAATATTTTCCTGGGTTATAGTCTTCTTTATTTATTTTTTAATGGCTGTCTTTCTCTGGAACTGCCCTAGTGCTGAACAAAGACTGTAGTTTTCTACCTAGGTTGGTGTCCAAGGCACTAAAGCTACTTTACTTTTCATTGTCAAGAGGGAACTGCCTTGACATGTGCCTGAAATCACTCTCACATCTGCCCTCATTGTCTATACAGGTGGCTTTCACACTGAGGATCTGGATACCTCCACTCCGTTCTTTGGTATAAACTGCAGGATTCTGCAGGGTTATTGGTTACACCAATGAAAAACTGTGGGAGGTTAGGGACTGCCCCTGGAGACATCCCCTCTAGATAGTGCATAGATTTTGGCTAGTTTCTTCTTCTAGCTGGTTGCAACTGCTGCTTAATGAATAGCAAAGAATTTCTGCAGGAAGGCAGAAGAGTTGTTTTCTAGGAAACTCCTACTTACATGCAGTTAAAAGCAAAAGAAAATAAAATTCTGATGTAGAGCCATGGGAAAGCTAGTAAATTTTGAGGAGCCTTCACACCAAGTGATAAAATCCAGTGGTGGTAGCAAAACTAAAAACGAAATCTTTATCACCAAGAATAATGTATGGGGGCCTAAACAGGCCAACAGCGTGGAAAGGCAGGAGTAATCAAAGAGTAATGCTCAAAGCAGGAGCAGAATCTCAGCAAAATGAAATTATGGGTAACTTTTATCAGTGACTTGAAAACCACCTGGGGAAGTCCAAATAACACCTTGACTACACACAATCTGCTGAAGTCTTACAAGCTTCCATGAGAGCACGTCTGTGTCACCTGGGGTATGTTTGTATTGGAATGCCTGCCTTTTGTGCAGGAATGGAAATTATCTGTTCTACTAAAACCTTTGTACGTATCAATGTAGGTACATCTGCTCTGGGCTTGTAGGGTAAAACCTCTACATTTTCACACATGCTGCCCTTGTGTCAAATTACATACTGCCTTTTAAAAGTGCTGTTGGAAATAAGTTGACAGAAACCTGCAAAACACGAGAGACAGTAGAGAACTGGCCAAGCTAAGGAGGCTCAGAAAACTGGATTCTGAGGGTTTATTTCCTCTGCATTTGTTCACACTGATTTTATCCACCCACCTGTTAAATTGTGGAGTGGGGAGCCAGGGGGCCTAAGTAATACTCATGAAAATATAATATATGGGTAACAATATGTTCCCTTACCCAACATGATTGTATTTGCTCAGCCTGTTTGTGTTCCTACCAATGAGCCCTGGTATTCTTGTTATTCCCACACTAAATCACAGCAGAAGAATTTTTTTTTTTTCTTTCTATTGAGACTGATAGGATATGCTCCCAGGGCCAAGTGTTCTTTAAAGAAATAAGTCAGAACTGGAGGGAAAAAGAGATAAATATGCAACAGTGTAAATGGCAATTCTGAATCAAAATGGATTGGGGAAAATCAGTGGGATATCATAAATTCTGTCTCTGTGTAGGGAAAAGTATTGTAAACTCACAGACAAGCAGTCATCATAGATTTGTGTAGGCTCTGTTAAAATACCAGTTCCTGATAGAACCTTTAGTGAGACAGATTTCAGGTCTCAAAGACATAAGCATGTTAACTGTTTGTGTTTGTCAGCCTCCGAAACACCACAGTGAGGAGACACAGCCATGCTTTTGATACTTTAGGAAAGAAGGGAAATCGATACTAACTCAGAATTGGACAAAAGTTAGAAGTCCTGATTGCAATGCTGCTGAACTTTGACATGTCATCTGGAACAGAACTTTGTGGTTTGTGCCTTTCTATAATAGGATTACTCTGAATTATCCAGACTGAAATTGAACACACATAGCAGTGGCATATGGGCTGGAGAAACAGTTTATCAGGCTCAAGCAAATGTTTGTAGCAGCTAATTTCTTGAATGCACAATAAGTAGTACTGGCTCTCATTTTAGGCGCTCTGGATATAGTTCTGAAACAGAATATTGCATGTGGTTGGAGTATTTTTTGGTTTTGTTAGGGTTTTTTGTTGTTGTTTTTTTCTTTAAAGTATAAAAATAAAAATTAGTCACAAACAACGATGGAAGGCTGGAAAGGCAAGAACAAACAGATGATAGGAAATTAATTTCTAGGAAAATATCTGAGCAAATTGAGTATGCTGCCATGCAAAGCTTTGATGAGATTAACGTGTACCTGCAGAGTTATTTTATTTCCACAAACTTGCATTTTTATAGAGTTTTTCCAACAGAGGCTTTTTCTAACTAGTGTTGCTTATTGTGGTTCAGTCATTATGAGTGACTCAAATAGACCAAGTCTGCTTTCCCAGGGGAATCACTTGAAGAGTGACATGACACAAAACTTCAAGTAGGTAGATTATTAAAAACTCGGATGATAGTTTTAAGAGTCTAGAGGGAAATGTAAGGATATTGAAATCCTTACAATGCTTTGTATTTTATTTATAGTGTTAGGATAACGCCTAGAGGTGAAATACAGTTCCTGTCCCAAATCTGGTATGTTTTGAACAGCAAAGGCTTGAAAGCGTGTTAACAGGCTACTATCAAGTATCTGCAAAGTATTTTCTCTGTCTATGAATGAAAGTGAGAGCATGAAACTGTGTGGCAATAAAGGAGGTGACATGGAGAATAGAATAGCCAGCACACATACAAATTTTCAATGTTCTCAAAACCTTGAGCCAATCTTATGGTTTGGATTTACATTAAGAAAGGGGAGAAAGACAAGATGATCAAGGGCAATCATACACTTAAATGCATCAGCAATGCCAATAGCATGTGCCAGAGATTTATGGCAATAGGTATAATGGAGAGATTAATGGATTTATGAGAGGAGAATAATTACTGACATGCAGAAAGACAATTAATGCGTTATTTATAATGTGGTTCTTTGAAAAGTGTCTGAAAAATGTTTTTGTTAGTAGGTCCCAGTTGGTATTGGTGAGGACTGAATTTGCTGCTCACTGATTCAGGCAGTGGGGTATGGGGAAAGATGTCCTGTTTCCAGCAGTAGCTGATTAACCTGGTGCTGCCCAAGTACTCTGAGAGGCACCTTCCTTGAAACCACAGCCCATGCTGTTAGGAGTGTCTTTGTGGATATTCTCAGCCTCTGGTAACAGAGAGAAACAGGTATTCTCTCAGGTTCACCCTGGGAAGGCTCAGAGAAAGAATTAAAACAATTATTATCTCATCCTCTCCACCTGCTGTTTAGAGAAAGATGTTTTCAAGTAGCTGGTGTTCCTTTGACCAACGGTGTGAGAAATGCTGCTGAAGACCAACCAGGTCTTAGCTCCACGGTGCTGTCTATAAGAAGTGTGATTTTCTATTAATAAAATGGTTTTTGCCTTCTGAAATCATGGAGTCAACATGTCACCTTCTTTCCTGTGCCCTATCTCCTCAGTGACATGTATTAGTGAAATCCAGCATCTCAGTCTTTGCTGACAAACCTAGCTGCTATATTCCCCAGATCTGTCCCTTCCCCAGTTAGGTCTTGACTTTTAACAGTTTCTCTTTCCCTGCATATTTCTGATCCTTACATGGTATAGCTCTTCTTCTCTTTTTCAGTTATGAGGGATGTTTCTAGGGTAAGGTTGCTTTTATTTCTTCCCTAAAGCTTTCTTTGTCACCCTAACTCTCAAGACACTGCTAACCTAATTTAAGAGTCCCTGGTTTTGGGAGAGTCTTTCAGTCCAGTGGAGACATTTGTACCCAGTTAGTTTCTGGTAGAGTTCAGCAGGTAACATGCAAGGGACTTGTCTCTACTCTGGATTCTTCTTCTCTCTTAATAGCTATGGTTTGTTCCATCTGTCACTGCCTCAGTTTCTCCACTTGTAAAATGATATGTATAATAATAAAGCCTAAGCTTACCTAGAGCAGGAGTTGGCATACTGAGAATCTTAAAGATGTGATGCTGGCAGATGTGGAAGGAAGGCTGTATTGGATGCTGAAGAAAAGAATGCTTATTATACTAAATTTCTCTCAGAATACCTCTCAGATTTCTCAAGTGATTTTCTTGTTTTAATCCTAAATTGATTAGTAGAGTTCCCTTAGCGCACACTTAAATTTTGCAAGCACTGGTGCCAAACATCTATTATTTCAGGCAAATATTATAGACCTTCCAATGCTGACAACTTATTAGAAGTTTTCAGAAGGAAGACAAGAAATCTTATTTAATTACCTGCCAATTCTCTGTTTTATTTAAGGTAGCTGCTGTTTAGATAAGTGTAGTGAGGTGGAAGAATGTCAGTGGGCTTTTCTAGAATGAAGTTGAAAGGATCAAGTATCTCTGTGACCCACAGCTTGCAGATTAGTAATGTCAGTGTGTGTAATAAAAGCATCTTAATGGGCACCTCACTTGCACCCCATGTCTGTGTTACACCCCACTTGGTGCCCACTTGACTGCATTTTGCCACTCATCTGTTCCATGCTGAAATTCTCTCCAGAAGGCCAGTCATTTCTCTGGGTTTGAGATAGATTAGTCCCTTATCAGGGATCTGGTGTTGTTAAAAAGCATGATACTGTGATCTGCAAGGACTTGAGTGGTTGCATAATTTGATCTTTCAGAGTCATAGCATAACAATCGAATCTGACAAAACAGTGCAATACTTAGGAGAAACCCAGAGTAAGGGGTCTACCATCTCCATGTGCATCAAACATGAGAAAAAATACAGATATTACTCTATAATCCTTACCTAAAGAGTTTCATGAGGTGCATCTTGTTTCATGAGGTACACCCTCTTCCAAACTATTGAAATTAGATGAGCTTCCCTGAGAAATATAAAAACCAGCTGCAGCTTATCTTTCTGCATGCTGAAAGCAACATCATAACTATTCTTTAAATATTTGTGTACAATCAGCACTTGGAGTAAAGCTTCTGGCTAGAACTAAGCTTGAGAGATGAGGCAGCTGAGCTGCTGGAGACCATGCTCCCACAATATTGCTGCCTTCAGTCACTGGCAACTGCCTCCATCTCTTCTTGGGCTCTTTTACTGCACTCAAGGAAAATGCTTTCCCTTAACTCCATTGTCATGGGCAGAACAGTTATCCCTTGGGGAATTTTACTAAAATTTATTGCCGTAACTTGTAATAAGTTAACACAGATTAATTACTGGTTTGTGTGTGGGGAAGGAAAGAAAGGAGACAACAAAACAAATGCAAGGAGAAAACCCTTTCCTCCTTTCCCCAGGCTCAGCTCCAGTCCAACATCTCCCCTTATCACCCTAAATTATTCTGCTGTGCTGATTGGAAAGAATGTGCGTGTGGTTGGGCTGTAAAAGTCTCAGTCCAGGGCAGCTTCTTCAGCCATTTCGCTCTGCAGTTTTACCCCATCTCCTTAACTACTGAATGTCCCCTTCTTCTGTGTAATTATCAAGACCAGTGTGGAAGGATAAGGAACTTTGCTCTGTAAAATGTGGATTGAAGACATGAGCATCCTGCGGTAGCCCAAGGTCAGGAACGTGGCGTGATGCAGGGTTCCTTCAGCTCTTCCCCTGAGATTTGTTGGAGGGGAGCTGCATGCCTCTGCTTTGTAAATCAGTTTAGGAGGGGCTGAAAGAAAAAAAGTCTAGAAAGCTGGTATATTTGACATTGGATGGGAAGATCTCCCCTTGAAGTTGTCCCAAGACCTGTCTGAATAACGAGGCCTGTCATAGATAGACAGATAAAGAACAACTGCTTGATAATGGCAACAATAACATTTTATCATTGGTAGAAAATATTCCATCAGAGGCCTGATAACATAGCCAGGGATCATGTATGACTTATTCACCTGATGCTGGCATCTCCCCTTCAAAATATTTTCTGTGGGCAACAGAATGCAGACTAGCAAAGTGCTTTGCCCTGGACAGCAGAGCACAAGCTGAGCCTAGGGTCCCCTTACCAAAAGGAGAAGAAACAACCAGCAACATCTCTGGGATTCTTTACTAGTGCCAGCTGGACTTTAAAGTGAGCTGAGAAAAGTAGATGTCAGATTACAGTGTAATCAAGAGTTCACTTTAGAGCTAACTCTGCAACAAGGAATTACTTTATTCATTTCGTCAGTGCTGCTTAAAAGAGAGGAACCTTTTTTGACAGTCTGCCCTTTTCACAGTCTGTTTGTGTTTGTCGGCCTAATTTGAGCTTTAAAAAAAAACCTTGCATCTGCATGAGTATCACAGTGGGAACTCGAGGAAGCTGGAGATAGTTGAAAATCTGTCAGGTAAAGGTTGTTTGTACTCATCACCAAATGGAGTGTGCACGGTTTGGGATCATTGGGTACCTCTCCTTTCTTTGGGAAGGCCTGGGACTGGGAGGGACTGACATGTCAGCTCTGAGTTCCATCAGGGCAGCTCTTGGGGCCTTTTGACTAGAAGAGCATCTGTTGGTGGGGGTAAAGACAAAAACTCACCAGCAAGACAGAAAAGGAGTAAGAGGTGTTGCAAGCTGTTCTGTTGATAGAAGCTACCTGAAAGTGTGGAAGGACACCATCAAAATTCTAAATAATCTCTCTCTTTTTGATCACATTATGCACATGACCAGTATATGCTTAAGATTTGCTAGAATTCTTCTTTCACTCATATTCTGCCTGTTCTGCACAGTGCATTTCCGTACATTTTAGGTATCTGTTTCCCTATAATTTAAACCCTTATGAAACAGAGCCTGTGTTTACCCCTCAGAAATCCCTTAATTGTGGATGCTGTTTCCCTGCAGAAAATGTGGCCCTGGAACACACCGGCATGTACACAATGTCATGTACTACAGCTGGCAGATGCAGAGACCTCTTTGAGCTAAAATTGTATAGCATTTCTTTTCTTCCTTTACCACTTCTAATACCACTGTGAAAAAAGCTTCACCTGTCTGCATTGAATATTTCACCTGATCCCATCCCATCTCAGCAGCTGGGGTGAAAGCAGCTATGTTTTTGCCATAAAACACAAATTGTCATTTTCCTCGCATCCAAGCCCTCTTCTGTGATTTCATCTTTATGACCACTGCAGTCCAGCAATATTGTGTTTGAAGATCAGGCATTTGTGCTAGGAATGTGCATGAAAAGAATTTTACCCTCTCAGTAACATGCAGTCGACCATTACTGCTGTTGAAATAACATACGTTTTGATCTCTGCTGTGTTTGTTTCTCTCACCATTCAGTCAGGGCTCAAAGGTGACAGAAAAAGCAGATTGTCCTTTAGTTTAATAGGTTGCCCTGCTGTTTTCCGATGCAGAGATCCCTGGCTTAATTTATTGCTGGAATGGATTGCTTCCAAATAAGGATAATCCCCCTCATGCTGTTTCTTCACTTGGTTACCTTCCTGTTCTTTTCACTGGCAACATCCGCCTCTGCAATTCTGGCTTATTCTTGCCAGAAGACTCTTATTCATTTGCTGTGTTTATTGTAGTTATGGTCCTAAACCCGCTATCTTCAGTAGCTTAAAACTTTCTGAGACAATTGCTTCAGGAGCTTGAACTTTTTGATCATATTTTCAACCCAAAAGTGAGTTCCAGAAGAGGAATCTGCTTGGCTGTGCTGGTACGTTGGTAGTGAGGATTTTGAAGTCATGCTTTTTTTTTTTTTTTTTTTTTTCCTGGCTAAACACATTGAAAATAATTACTTTATGCTAGATTGACTCCTGCTTGCACGTGGAAGTGCCAGAAGTCTGCTATCATGAAATTCCTACAGGAAAGCTGCACATAATGCAAAGACATCTCTCACAGATTTTCTTTAATAAAATCAGATGTTTAATCTGGCTTAATGCATCCCCTTGGCCCTTGAGGCTAGACCCTGGCTTTTAGTAGGGTGCCTGTAACAGTAAAGAGTGAGAACCACTTCCAAAAGGAATTATTGGGTTTTACCTCTAAAATGTCAAGTTCTCTGGGCTCTGAAGTGGCTTTGGCCCTCTGTACTCCTGTCTGTCCCACTGGTACACTTCCTGCACTCATGTTACTGTAGAAAAGAAGATATTAGAGATAGTAGAAAAGAAGATATTACAGAGTGGTTGCAGAGCCCAGTTCAGTCTGATTTTGTTTCTCATTCCCTGAAAAAGCAAAAGGAATAGTATGTGATTACCATTTTCTTTTTGGTGGCAACTTCACATCTTTTCTTCCTCTCATCTTTTTTTCCTGTTTGTTTTGTTACCTTTGGCAAGGGGCAAGGGCATCGGAAAGGAAGTTAGAGTTCTTGAAACATTCAGATTCAAGCAAACCTGTGGAAGTTGCTACTTTTCACACAACCTTTTTTGAGGTTCACAGTGGAAAGGCAATGAGTCTCACTAGCAGTCTATAGCTCAGTGTTGTAGCAGTGGGAAGGAGCACTGTAACATAATTTTAAGTCTATGCAAATTTAATTATCAGCAGCAATTCATTTATGCCAGTAATTTTCAACAAGGAGCTCTTCTTCTAAATAGAGGCTGAAAAGAGAGCGTGAGACTGAATTTAAGGCAGAGACAACTTGCTGCCTAACCCTGAGAAACGTTCATATTCAAACACCTCATGTGCCTACAGTGCCATGCTCTACCAGACCCTTGCCTCCCTCTGTGAGGGGCCCAAGATAAGGCTGCTCTCTGAACCTTGGCAGAATGAATTTTTCAGCTCCTGCATGATTAAGGTTTCCACTGGAAAGCTGCATCAACAGAGCTATTTGTTGCTCCGCTAATTACTGTATTGACAAGGGGTTCGATGTTTTTTTCATGCTCAACCTGCAGTGGTGTTCTGCCAGGCAGCAGCTGTGTTAGCAGTCAGCTTTCCTGCTTTAAAACCAGAGACGGGTGTGCTGTCTCACACCTCCACACTGGTTGTTGGAGACTGATTGAAATTTGAAGTTGTGCTCTTCCTGTCTGGCCTTTTGACAGAGTGGCTTTAAAATCTGAACGTTGCCCTGTCACCAAGGGACAGCGCAAAGTTGCAACAGGTCCTGGGTAAGAAGGCTTTGTGGAATGGGAAGTGACTGCTCACCTGTAGTGCAAAACAACCTCATTGATACGCAGGAGGCTTCAGTCTCTGTGACTTTCAATGTCTTCCACAGCATCAAACTGATATTTCAAAGAGATTAAGAACTGAAGGGAACATATGATATCCATTTAAAGCCAAGCCTTCAGATTTAATGAAGACTGTATCAGAATGAGATATGATTCAGATATCAAATTACATTTGTTTAGCCCAACACAGCTTAATAAATCACAGCAACATTTAATAAATATTTATCTTCTTTTAATCACCAGTTAGTGCTTTTTTCTGGTCTCTCCATTCCCTTAATGGCTCATTCCTGTATTTATTAAATGTGATTTCCATTTCTCAAATAATCAATACATCTTTTTATATTTTATAATTTGGGCAGCTTTACTGAACTTTTGTGAGATTTAATTAAGATTAAGCTTTAATCTTTAATTTCAAAATATAAATTACCCTGCATTCTCTATTAAGACATTATTTGGTAACCTCATTTGGTTTGAAATCTTGACTGGAAATGTGGCAAGCTCAACAGTAGTTACAGTACAAATGTTAATGAACTTCAGGGGAATCTTTGGACCAGAGGAGGAACTTGACTGCAATTACATCTCCTTAGCTGATGTGGGTATGCAGTTAATAATGTGAAATGGTCAATAAGGAAGGTAGATTCTGCGTGGCTGTCAAGGATTTTGTTTGCATGGGTATCTGGTGCAGCAGTAGAAGTCAGGGTGAGGTCAGCTGGAAAAAAGCAACCTGTGGAAATGATAACACTTGTAAATGATGACTCAGGTGGCACACAGTGTGTGGCACATGGGGAGGCTGTGAGCAGGGTTCAGTCTAGCAGAGTATTTTCTATGCCGCTTGCCCCTCCCTGCTAGAACCCATGGATTCAGCCATAGACAAGCAGTTGGAGGGGAGACAGTAAGTCTGGCCTAGGTGCAGCTGATGGGAATGGCTCTTCAGCTCTTGGCAAGACCTTGACTGCCACCAAAATCTTCCAAAACCAATGTTGTGCAGCAGTTCCATACTACCTTCTCCATCATTATCAGCTCCCTAATCTAAAATAATATTAATCTGTAAAGCTCTGCAGGTGGTTTTCAAAGTATAATTTACATTTCAGGGCACATGCATTTTGTGGCACTCTGTTTGACACATGGATCTCATCCACTTGCTAGCTGCTGTCCTTTCCATGAAAAAAAAAATTGAACTTATAAAAAAATCACACAGAGGAATGCAATATAATGTTGTGAGCATTTTGTCACAACTTGGGCATGCACCTGGATCCTGGGGAAAACATGTTTCCATAGTACAGGTAGAGCTTATGTTCCCAAAGAGACTCCAGGAGTTTGTTCAAGTCAGAGATGTTTGAGTCCAGCCAGGAGCTCGTATTGTTTCATAACTTTGGCATTGCTGTTTTGTTTGATATTGGTCAAAAGTTAAATGACTTCTTTACTTTTTATTTTGTTTGGATTTTTTTCCTATGGGTAGTTGAAGCCCCCTGCAGAGTCTCATGATGTGCAGAAAACTCACTTTGGTTTACATATAGAACCAAGGATATAATTGCTAAAAAAGCCATAAGGATGAATGTAATATTTATAAAGTTAATGCACTGGTCTTTGAATGTTCCGTGCTTCTATAACATCTGTCATGTATCAATATAATAGCCACTGAATTTTGCATGACTCCAGAATATCACATCTGCCATGGCCCTGTCTAGCAACCAAGTGCCTGGAATGGTCAAAGTGCTCCCCTTTCCACACCTACACCCAATACAAGGTGTACACCCACCCCTGGTGGGATGAAGGCCTTCCTGACTCCAACATGGGTGTGACTCTTGCACAAAACTTCATAAACTGATTCAGAATTCTTGTTTGACAAGTATTTAACCTTGTAATATTACCTGGTCCTTAAATGCTACTCAGAGAGTTTTTAAATGGGCTTTAACTCCTTCAGTCCTTGTCTGTCATATCCTCTTGATGTTTCCTTCTCTAGCTGTAGAATGAATGTTGCAAGATACAGACTCAGGTGCTTCTTCCTTCTTTTTATAGACTTCTGCAGCACAGACATCTTATATCTCACCTGGGAAATAGACACTGCTTTTAATTAGTGAAGACCTATCCCCCTCTCTGGTTTTATCAATGTCACTAGTGTAATATAACTCAACACTTAAGCTTACTTTGATTGTTGCTCCCTTTTAGGGACCGTTTTCCTTCCAATGTCTAGGTACAAGCACTGTTGGAAGTAGGGGAGGTTATCTGAGGAACTTTGCTTCTCTCTCCCCATCACTGCTATGGTAATGAGCTATCCCTCAGGTTGGAAACAAGTTGAGAAGACCAGACCAGGACACAGAATGGTATCCTTGGTGTTGCTACACAAGCTGTTTCTGAGCAATAGCATCCCAAACTCCCTATTCTATTAGCTTTTCTGTCAGAAGGCAACTGTGTGCCTATGGACATGAGGAAGGAGCAGAATTTGTTTCCTATGGCTCCTCTAAGTCCTACAGTTGTTACCCATCACAGGTTTTGAAAATGCCTGTAATGAAATTGTTTGCAGTAGCAAAGAGCTGGACTTGATCCAGAAATACTTTAAAGACCAAAGCTGGTTTAGACTAAAATATTGCTTTCTAGTATAGTCAGCAACACCGAAGTCAGTGGAGGGAAAAAGAACTATAGTTGTATGAGATTCAACAGATTAGGTGCATTAATCCAACACCTAGGGTAAAGTTCAAGTTGAATATCTAAAACAGATTACTTTTCAGTCTCCTTACTACTGCCTTCTCTGTGCCTTGAGGCTCCTCAGTGGTGTCCTGCAGAGAGTAGGGAGCTTGAAAGGTGGTTGGGTTGTCTTGCACATGCAAACTGGAGTGCCAGTATGTGGCGGTGTCTGGCTGTCATCAGCCTGTGGAGCCGTTTGGGGCTGTTGCCTTGTGAAGCCCTGCAGTGTGAGGAGTGGCATGTTGGGGGAAGTTTGCAGGGTATCAGGCTGGACATTTGGAATTATCAAGCCTGCAGTATCCACATTAAAGTCCTTTATTAATGGAACCTACCTTGCTTGTTTGAAAGGCACACTCTGGCAGGGTTAGAGGCCTGAGCTAACAATAGTGGGAGTACAAGACATGAACAAGAATACCATCACTCTCACCTCTTTGCTGACATCAAGGTGCCATTTGGCTTTGGGTGAGTTGGTTGTGATCTTGTAGCAAGAGCTCTGACTAAGGTTTCTGTGTATTTTTGCCTTGGTTTATCTCTGCATCATGGAAATTGTGAGTCTTTGCAGTCGCAAGGATACTAGAAAAACAATAAATTATAGCAGGAATGAGTGATCCCTTCGTTAACATCTCCCCAAATTATTAGAAGTCATCACTTGTAAAACAGGGGACCAGGAGGCTGGCATCTGTCCTCCATCATCAGAGTATGCTGTGAGATTTTGGGGAGTTTTGCCATAGATTTTGTAGGCCAAACAGTTCAGAGAAAATATGAAAGGTTAAAGAGGAGGAGATGGCTGCCTAAATGGGGGGAAACATTAAAGGCAATTAATGTAGAGAATGAGTAGTTCATCAACAGCAAAGCAGGTGAAGTCCCGGCTGGCCAGCCAGCTGTCTGCATCCATCACTGCTCAGCACCTGCACACATTTTGTTGTGCATCTCCTACAGCTATTCGGTACTAAGGAGGGGATGCTTGGGGAGAAGCAGAGACAGAACAGCAGACATTTGAAGGCAATTTTGGATAGATGTAGGAAGAAAAAAATCACACCTTCTGGTAAAGTTGAAAAATAAGGTAGGAACACCAGGAGCTGGGCACTGAGAAGTGTCTTCCACCACATTAGGTCACTCAAAGGGGAAAGGAGGCAAGCAGTTGTACTGTGGCAGATTTTCCTTCCCTTTCCCACCCCTGTGTGCAGGTTGAGGATGAATAGCTTTGCCTCCTATGTTCTGTAAGGATGATTGCTGCTGTGCTATGCCAGTTGCATGGCTGCCAACCTCTTCTAATTTGCATGTAATGTATGGCAAAGCCATAATGTCATTACATTGCATAGATCTTGCCAGAGACCACATTCAGAAGCCTGCTATGAAGTTTCTGGCTCTGACTCCACAGCATTAGTTACCCCATAAGCCCCTCTGGCACTGAGCATCCCAAATCAAGTCCAGATGCCAATTACTTTAATGAGGCTGCAGATTCTAAAGAGGACACCCCACCCACAAACCTTGCCCCTGGCTGCTGTTTCCCTGGGAGGAGGCACAGGCAGTTTTGACAGACACTTATTTTTTTGCAATGAAGCATGCAAGAACATCTGGGGAAAGAGGGAGACTTCACAGTTGTCTGTAGCTGAGAAGAAAAAGGCAGCTTGGTGCAAGTGACTTGGATGTCTTTGGCTGACAGATACCATGTGAGTTGTGCCTCATGAATGCAGAACAGCCCAGTGCCTTCAAAGTACACCAGCTGCAGAGGTATCAATTTCCTGGAAACACTGCTGTTGTTTGGCTTCCTTCTTGTTATTAATGTTATAGCCTCAGCAGGAAATCTGGGTGTGAGATAGGGACACAGGTAGGGAAGGTTTGGGTTGAGGATGCTGGTTGTCCAAGTAAAGGGTTTGCAGCCAAGCCTGTGGATGCTGGAAGGGAACTTGGTGTGGACTAGCCAGGATTTTATTGTGCTAAGGCTCTACCAGAGGCAAAGCCCTTCATGCACATGCCTATAAGGGCTTAAAAATGGGCTTTTGCTTCAGCTCTCACAACTATGGGTCTGCCCCCCTTATGCCAAAGGGGAAATGACACATTTTGGAGGAAGTCTCAGCCTGTGTGCTCTTCCCCAAGTTCACTCACTGGAATGCAACATAGACCCTCAACGTTAGAGAAGATTCACCCCAGCCACCAATGGGTGACCAATGCTCAAATCTGTGAGGATTGCCAGATAGTTACAGATCCATCCTTTCCAGGCACAACTAGCATCCAAAGGGGTGCAATTGCATCTCCATTGCAAACACTGGGACAGGGAAATAGCATTTTGTTCAGATCTTTTGCTTTGTTTTGTGTAGCACAAGAGGACACTGGTCTATAATCACAGAGCCTGAGCACTGCTGCAATCCATCTGTTGAGATGGTGACAGCGGCACATAAATGAAAGAAATCCACTGAAATCGGTGGAGTTGTTTCCACTCTCATGGGATTGAGGCCAAGGTGGGAACAGGGATCAGAGTGACACTGTGATTGTGGCGTGATTAATTTCCTCTGCCTGTGCCTCAGTTTCTCCATCTGTGAACCTGTTGAGGACATAAGTTTGTTATGTTGCATTGTGTATTTGAGAGTGCTGTATTGTCTGCAAAGGTGGTTGTAATCCTCAGATGTTGTAGGAGTAGGAAGGATTATCATCATTATTTCTGACAGGCAGCTATAATTCATCTTTGCTTACCAGACCCCTATGGTAGTTTTATTGTGAAATAAGTAAAGGTTATTTCAGCCTGGGAATCACGTGAGCTTATTTGTTGTTGAGACTGATAATAAATTGGATCCAGATAGTGTTGCCTGAGCTGTGCAAACAGAGAAAATTTTATGATCCTTAATTTAATTTGTGGTTTCTATTTCACACTATTTGTATTCTCTCAAAGTCTGAAAACACTTCTTCACCATTTGATCTTGACTTTTCCCATTTGATGAATGGTGATTATTTCCTTTTCTCCTTTCCTGAATTTTTTCTCTGTTTTGTATAAAATATGAAACAATGATTTAATTAAGCTCTTGAAAGTAAAGCTTTTTCAAGTTATTTTAAGCTCCCTCCACTGGAGGCTTCTGCAACAGCATTGGAGAATGAAATAACTTGGGATAAATACCACTGGACTTGGTTTTATGCTGTGCGTTTCTGTAAGAATTATACAGAAGGGAGGTGGTGTTTATTTCTTCTTTAGGTCCAACATTTTCTGTGATAGGATCTTAAAGCATTTGACGTACACTAATGGCTTAACCCTCACCACAGACCTTTGGGAAGCAAATACAGTAATTTCAGGGCAAAACATATAGCTCCAGTTAAGAAGCAACCTTAAGGGATGGACCAAGGACTAGGATGAGAGGAGAAATGCAGAATCATGGTGAAAGCTGCAGAGAAGTTTCTTGCACCATTTTGAATGGAGAGCAAATGTAGTAGCAGAAGAGAAGGTGGTATTGTCCAAACTGAGAAAGACAGGAAAAGGAATCAAATGAAAGGCTCACAGGACTGTATTAAATAAATTCACAAAATGCAATTTTGTCACACCACTTTTCCTCCTAAGCGTCACTTCCCACTCTTCTATCCCATGCCTTCTGCTCAGAAGCACTCTTGAAAATCCTGTTGCACGTTTATCTGCAGTGAAATCACTCTTGGAAACCATTGCTTGGAGCACTGCCTGCAGTCATGTTACTGCAGGCAACCCTGGCCCTCCCCACCTCTGCACAGAGGTTTGGGAACCCTCCCTTTGCAGGGACAGCTTTGCAAAGGTGTGGGTGAGGGTGCAGAGGGAAAGCTGCATCTCATGGTGGGTTCTTCTTCATTTTTGCATACAGCTTCTGCTAGCTGTTTAATAAACCAGTATTGATGAAAGAGGTCCTTCACCATCAACTTATTTAGTTTTCTGCCGTGAGCTGATGTTTAATTAATGTGCGATAACTTTCGCGACCAAATGTATCCTTTTAGATTTACTACAGGGGACAGTTTGAAAATCAACTTAAGTGGCCAATGACTGCAAATGTATTTATTAAGGTTTAAACATGTGTAAATGAGTTGGTGCTTATTTGCAGAGCTGTTAAACTACAGTAAACATGCTATTTGTCAATTGGAGGTTAATTAACATCCATTAGTTCTCCATTAAGAACACAGTTTAGTGTCTGAATTTCCTTGCTTTAATACTAACTTTGAATTAGGGCTGTATGTTTTCCTCTTCATACACAGCAGTTTTCAAAATCCAGTGCTAGTCCTTAGAACTTACCTTGCAAAACAGGAGCTTGAAAAAGGGAGAAGGGGTATTTTACTGCCCAGTGTCACAGCTCCTATTTAGGAACTAGGCAGCTTCCTGCTTCACATGTCTCCCAGACTTTTGTAGCCAGGGCAAGTTGTGGGGTTGTCCCAGGTGTTTAACGCCTTTGTGCCTCTGTGAGGATTTTAGGACACATTAGTGCAAGAGCTGCTACGGCCTGCATGGACGATGCAGACGGGGCCGATCGTGGAGGTCCTGTTCAATCCCCCCAAAAAATTGCCAACGCTGACCTTCCTGAGTGAAGGCTTTTGGGGGCGAGGTACGGGCAGTATCCCCTCTCAGCCGGCCGCTATGCCAGCAAGCAACCACAAGGTGACACTGTCCCAGTACATTATTTATGTTTTGACAGCGGAACGTGTATTAATACATTTCGCATTAAAAAAATGGTTCTAAGCATCAGCGTCTGCTCCCTGTTTCCTACCTGAGAATTAAAGGTCTGAGGCATGCATCGTTCACTTGTTAGATCTAGAAATCAGGGAGATTTTCAAACTACCTCAAATTTCAGATGATGGAGTATGTTGCTTGTAGGTAGAGCTAGGGAAAGTCCTGTTTCTCTCTTCAGTAATGCAAACACACAAGAAGACAAATATGGGCCTGAGAGGCTTTTTACAAGCTAGGCTTTTACCCAGAAACATTTATTTATTTATTTATTTATTTGCTTGAATGCTCTGCTTGTTTGCTGGAATTGGTTTTGGATGGTTTCATGGAGTGAGGTTAAGCTGTGCCATGGGTGTAACTCAGGTGTACAGTTAACAGTGTTTCTGTAGACCTGACACACGTGTGAATGGCTAATAAAATAAGCACCTCAGAATAGGGCACCATATAATGGCTGTCAGGTTTTACAGTCAGACATCGTATCAGAAGCATCTGTGAAAAAAAAAAAAATCTGTAAAGTACATGAAAATCCAGGTAAACGGTATTTTTGTAAGAGCAGACTCTGGACCTGATTTTCCCCAATTGGATGTTCATTTAAATATGGCCATCCTGATTTACCAGGTCAGGTTTAAAGAGTTAACTGGGTTGTTTGTGTGTGTAATCATGAATAATCTGAAAAAAAGCTGAACCTGATATTGTTCTGTTGCCACATGCTCTGTGACTGCAAACATCTACTTTGGTTTTAGTAACATTAGCTAAATTGGTAGAAATATTAACTGCTTCCTGTTGATTTCTCCCTCATGAACCTGCAGTCTGCCTGTGGTTTGTTGCTCTGAAATGATTAAAGGAACAGTCAGAGAAAACAACATAAGTTTAATCAGCTCAGTCTTGTTTGATCAGTCATCAGTGTCACCGCTTCAGCAGCCCTGTAGTTGGGACCACCAAGATAAATTGTCCCTGTGTGTAAGGGGAGCACAAGTGAAGCAATGAAACACTCAGGCCAGGTAAGGAAATGCAGTAAATATAAACAGGCTTTCCTAAAAAAGCACCAGCTTATTCAAGCTCCTTCTGGTCCCATGCACGTTTCCAACCTCACTGGGAAGGAAGCTTTTTGTGGTACTTGACATGGTAGTCGGGCACCTTATCAATAAGCATCTGGGTATGTAATTTCTGGCAAGTCCTATTAGCAGCTTTGGTTTGAGGTCAGACACCTGTAAGTAGCAATCCTGACTTTCCCTCCTCTTCCCCGAAACTTCTAGAGGCAGCGAGGAATGTTTTGATGGCGTATTTCTGCAGAACATCAGGACAGGCAGGCCTAGCCTTAGGGAAGGATGGGGACAGGCAGTGCCTAACTGAGTTATCAAGTTCAGTGGGGAAGCATGAACTACAGCTCCCAGGAGGCGTTCCCTTCCCACAGGCAGATGTATTGTTGAGAGACTCAAACCAAAATGCACTAAATTCAGAATGGCAAAACATTTGGCTCCATTGAAAACAGCAAGATTTCGTAATCAACCCTGGCACATTATTTAAGCACTCTTGATTTTGGAATTTTTTTTTTAATATTTCAACTCTTATCTCTAATTTAGGATGAATACCTGTGATGAAGTTGTTGGAATTTTCCACAAAGAAGAAGTTCTGATTTGTTTTTTTTTCTGAGCTCAGCTTTAAAAATTGAGGTAGCTGCACTTGTTTCTGTGAAGTGCTTTGATATCCATGGATGAAAAGAACCATAGAAGTGCTAATTATTGTCATACTGGTTTTAATTATTCTGTCATACTGATGGAGCAACTGCCAGTTTTCAGCCAGCAATATTTTTTTACAAGATGTTGTCCAGTCCACAGTTTTCACAGAAACAGTCAGATACTTCATTTTTAATTGTTGTAAAAGAAAGAAAAAAAAGAAAATCCTCTCCCTCCTCAGCAGCTGCTAGAGCTCTCTGATGGAAGTTCAAATCTGCCTGCATTTGTACAAGATGTTAATATCAGGATGGTAATGAAGAGAGAAGAGATGGAAAGCTCCAATTATTAGATATCGCAGAGAAAACAGTGGGAAGAGCTAGCAAGGGTGAGAAGCTCTGAAATTTGCTGTCTACAATGATTTAAAGTGGAAAATGTGCTTCCCAAAAATTCGGGAAAGGTGTGATTTTCACCTCTTTTATTATTGCTGTTCCTGTTATTTATTTGAAGTACATTTTATTCTTTTTCTGGGAAGTACTGTATTTCCAGTCAGCTCAAACCAACTCAGCTGAACTGTTTAATTCAACCAGTTTGAAGAAAAACTTTTGTTTACGCAGCAGTATCATCAGCCCTCATGAGAGCTGTAGTTTAAAGGCCTCAGTGCTCTTATCTTTTCAGCCATTCTTCCTGGCTGTGCTACAACCCCCCTAGGGCATCTCTTGCTTCATCCAAGGCCAGTGTCATGTCAGTGGAACCCCACGGCTACACTGGAGGAATGTGTTTATCCCTGCAAAACTACCCAGCAAAAATCTGAGTGGTTTCCCTAAGGTGCTTCAGCAAAGGCATAGCACCTGGTGAGACAGTTCTGACTGGAGTTTAACGCACAGGGCAGGATTTAGGGCCAGGCAAACAAACACACACGAGCTTATCTGGTGTGTTCTGTTCTCACGGCGGAACTATCTGTGCCGTGATTTCACTGAGGGAAAGGAACCGTGCAGTGACTGACTGTTAGTGACTGGCCTGAGCTACAACCCAAATATGAACCAGGGGATCTGTGGAAATGGTCTAAATCTGTTGGTATTACACGGCTGTTCCCAGGGGAGAAGAAATTGCCACCTAGTAAGGACATCATGAGTGGGTAACTCAGCTCCCGGGGTGCCGCATTTTGGAGAAGGCTCTTTCTGTCTGGGCAATTTATGGGAATAAGATGAAGATGTGCAGAAAGGTTCATGATTTCATAATTGCATTATTCCAGTGTAGAGAAAAAGCAGTTGTGGAACACAACTGGCATTGGCATGTCACTCCCTCACTGTCATGGCTTTGTGTGTCCCTATGTCAGACAAGGTATCTGGGGCACTCAGTGACTCTTCACGACTGACACTGGGCAGTTGGTCTCCAGAAAAAAGTAACAGTGATATTCCTTCGGGGAAGACACTTTCCCCCCTGCTCTGACAAATGAGATGTCAGACCACTAAAACACAGAGATGATTAGCTTTTTCACCATTTGCACTCTTTGCTTGCTTTCTGTTTATTTCCAGTGACGTAGTCTAGTTCCTCAAAACCAACATGATGCAGCAATTGGAAACCTAGAGCAAAGCCTTAAACACCCAAGTCCTTCCACACATGTATTCTTTGTTTTAGTGTTAATTTAAAAAAAAGGTCATTTATGTAAAAGCCTTTGATGCAGCAAGCCATAATATTGTGTTGGGCTTATTAATATGAAACAGAAAGATTTTGCCTGTCACTGAAGCTACTATTCAGTTGTTGCCTGAGGATTATGAGGCTTTTAAACAGATAATATGCAGTTATTTTTCCTGTTCTGGAGAGAGCCTGGTGGTTCTCCATGTGAGCCAGCTGTAAAGCAGAGGAAGCACACACAGCGAATGTGTCACCAGGGCCTAAGAGTCTCTTTTAGACTCTGTGATGATTTTTGGTGCCTGACTAGGCACCTCTGTGCCTCACCAACTAGGTCTCTGGCTTGGTGACATCTGGGTGACTGTCACACTTAAGCAAGTAAAACACAGAAGAAAAAAATAACTTCTTCTTTGGCAACTTGGGTGGAGAAACAGCACAAAGGAAGTGATGAATATATGGGGACTAGTCCTTTCTCTGAAGGGGCAGTTGGTGTAGTTAATGTGCTGTTGTACCTCAGAGGCAGAGAATTTTCTTTCGGAATTCACGTTGAAAACCTAAATTGAAGTAATGTAAAAGTAGCTTGTAGACTTGGGGAAATTCTTAGAAAATGCTATCATTTAGGAAATAAAAATCAGGATGGATTCACACCGGTACAGGGACAGGTAGCATTTTCATTCCTATGCTACGGTCAGAAGTCGTGAACCAAAGCAGGATAAATTCAGGATGAGCCTTAGTTTGTCTGTGGGAATTGACATGCAGCAGTTGACAATCTGCCAGCCTGCTGGCCAGCCTGCACCTCCTTGTGCCCAGGACCAGGTCCGTGCTATAAACCTTTGTTACTCTGGTCACAGGCACGAGGAAACGCGATGCTGAATGTGACACTACAAGGGGCAAAGTGCAGATGCAGCCCCCTGGCCTTGTAATCCTTTCGCCAAGAGTGTTTACTGGAGGAATGAAGAGATGGGAAGTACATTACTGCTGCATCAGCAGAATGTCAACTTAGGATGGCTTTGCCAACATAGCTAAACCTTTAGGTCGTTCTCGGGGAGCTTTAAGGTGAAACTGTCTTTGGGGGTGTGTTTTACCACCCCAATGAAAACAAAGCAGTATGATTTTAACATATGTTAAGCATAATGGCAAGAAGGAGCTTGAGGTTTAACTAAGCGATTTTTAATAGATCATGGAAGCATGCTGCCTTATTTGTGCTAAGCTGTTAATACACATTAGCTAGTTAAATACATGTTCTTGGCACTTCTTAAATCCCAGTATGAACAGAGCAAGTAAGAATATTTTTTTAAAAGAGCATTTATACCAAGTTAAAATCCTAAATGCAGGCACTGATTGGAATTTTCCAGGTTTTTTTTTCCTATGAATATAAATCTTACTGTGGGCTTTCTGTATTGTCTTTTGAGGATGTCTGATGAGGGAATAAGAAGAAAAGTTTTTACATTGTTTTTTCTGCTTTACTTCTTATTGCTTATATTCCAAATGTTGTTAAGAAATAATGAGAAAGCATTAATCATCTCTCTGGCTGGTCTAAGACAAAAGGACAATCTACAAATCATGCTGAATGGTCTGTGGGTTTTTTTTAAACATTTCCTAGTCTTAAACTCTGTTTCCCTTTGCCTTAATTTTCCAAAGTTTTGTATTCTGGCTTAGTATTAATTGGCAGTAGTTGCTGTATTTGCCAGATGAGTCATCAAAACAGCTTTGTATCTTTCAGAGGGATGTTAGAATTTGGCAATCTCTTCAACTCTGGTGAAATAATCAAGTGTTGTGGTTTAACCCCAGGCAGCAACCAAGCACCACCTGCTGCTTGCCCCCCTCCCCCTCACACTGGTGGGTGGGGGGGGNATGAGAACAGTACAACAACTGAAAGAAAATAAAATACAATAAAAATAGTAATAAAAAGAAGAGAGAGATAAAAACCCAAGAAAAACAAGTGATCCACATCTCAATTGCTCACCACTCACTGACTGATGCCAAACCCATCCCCAGGCTGTAATCAGCCCCTCTTCTGGGTGACTCCCCGAGCCATGTATAAACTGAGCATGATGTTCTATGATAAGAAATATCCCTTTGGCCAGTTGTGGTCACCTGTTCTGGCCATGCTTCTCACATTTTTTTGTGTTTCCACTGGCAAAGCATGGGAAATAGAGAGATCTTTGACTTATGGGAAGAACTAATTATCAACAACCAAAATATCAGTGTGTTATCAACAGTGTATTATTCTCATACTGAACCCAAAACACAGAACTGTTCCCACTACTGAGAAAAAAATTATTTCTTCCAAAACCAGGACACTGAGGAAGACTAGAGCTTTAGGATGATGGGGAAAGTTGTCTTGAACTTCTGGATTCAGGGAATCAGGCAAAGCTGAGCAGCTTGTTGATCCTTTTAGGATTTGCCATGAGAGCTTCGTTAGCTCGATAATCATATTCTAATCACAAAATGTTTCTCTATGTCTCAACCTCATCCATCTTTCTTGCAGCTATCCAAACATTTGTCATCTTTATGGAAAGATACTACAGGGACTAGAAACAATGGGCACCACCTTCACATTGTAAAAGCTCTTGACTGCAGAGCTAAGGGCATCTGTCAGGTACTGATGACATCTTGAATCTTCCCTTAGGGGGTTGAATACATCTAGTAAACTAGAAGTATAGTGCATGTTCCCCAGTCACCAAGACATTGACTCTAGCCTGTCCAATGTGTTCAAACACTGTGTCTTAAGATTAGCTCCTAAAAGTAAGGACATCTTTAGCAAGCTGAAGAACCATAATGGAAATTACAAGGAAGACTCGATTTCTGGGTGAAATGGGGGATTTTTTTCCCTTTCTCTCTGAGCTGATTTGGTTTGTTTTCTTTTTGTAAGCACTGATTCCTGACAAAATACCACAGAGCTTAAAACTTAATATTTGTCCTATTCAGTCATCCCAGTAAGCTGGAATATCACGCATGCCAGTCTCACCTTGCTCATACTCATGCACACACAGAGCATGATGGTGTCACAGGCTTCTTTCGACAAAGGACTGCACCCTGACCCTCCTTCACCAGTTTCTTTCCTCGCACACTTGCAGTGCCTGGAACATCCCCCACAGCTCTGTTGTGCTCTGTAGGTGAAGTAGGAAGGGTTCCCCCTGTGTGAAACCTAAATCTTTTGTGCAATTCTCTGTGGCAGTAAGAGCAAACCAGCTTCCAGTCCAAAGATTTAAGCAATGACACATTGCCACTTTGCTGTGTATGAACAGAACTTCTGCTTCGTAGGGCCTTCTCATTGCAGAGCTTTGAGGGACTGCAGGCACTTTATATATGGTGTTGATGTCTTGCAGTTTCCTTTGGATATTTTTGAGCGTTCATGGCCTTTTCTCTGCTTCAATCAGCTGTGCTTTATTTGCACAGTGGCATAGAAAGAGCTGTCCAGTACAGAGCCCTACCAGAGTCACCAAATCATAGAATGGCTTGGATTTGAAGAGACCTTAAAGGTCATCTACTTCCAACCCCACTGCCATGGCCAGGGACACCTTCTACTAGAACAGGTTGCTCAAAGCCCCACCCAACTTAGTCTTGAATGCTTCTAGGGATGGGGCATCCACAGCTTCTCTGGGTTACCTGTCTGGTGCCTTTCCACCCTCACAGTAAAGAATTTCTTCCTAATATCCAATCTAACCCTACTCTCTTTCAGTTTAAACCCATTCCCCCTTGTCCAATCACTATGTGCCCTCACAAAAAGTCCTTCTTCAGCTTTCTTGTAGTCCAACTCAGAAGAATGTAAAAGCAGAAATGGCCATCCAGAGGTTTTCTGTTACCTCTGTAAACATCTGCATGATGGCTGTCAGCATTCTTTTGCAGACATTATGTTTACCAAAACACTTAAATTTCCCTTCAGCTTCACTTGTGGTTCTCTTGTCTTTACTTGTGCTGTATTAGTGCAGATGCATTCGTGTGATGGTTCACAGTGAGCAGTGAAGAGTCTTGTATCAGCAGCAGGATTCAACGGGCAAATATTTTTGCACAGGTGTCCCTGCTGCTTTTTGAACCTTGACCGTCGCTTACAGATGTCTCAGTCTTTAAGCCGTGGAATAGAGGCTGGAAATTTCAGCTGGTGTGAACAATGCATCCTCAGTGCCATCAGAGGTATATTGTGAACAAGGCATTGGCTTTTCATGAAGCACTCGTCAAACACTTACCAGCAGTGGACAGATTTGCTTCAGAAGGTCTCAAACAACAGAATGTGATCTGTGTGGGATACACTGCTTGTGGCTAGGAGTTTGATCAGTGTGGCCTCTCAGTGTCTGAGTTTTATTGTCAATTGAACAATGGCAATAAGACTGGCAATTTGTAATTACAGCATATTCAGCTAATGCAGATATTTCCCAGGGGAATATTCTCATGCATCCATGTTTGTCTGAGGTCAGAGGAAGAAACTTTTCAAAAAACTTACTATAGTATGTGTTTTGCTTTGTCCTGTAGTAGAGGAAAGGAAAGGTCTGGAATTAATCCATAATTCTTAAGAGCAAAATCTATCTGAACCCCTGCACCCCTTTCTCAATAGCTAAAAATTCCCTTTCTGCTCACTGAGTGCGTAACAGATTTTTCTGTATGGCCTCGTGTGCCTTTCTGTATGGTCTTCGTGTGCCTTCGCGTGCTCTGGAGGATTGGCTCAGCTCTTGATAGGACAGAGATAGGACACATCAGCTCTCTCTATGGCGTTGTGTCCTCTTGGGAGGTTGCTTGGTGCATACAAGCACACAGCCAGTACTTTATTTAACAAGTGCCAGTGACAGCAGAGACCTAAAACACAGCTCCTACTGTGATATGTTGTCTCTTTAGACTGGGGTCTCTTACTGCTGACCATGCAAGTGCTTTTGGGTGTTGGAGAGCTTTCACAGGTGAGTGGAGGTGTCCCATTGAACATCATGCTTGTGAAAGAGGGAAATGGAGTTAAGGTACCTGCTTGGCTCTTTCTGTCATGTGATGCAGATGCACATGGGCAGAGAGAGGCTGTAAGAATATGGGCTTCCTGCTGGCATTGGTTCTTGCATTCTCCTCTGCAGAAAATGTTTCTTGAATAGGGACCTCAGTCTGAACGCTGCTTTCACTTCATATTGTGTTCTAATAATATCACACAAGAGACATGAAATGGCTTTGATCACAGGGAGTAAATGCCACCAAATATTCTTCCTGCAGCCTTTTCCTTGCTGCATTAAAAATTCATGGGCAATAGCAGCTTCTTCTTTTCAGGACTTAGCTACATCAGCAGATGGTGAGAGTGGGCACGAATACGGGGACATGTTGATGGACAGAACAGGGGTGTCCTGAATGAGCTGGGTGCAGGAGAAATTCACACTTAATTTGCTTAATTTGCTGTGTCTGTCTGAAGCCATCCAGATTCACTGTTTGTTCCTCCCTTTGATGAGCCATGAGCTTACTGGAAAATTGTTGTAGTTAAGTTAAATTGACATGAATCTGAAGGTGTGCCTTAATTTCTGTGTTTGCTTTGTTCTTTGTGTTGCACTCATTCTCCAGCCAAGAGCAGTTTACTGGGAATGAGAGCAAGAGGCAGACTTCAAGAAATGAAATCCTAGCCCCACAGAAATCAGTGGCAGAGGTCCACTTGGTTATATCCCCCTGATTCATCCAAGGGGCTACTACGTGTCAAGGTTGCCTTTGACATCTCAGACACTGATAGACAACTTAAATTAGGTGCCTTCTTCCACAGAATCCTCATCACATCAGTAGGTAACCCCTTGCATTTGGCAGTAAGGCTTTATCACCCCAAGCCTGAAGAAAGTTTTCCTGCCAGCTCCTTTGTGCTGTACTCTCACCAGATGAAAAGTAGCTCTGGTAAACCACTTATACCATTCTTTCTCAAAATTGTATGTGAAAGTGGGTGTCTTACCAAAAGCTCAGAAGCAGATATTTGAGTGAGCCCTCCATTTCACAAATTCAGGTCTCCCTTTGATTCCCACTGATACCTGGCAAACACGGGATGATCCCTTGCAGACTGAAAGAATAAGGTGAAAAGGTGTTATGGACAATGACTTTGGGTAAAAAATAAATTTTCCTGGAGGACACTTGAGGAAGCCTCACCCACATATGTGTTAGGTGTGGTATTTGGAGTTCATCTTCCAGTCCATTCCTCTATCAGAGGGCAAGTAATGAAGCATGTAAGTGCCCTATTCAGAGCTTCATCTCTTCATCAAAGGTTTTCTTTGGGCCTTTTCTTATTATCTTGCTCCAGTCTGATCCAACTTTAGTTATTTTTTTTTCACATCACTTGCCTTTGTTCAGCCAGCTGCTAGAGTGCTCTGACCAACCTGCTCTTTGTCCTTCCCTGATCTCTGCCTACTGGAAGAAGCTAGCAGGCTCATTACATTATTTTAAAAAATACTGGTGTGTTGTATAAATTAAGAAAGTAATAAAGTGTCCGTGAAGGCCAGGACTATGCACAACCCCCAGGGGTTTCACAGGAAGCAATGCTTCCGTTCCTGTGTGGGTTGTGGGCTCTTTGTTTCTTTGTTCCACAAAGCCCTGCCAGCTGCTGGATCTAACAGGTTGCTGGAGGTGACTAAATTATGTGTGTGTGTGTGTGTGTGTGTGTGTGTGTGTGAGAGCATTTGCTGGCACTTCAGGGCCTGAACCAGGTCAAGTCCCCACACAGATTTTATGCCCATTCAAGAGAACACCTACTTATTCTCACTCTTGCCTGGAAGGCTTTTATAAATGGACTCCCCAGATCTCTGTTTTAGGGAGCTGTTTCAGGATGTGTGCATCCCTCATCCAGCCCAGCTTTAGCAGAGTCATAAACAGTGGTTCAGGGAAGAATCTCTGTCCCTTGAAAGGTGTTGCTTTTTTCTGAGAGGTTTGCAAGTTTGTCCACACTTGGGTTTGTTTTGCCTTATCCATGCTGATTTAGACATGAGCTGGGATGAAATGGAATCAGGGTGGTCCTGAGAAGAGGAGGTGCTGCTCCTGCAAGTGGTGAAGCCCACAGGCCATACAGCTGCATGGCCACTGCATCTGAGCACAGAACTGAAGGTTCCTCTGTCCTGTCTGACAGAAGGAGCTGCTGGAATCACCTCCAGCAAAATTCCTTCTCTCCCTGAGAAGTTACCTAACTTCTGCACCTCTTAGTGGGCCGGTCCTCTGTTGTTCCACTCCTGCTCTTACTTCCCCTTTTCCCATGCTTAGACTTGGACCTAAAATAGCCACTCCTGGCCCTACTTCTTTGCTATCTGGCCCATATCAAGGACAGTGATATTAATCTTGCATCTGCCAGCTGTCTTAGAGGCTGCTGAAAGCACCCTATTTTCCTCTCTGGCACCAGGTGTTTGGCATTTGTGGCAAAGTACTGAACTAGGAACAAAAGTGGTACAATGTAAGACTCAAACAGGTACAACAATATTTCAAGGAGATAGTATTTAACAATAGGCAACCATTTAAGCAGACAAAAGCATGATTCAATTCAGTGGCTGGATGATAAAGGAAATAACATTCATGTTTAAAACGAAAAAAAATTCTTAACCTGGTGTGGTAATTAATCATTGAACCCAAGAAGTGGGCGAGTTTCTGTGCTTGAGGCAGGCAGCTGGATAGGATGATCTGAGAAGTCCCTTCCAGCTTTAAAATGTACAAATGTGATATGGCCTGACAGAAATGGGGCATGGGAGCAAGACAGGAAAGGGAGAGAGACTTTAAAATGTCAAGGTGAGAAGTTTAAAAGAGGGTAGTGGAAAGATGAGAAGAAAAGCTGAAACATTAAAAAGTTTATGTTGAAAGACTAGGCATGCACTAATTCGAAATGCTGTTGCAGAGACATCCCTGACCTGTAGCCTGTAAGGATGTTATATAACTGAGCCTATGTCTGTGGGACAGTTCTCCTGGCTTTTCATCTTGAAGATCTGGACATAAGGTTGTTTTCCTCATTTTTAGACCTTATTACAGCAAAATGAATGGAAGTCTTTCAAGCAACTTGAATGCAGGCAGGTCATAGTTTCAAAGGAAACTTTCTCCAAAATTTTGCATACAAATTTCTCTTGCATGTGAGGCTTTCTGACACTGCCTTCTGTCCTGATAGCACACAAAACTTGAGAGTTTTTCTTGTCTTGCTGCAGGCCGCAGTTTAAGTTTCATAGAAGTGATGCTGGAGCTGTTGTAACGGACAAGAAAATGCATGGCACAACAGCCTGCTGCACTCTATTCTTCACAATAAAATTAATTCTCCAGTAATGATGGATGTGTAGAATGTATCATTTCAGCAAGACTTTGGAGCTCTCTTCAGAATCATTGCTGTCAGAGTGATTATGCCCATCCATTAGCATTGTGTCAAGAGCTCCATGCCAGAGCAGGTCATCAAATATGCATCAGGGCTCCACAGGATGGGTTTGACCACCTCTCAGCTGTGTAGAATTCCTGTCTGCAGCCATCCACGTCCCTTGCAACTGCCAGGCAGTTGTTTTGGGGCCTGTTAAGGAGTAGGTTGGAAATAGGTCATGCCTGGCATGTTCTGTAGCATGAGTCTTGCAGGGGCTTTCTGTAGAGTAGTGTCAGATCGTGTCAATCACCCTGCAGCCTTCAGGGCTTCGCTCGGTGTGTGTGACTGGGAGCTTGTGTGAGGATCTCTGCAATGGAGCTGTAAACTTTGACACGCCCTGAGAGACTGGACAATTTAAAATGGTTAAATCAGGCATCTGCTCTGAGTGCCCTCGAGACAAGATTACTTCTCTGAGGGCAGAGGGAGTCTAGGGAAATTAACTTTTTATGCCTCTGTGACTGCTTCATTAAGTAATTTACCCAAATTCACTGAGGAATTTGGACTGTCCTGTTAGAATTTCCCAACTTTGGGTCGTGTCTCTGCTTCTGTGTTGGGAGGGACTGTTAAACACTGTAGTCACTTGTGAAGTCAATCCTAATCACTTTTGCTGAGAGGAGTAAATATTCACTGGCACTGGGAGGAAAGTTTTTGGGAGATACTAGGAGTAAGGAGACAGAGCTACTGCCTTCCTATGGGGAAGTGACTTACTTAAGGACCTGTAGGGTTGAACTCTGGCTCTGCCTGACTCATTGGTGAAGCAACCATTCTAATAGCCAAATTATAAAAGCCAAATATAAACAGATGAAGCTGTCCTCAGTGGGGGGTATGGACTTGTCTAGATTTGTATGCCTAACTCCTATAGTCACAATTAAAGAACACAGGCTGACATACTACCTTGTTCCCACGAGGAATGTCAGAACTGGGATCAGCTATTCCCCTGCTTCTGAAGCCACGAGCCAGCCTTTCTTGTGGGGACAGGTCCCACAGTTTCCCACCAGGACTGCTGCCTGGGCTGGGGGATGGTAGACAGCTTGCCTCCCTGCCACACAGCAGCACTGGCTGAGCAGCCTGGCCTCCAGTGGTTTCAAAATGATTTGACACCCTCTGGCAAGAAGCAGCTGCAGAGTCCAGTTGTGAGGTTTTGGTAAGGAAGTCACTAATGGTATGGTGATCTTTCAGGGGAAAGGCAGTGTGATGGTCTTGACACTACTGATGACTTTTATTCTTGTATTGTTGTATTTATATAAGACTGGAAGGGCAACTTCTGTTTTAAGCAAAAAAAGAAGCACTCTCTTTATCTTGACCCTCTCAAGCAGGAAGGATTCTTCTGCAAATGAGTCTGTAGTTCTACAAGCACTTGCTGTGATAGCAACCAGTAATTAAGGCTACAAACCATCTGCAGTACTAATTCTTTAATTCTGCTTGATCATACTGATGAAAAAAAGGCATCTTTAGCCTACTGTTTTCCTCCTGTCCAGCCTTCAGATTTGGTCTTTAAGTAAAGGTGAAACTTTCTGAAAAGTCTGAGCACAAAATCTCTTCACCCAGTCAAACAAGTTTTTTTCTTTCAAAGGTGATAACACAGGTCTCTACCCATGCAGCACAGAAGAAGATGAACTTCACAACTTGTTTTTAGCTGGTGTAGACCAGCATAGCTCTTCTGACAGTGGTGGTGATATGTCAGCTTACAGCAATTGAGAACCTGGCCCTTGACCTCTAAATTGTCCACACCAAGGAGATCAATTGTGAAACCAGATCAATTGCATAGTAGCAAGGTTACAAATTGGTGAAAATCAGCTCTTGTTCTTGTACAGGAGGGAGTTCTGTTACAGCTCAGTGACTGTGCTTAGAGAGAGATGTTGTGCCTGCATGTTATCATCTGCACTTATGGCCTAGCTGAGTGCTCTCGATGCAGTAAATTCTTCTACCTAATGAGGTCCTTACTTCAGAGGAAGCTTGGCCTTGTTGCATTACATGTCTGGATGTTAGACTTTGTTCTAAACAGTCCCTTTTTTTCAGCATCAAAAGCCAGTTTAATTTTTAGACTTGCAAAGTATTAATAGAAACCACATGTATGCATTTTTCTCAAACTGCAGAATTTTTACCTATAATAAGTGCTTCGTAAGTTTGACTTCCCATCTCTCTTCCAGCCCTGCTTTTCCTCCTTTTCTTCTACTCCTATGGCTCCCTGTATCCCAGGGACCAAAGGAGAATGGAGCATAAACACTTAATTGCAGTGGGATGCCGCTGTGGCACATCAGAGCAGAAATGTGTGCACGCAGGAGCTGCAGATTTGGGAATGAAGAGAGGACAGAGAGATCACGGCTGTCCTTCCATGGTCCCTTAATCTTCCTCACCATTTTATGAAACCCCTTTGGCTCTTCCTCATTCCTCTCCATAACTCCTCTGCCAATGAGACAAAATTGCATTTTCTCTTCATGGCTGAGAAGCTTTGAGCAGGCTCTGCTGCATTGTGCAGCAGTGTATCTTGACTAAATGCGTTATAGCTCACAAAATATCATACGTTTCCAATCTCTGTTGCAGATATCCCAAATAAAGTCTCTGTGTGCCTGGACTCTGCTGGCAGAGCCATTGCAGAGTCCCCTTAAAACTAGTGTGTCAGTCGTGATATGGTCTGGAGACTTGTGTGAGCAGTTTGCTTTTTTCAGTATTTTTCAGAAATGCCTTTTCCCCGATTCCAGCAATATTTAGGATCAAGTCACCAGTTTTGGTGTGACCGGTAGTGAATGAAAGTCAAGGGAGAGCAGTTCCATTTTGTGTGGCTGTTTGTGGTGTGAGTGGACGAGCCTTGCTTTAGTCCTGGAGGGCAGCCATCCACATCATACAGATGGTTGTTGCAGTTGGCATTGACTGAAGTGCATGGATTGCTCTTTGCATTTAGCCACCTCAAATGCAAAAAAACCCCACTCCTATTTGTGGACAGAGCCCATGCTTTCAGTGTCTCTTGGCTCTCCGTGAAAAGCAGATGGCACTTCAGGCTTTCACAATGTCAGTCCCTGAGTATCTGAAAAACTGAGCTGCCACACAGGTAGACAAAGGTGACCTGAGTACCTGTCCTAGGGCAGCTCAACATGGCATATCCCAACATATCTCCTGCCCATCCAGAACCAGTGTGGAGGCTCTCTCCTTTAGCCAGCCTAAGTGTCCACACTGTGATGTCTTCAGCCCATTCCCCTCAAAGACAGGGAAAGTAGGGATAGCCAGGCTGCCTCAGCTGATGCTGCTGTTTTCCTTCCAGCTTGGTACACAAACAAATCCCGCATCCAGAGCATGGAAACACAGATACATTCCTGAACCTGCCATCCAAATATTTCTGTCATGTCTCTGGCTGTGCCTTACAGCCTGTGCTCATCAGAGTGTGTTGCTCTGGGCCCTGTTCACTTTAAACAGGGTTTAAGTGTTTTGCATTGGAGGGCGGTGATGTGGTACGTGTAGGGCTGGGCTCATGCTGCTCCGTCTATTCCTGAACTGCACAGTGACAAAATCTGGTCAGCCAGGCTCGTCCTGCCAGTCCTGCACCTAGCAGGAGTACTGATAAATGGCATGAAAAGGCTGCAGTATGGATTTGCAGTGTCTGTGCTCTGCCTGTTTACATGAATTTTTCCTCAAGTTTTCAGAAGGTAGGAAAGTTAGGAGCCAGACCTGCTGTTTCATTATCTGCTTCCAGCAGGGGGAGATGGGTCCAGAGAGTTATTTCTTCTGGGAACACATACAAAAATAACATTATTTGTTTTACTCATGAGGCGTTCTCCCAGGATTTGTGTGATTCCTGCTTGTTTGGCCTTTTACACCTATGCAACACCTTCCTTTTGCTTCTGTACACTTCTAAAAGCAAATAAGACCTATCAGCTTTAGGTTTTGCTTCTGTTTTATTTTTCACAAGGTTTGCAAGACCCTCAAGGGAATTTCTTCCTCATCTCTCTGTTTATTATTATTACTATTATTACTATTATTATTAAATAGTTATGCTACAGTGGTTCTAATGAGGGTTGTATAAATGAGTAAGAAGATGAAATCATCACCTATACTGCTAGATCAGCAGAGAGGGGCCTCTGAGTCCTCTATGATGCACCTCTCTTGGTAGGGAGGCATGGCCACATGCAGTCCCACCTTGAATCAGGATCTTACTGAAGCCTGGAGACAGAATTCCTTCCTTCTCCCTCCCTGAAACCCCCTCTGACATTCTCTGTATAAAACATATTGGTGCCACTTTCTATGAACTATATTTAACTAAGCATTAAATTTAGATTTAACTGGATAGTTATTGCCTCCTAAGTAAATACTCTGAGATAAGGAAATATTTAGTGAGCTCTAGCAGTTGGGTGGCAGATGCTTCTTGCATTGCATAATAGTTAATCTTCGACAAATATGTTTTCCTTACTCCACAGGCATTTAATTAACATGCAATAGCTCTTATTAAATGTAGATGAAACATGTTTGGGACACCCTTGTAAAAAGGATCCATGCAACGCTGGCTTGCAGGAGGGGTGCATTTCTTTCATTGGTAACTTCATATGGGACCAGGTCTTATAACTGTACTCAAAGTCTGTCACAGGGAATGCAGAGGTTTCCCCTTAGTGATGCCCCTCTTCTGGCATGCCAGCAGCCTGATGCATCTCTGTGCCTTGCACTCTCCACCCTAGAGTGGTGGTTACTGGTCAGCAATCAGGTGTCAGCAGCATGGTTTTCTCCAGAGCATTATCCTTGTGAGGTGGTATTTCTCTCTGCAGTAGCTTGGGTATATCTAGTGTTTGGATTAACCCCTTTAGCTCCTCATTCCTCTCCCCCTCTGGTGCTATCTGTGCCAAGTCTACTGCAGAGGAAACGTCTGACTTGCCTCTCTCCTTGCCTTGAATACAAAGCAGTCATCTCTTCCTGCCGGCACTGAAGAAGCAGTGTCATGACCTTAGTCCCTAATTTGTGGGCCTTTAACACTTGCAGGGATTGTTTAAGTACCCAGACAGTGCAGCCCTTCTACACCAAGGCTGCAGGGGCCAGTTTCTAGGAGTTCAGAAAGCAACTGGATGTGTTCCTGGAAAAAGAAAATCATTCAAGTACCATTAGCTACAAAGGCAGTGCCACTGGCTGGGGACATTCCTTAGCCATAAATCACTAGAAATATATAAGTGGCCTGGGGCAGTACCACTTCATGCTTGCCTTGTGATTGAGAGCTTCACCAGGCATTGGCTTTAGGCTGCTTGGAGACAGGAGGAAAGGGTTAGAGGCTCCTTTGATCTGGTCCCACATGGCCATTTCTGTGACATTCCTTAAGTCTCTTCAGTTTGAGCCCACTGTATCCCACAAGGCTGCAGGAGCAGAGGTGAAGCAGGCTACCTACAAGACCTGGATTTTTTTCCCTTCCTGCACGTGTACCAGCGCTGTAACCACACAGGACAGCAACTCTCAGCCGAGTAACCCCGTGGCTTTTCTTGCACCTGATTCTCTGGACCCCTCTTAAACCTCCCTTTCCCTCTTTGCTTCCCCGTCCCAACCCCGCCGTGCTTTGGTCACAGAAGGGTTACATTAGCGAAGCATCCCTAGGAGCAGTTCTGATCCCTCCCGCAGGCAGAGATAGGGCTGGTGGAATGGCAGGCAGGCATCAGCAATAAAACATACGGCTTATTCCTTTCCATTAATTTAATCTCCCTTCTCTTTGCGGTGGCAGTGGGCTGCGGGAGCGTTCCCGGGTGGGCAGCGCTGCTGCCGGCGGCCGCGGGGCTCAGCTGCGGGCTCTGGCAGCCGGCAGCACAGGCCGAGCATTCACGCCGCGGGCAGCTCAATGCCGGCATTGTCTCCGGCCCGTCGCTCCGAGGCTGGGAAAGGAGGTGGGGGGCGGGAAGGGCTGAGTGGAGAGAGGTGGGAGGGAGGGATGTACAACTGGTTATCTGGCGAGAGGAAAGTCTGAGAGGGGATGAAGCAAGGTTTGAGGCTGCAGAGGCAGTTGCCAAGGATGCTGCTCTGTAAATCAGCTAGCTTGCGGCTTCAGGCCACTAAGTCAAGTTGTTTGCACTTTTGGCCACAGACACTCTTTCCTCACTATTTCATCTTGAGAATATTGGCCGTGCCTTCCTCCGTCCTCTGTGCCCTACTCCCTGTGCCTCCTTCCCGCTCAGCAGCTCCCGGCTGCTCCTGCCTTCTCTCTGCTTCCCGCTCCAGTTCCCCGCTCCCCTTGTCCTCCTTTCTCCAGCCCCCTCTTCCTCTCCCATCCCCTTCCCTCTCTTCCTCTCCCTCCTCCACTCTCCTTCGGGTCTCACCCCCTCTGCCTTGCAGCCCTCATGCCTTTCCAAGCCCGCTCTCCCCGCTGCAGTGCCCCCCTCCCCTCCCGGGCCGTTCCGTGTCCCCCCGGGCAGCCCCGGTCCCCGGCGCGGGGCCCCCGGCGGCTGCATCCGCGGGAAGAGGGATGGGGAGCGCGGCCCGCGGCTCCCTCCGTGCCCGCCGCCGCCGCTGTGGTGCCGAGCTGCCGTCTCACGAGTAAGGCTCCCTCCTCCCTCTCTCCCTCTCTCCTCCTCCTCCTCCTCCTCCCTCCCTCGCTCCGCCTGGGAAAGTGGGTTAGGAGGGAGCGCGGGGCTGGAGGCTGCACAGCCACAGGACTATCCCCTCCCGCATCCCGGTGGCACAGGATTCCTCTTGTTCCTTTTCCTTTTTTTTTTTTTTTTTTTTTTTTCCTCTCTTTAT